>CM064882.1:27945898-28384440 GCA_003313485.2 Penstemon barbatus
GCTGTAGTTTAGTATCTTCCATCAATAATCTTTTCCATTTCTGAGATTAGTGAGAGGAATCTGCAAAAGCAATATACTTTCGAAGCAGGAGAGTTTGAGAGTTAGAGAATTTGAGAATATTTGAGTGCGTAAGACGACTGTACTGTTTTAGATCGGACTTTATACGTTTCTATTATTTGGGTTACCGTGATTAATCTGAAACGTAATCTGACAGTTTACTAATCGTGTGGATGGGAGTTGCGGATTTCAATTTTATTATTTTAATGTCAGATGGGCGGGAAACTCTATCGACACTAATCTGTTACTTATAAAAGCGCGTTTCTAAAGATACGATTTTATGACCATGCTTATATAAGATATCAGATGAGTAGAGTTTAACTTATCTGACAGACGAGTGATCTGTTATCTGTTATTACTAGAGAATGCCAATAGCTAGTAATCTTCCTCTGCTGTTTGTCAATCCAGCAAGATAAAATAGTCTTCAGTCTTCAAGAATTAAGAACAAATCTTCTGATAATATAACTTCAACTAACTGTCATTAACAAATTTCATCTTTAGAGCAGAAGTACCGCTAGTCTTACACGTTCCCCCTGTCTTTAAGAATTCATAAGTTAACTAGTCTGTTGAGAGTTAATCCTTGAATAGAATAACGGATAACTAAGCTGTTGAACTTCAGTCTTCTGATGAGTTCCCCCTCAGCTTATGCATCCAAATCAAGTAGTCCTAGCTCAGCTCTTAGAGTTGAAAACCTTACTTCACTTAAAGGTTTGGTGAAAATATCAGCAATCTGATTGTCAGTATGAACATACTCTATCATAACATTGCCTTTTTCCACATGATCTCTAATGAAGTGATGCTTGATCTCTATATGTTTAGTCCTTGAATGACTTGTAGTGTTCTGAGTAAGAGAAATTGCACTTGTGTTGTCACAGTAGATTGGAATTCCACTGATCTTGATGTTGTAGTCTTCTAGTTGATGCTTCAACCAAAGTATTTGTGCACAGCAAGCTCCAGCAGCTATATATTCAGCTTCAGCAGTAGATATAGAAACTGAAGTCTGTTTCTTACTCATCCATGAGATCAGACGACTACCTAAGAACTGACAGGCACCTGTTGTGCTCTTTCTGTCAATCTTGCAGCCAGCAAGGTCTGAATCTGAATAACCAATAAGCTCAAATCCAGATTCTCTAGGATACCATAATCCCAATTCCTGAGTGCCTTTAATGTATTTCAATATCCTCTTGGCAGCTAAGAGATGAGATTCCTTGGGGTTTGATTGAAATCTTGGACAGACTCCAACTGAGTACATTATATCAGGTCTACTTGCTGTTAGATACAACAATGAACCAATAATGCCTCTATATTTGGTTATGTCCACTGATTTGCCATCTTCATCTTTATCCAACCGAAGATTTGTAGACATAGGAATGGTAGCAGTTGAGCTAGTTTCCATACCAAATTTCTTGAACAGATCTCTTGTGTATTTTGCTTGGTTGATGAATATTCCATCAGGCAACTGTCTAACTTGCAGACCAAGAAAATAATTAAGTTCACCCATCATGCTCATTTCAAACTTATTCTGCATCAGCTTGGAGAACTTATCACACATCTGTTGGTCAGTTGAACCAAAAACAATATCGTCCACATATATTTGCACAAGTAATATATGATTTTCCCATTCAATTGTAAACAAGGTTTTATCTACCTTACCTTTTCGAAATCCTTTAATTAAAAGAAAATTAGATAGGGTATCATACCATGCTCTTGGAGCCTGTTTCAGTCCATAGAGGGCTTTCTTCAGACGATATACCTTGTCCTCTTCTTGATAGACTTCAAATCCAGGATGTTGTTCAACATATACCTCTTCTTGCAGTTCTCCATTGAGAAAAGCGGACTTCACATCCATCTGATAGACAGTGAAGTTCTTGTAAGCAGCATAGGCTAGAAACAGTCTGATTGCTTCAAGTCTTGCTACTGGTGCAAAAGTTTCATCAAAGTCAATTCCTTCTTCTTGACAATAACCCTTGGCCACTAATCTTGCTTTGTTTCTGGTAACAATACCATCTTCATTCATCTTATTTCTGAAAACCCACTTAGTGCCAATTACCCTTTGATGACTTGGTCTAGGAACTAAGTACCAGACTTCATTCCTTTCAAATTGATTCAGCTCTTCTTGCATAGCTTCTATCCAGAAGGAATCATTTAGAGCTTCTTCAATTTGTTTAGGCTCTATTTGAGATAGAAAGGTGACAAACATAGCATCTTGTGCAGCAGCTCTTCTTGTTTTCACTCTATCTAATGGATCACAAATCACTAACTCTGGTGGGTGATTTCTGAGCCATCTTAGATCAGGTTGCAGGTCTGAATGTTGTCCTCTGTTTTGATCTTGCAACACTACTGTTGGAGTTGCAGTAGTAGTCTGTTGAACATTTTCAGTCTGTTGAACAGTCTCTGGTCTGTCAGCTGTTTGCAACTCGTCTGTTAGACAATCATCACTGTGATTTTGAACAGCACTTGAGTTATCAGCTGAGTTTAAATTAGGTAGTATGATGGGAACATATGCTTCATTTCTTCCAATGTCTAATTTCTGAAAATCAGTAGACAGATCTTGATTAGTGCTTTGATTCTTTTCAGAAGATTGACTTGGCTCATCAAATACTACATGGATAGATTCTTCTATTAGTAATGTTCTTTTATTGAAAACTCTATAGGCCTTACTAACAGTAGAGTATCCTACAAAAATAGCTTCATCAGCCTTTTCTGCAAAAGCAGTAAGGTGATTTTTCCCATTATTCAATACAAAACATTTACAACCAAAAATCTTAAAGTAATGAATGTTTGGTTTTCTGTTGTTCCAAACTTCATATGGGGTCTTGTTCTGATTTTTGTTGATCATACATCTGTTTTGGGTAAAGCATGCTGTATTTGTTGCTTCTGCCCAAAATCTTTGTGGCAGCTTAGCTTCAGCTATCATGGTCCTGACAGCTTCTTTTAGTGTTCTGTTTCTCCTTTCAGCAACACCATTCTGTTGAGGGGTTCTAGCAGCTGAATACTCATGACGTATTCCTTTGATATTACAATACTCTTCAACAGTAGAGTTTGTAAACTCTGTCCCTCTATCTGATATGATCTTCAATATTTTGACACTCTTCTCATTCTGGATCAGTTCCATCAGATTGGTAAGATGTTCCTTGATTTCACTTTTCTTCTTCATGAAAATCACCCAAGTATATCTTGAATAATCATCCACAACAGCTAGGCAGTATTTCTTTCCACCATTGTTGACTGGATCAATGGGTCCAAATAAGTCCATATGTAGCAGCTCCAAGATTCTTTCAGAAGATTGGTGCTTCTTGCTTTTGAATGATGACTTGATTTGTTTACCCTTCTGAAATGCGTCACAGAGCTTGTCTTTGCTCATGACTGTTTTTGGAATCCCTTCTACCAGATCATTCTTGATTAATCTGTTGATGGTCTTGAAGTTTAAATGATTCATTCTCTTGTGCCATAGCCAACTGACTTCACTTGGTGCAGATGCCACCAAACAAACACTTGAATTCTTGTCAACAGAATCCCAGTCGACTATGTAGACATTCCCTTGTCGTCTTCCAGATAAAATCACCTTCTTTGTACCAATCTGTTCAACGTAGCACTTATCTGTTGAGAAGATGACTGAATATCCTTTGTCACAAAATTGACTTATGCTCAGCAGATTATATTTGAGGCCTTTGATATATGAGACGTCAGATATCTCTATGTTTCCTCTGATTAATCTTCCTTTAGCTTTAATCTTGCCTTCTTTGCTGTCCCCAAATGTAACACTTGGACCATCCACAGCAACTGCATCAGTCAGCTCATGTATGCTTCCACACATGTGCCTTGAACATCCACTGTCCAAGTACAAAATCTTCTCTACTCTACTCCTTCTCCTAATCCTAACCTACAAAACAAAAATAAAATTGTTTTAGGTACCCTTATTGAGAGGGTCCTGAAGGATTAGTTCCACCCTTGACAACCCAAGATGTTGATGTCTTAGGCTTCTTAGGTTTCTGAGTTTTGACAGGAGCATGAACAGTTTCATTTTTATCATATTTAGCAGATAAGTCATGTTGATGATCAGTATGATAAGAATAGTGTTCATAAGCAGGGTAAGGTGCATGATAAGCAGGATATGCATGCATTGGATGAGCAGGATAAGGTGCATAGTAACTAGGAAATTGAGGTGCATGATACATAGGATGATATGCAGCAGGTTGCACATAATATGACTCATTTCCATACCAAGCATTTTGATTTTTCTTATTCTTATGCTTCTTTGGTTTACTAACAGCTTGCTCATTAACAGACGACTTAGTTTTCTTACTAGTCTGATTAGTCTTAACCTCATCAGAAGACTTCCTAGGACTCTTCTGTTTGGGTTTACTAGTCTGTTTTTCTACACTAGGCTCTTTGCTCTTTTTAGCCTTAGGAGTTTTCTTCTCCTTTAATACTTTCTCAGATGAGGTAGGTTTAGAAGTTTGAACATACAGAATGACCTTACTATTGTCAGCAGAAATGAATTTTTCAGTATGGTTCAATTCTAGTTTATCCTTTTCTAAAGGTGTCTCCTGTTTACTAGATGTATGCATGGATGCAACAGCTGACTTATCATGAGACTCAATAATTTTCTCAAGTTCCATGATTTTTCCTTTATAAACCTCACATTCAGCTTTCAGAGATTCATGCTCTTGCTCAAGCTGTTTATACTCAGCTGATTCTTTAGGCTTTTCAGCTTTAAGTTTCAGTGAGTTATTTTGCTTTTTTAGCAAGCTCATCTCTTCCTTAAGCTTAACAAATTCTTCAGCAATAGTAGTATTATTCAACATCATTTGCTCTAGAGAATTAAATAGTTCATTTTCTGGAGGAGTTACCTCATCCTCTGAGTCATCAGATTCCTTAGCCATCAGGCAGAGGAGAGCAGGTTTCTCTTCATCAGCCGATTCTTCATTAGACGTGTCTGAATCTGAATCAGATGAGTAGACAGTAGCAAGCTTTTCTGCCTCAGCTACCATTGCTTTCCCTTTTTGATGCTTTCTTTCCTTTCTGATTCTCTTCTCTTCCTCAGTGTATTTCTCTGCTTTTGGATATGGACAGTCTCTGATGAAATGTCCCAATTTCCTGCAGTTATAACACATTAGTTTTGCTTTATAATCATCTTTTTCTTGAGAAGAAGAGTTAGGTTTAGAAGTAGAAGCAGCATGATTGTATTTGTTTTTCATCTTTCTCTTATAGAACTTCTTGAAGTTGTTAATCAATAATGCTACATCTCCAGCAGTGTACTCCTTCTTGTTGAGTAGTGATGTTTCATCAGATGAATCCACATCTTGGCTTCTGTGTGCTGGTCTCCTGGTGTTTTCAGCAGCAACTAAGGCTGCTGTGGGTCCTGAAGTTGAGGTTTCTTCAATACCCATCCTAGGCAGTTTATACTCGAATGCCTTGAGTACAGAAAACAGCTCAGTAAGAGAGATTTTTCCCAAATCCCTTGATTCTTCCATTGCTGTCACCTTCATGTTGAACTTAGGAGGTAAGGCCTTCAGTACTCTGATGGTTATCTCCTTGTCTGTGAAGGTTTTTCCAAGCTTCAATACTTCATTTAATATTCTTGTAAATCTTGTATCCATCTGATCAATGGTTTCAGAGGATTTCATCTTGAAGTTATCCAGCTTTTCTAGAGCAACACTCAGCTGATGCTCTTTTATGGCGTCGTTCCCTTCGCTCATATCTCTGACTTTGTCCCACATCTCTTTTGCAGTTTTGCAATGTTTGACCTTGTCAAACCTATCATTGTCCAGGGCTTTAGTCATGATGAATCTCCCAACTTTGTCTAGATTGTAAAGCCTGATTTCTTCTGGAGTCATCTCATGAAGGACTTTTTCCACAACCGTGTCGACTTCATTTATCTTTATGGTCTTTGTGAATCTGAATGGGCCTTTAATGATACATGTGTACATGTTGTCATTATAGGCTGCTAGAAAGATTTCCATTCTAATCTTCCAGTCTTCAAAAGACATACCAGCAATGTGGGGAACATGGCTGATACAATCCATTTTTCAAAAAGTTTAGATTTTTCAAAAAGATGCTCTTTTGAAAAAGTTTTGAAAACCTTTGAAAAACACTTGGATCAAGCTCGTTGATCAGGCAGCTGATTCTAATGAACCACCTGCTCTGATACCACTTGTTGGTCCCAAGTGGTCAGATGAGGTCTAGAGGGGGGGGGGGTGAATAGACCTCTGAAAATTTTTGAACTTAAAAACTTTTCAGTCTTCTGTCAGCAGACTAAGCTGATGAAGAACAGTAAGACTACTTCGCTGATCAAGAACAAGTCTAGAACAGCAGAGTGACCACTCTTCTTATAAATACTTAGCTATTTTTCAACAGAACCGTTTTTCAAAGAGTATACTTGCAGCGGATGTTTGAAAGTGTTTTTCACAAGTAGACTAAGTTCTTAAAAAGATTTTATCCCCAGTTTTATAAACTCCTTTTAAAATCCTTTAAGTAATTCAAAGTGTTTAAATATGCAAATTTTAAATATGCAAGAAAACTTAAATGCAAGATAACACAAAGAATTTTTATAGTGGTTATATGGATAAAAATCCTTTAGTCCACTCTTCCAGATCACTTCGATTCTGGGTTATACTATAATCACAAAGATTACAATATTTCTCCACTTACACCTAGACAACAAATGAAAAGGCTATAAGCTCACAATAGGAAATCACTCAGAAATCCTATCCTCTAAAGTAGAATCACTCACAAAGATGGATTCTAACTTCGCACAACACTCAGCTATTACAAAATCACTCAGATAATGTTTTTCTGTTTTCTTCAACTGGGTTTCTGTCAACATATGACTTCCACCAGACGAGTGAGCTGTTCGAGCTTCTTGAGACTTAGAAATTTTCTGCTTTGAATGCGAGATCTCAGATGTTGTTTTGTGTCTAGCTCGTTCAAATCAGCTCCTTTTATACTTGAATTTGAAAATAAGACCGTTGAAGGAAATCAAATCTTCAAATCCATAGCCTTAGCCCGAAATTAGAACGGTAACCTGCTACAGTACCTTTTCTGCTGTACTTTCATGTAGCTGCATTAAATGCACTCTGCTGATCCGAGAGTTAATTCCAATCATTTGCCATTACTACCCTTCTCTTTCAGCATTTATTTCACTTGGGGCATTTATTACCGTTGAACTAGTCTTTTGATCTCTTATACTCTGCTGATTGAAGCAACCCATCTGATAGGCACTCTGCTGATCAAATACTGAACTAATCTGATTTGACTCGGCTGATGACCTACCCTTCTGTTCGCTGTTTCAGCATGAGATCACTAGTCTTCTGGGCTTTGAACTTTGAATTCTTCTGATGTCTTCTTTTACTTGTTCAAAATTCTTCTAAGGGAACTAAACTTCCATACTTAGCTGATTATGATGTTTTGGAAATCATCAAAACCTTCCCTTAATTACTTATCTTCTTTGCACTTCATCTTCATCTTCATCCAACAGTACCGATGTGGAATCTATTGACTCACTGTAATGGGTGAGAGAATTTCCTATACGATTCTTAGATAATATATCCGAGAAACCCGTGGCCACGGTCGGTGACGGATTTGGAAAGGGGTTTCCAAATTTAGCAGTCACACTGGAATATTATCCTGAATTAGAAAGTATAGTTATCGAGACAAATTTAGAGGTGCCGATCAATTCACACACCCTAAGTCTTGATCGGGAATATTAGTCGATAGAAGGACCGTATGTACATGGTAATTATATGAAACGAGGTTCACAAGTATCAATTCACCTGAAGTTGGGCTTCATGGGCTTGTGGTTAGACATCGACCATGAAGTGTAGGTACTCCTGAGTTAATAGAGGATTTGATTCTAGGAGTGGTCAATTAAAGGTTGTTTAATTGACCGGAGCAATTTATTGTTCATAAATTAAATCACGAAGAATTCGTGGGCCTGCTGCCAATTGATGGTGAACCCAGAGGGTCACACACAATACAATTGGACGGTGACTGTTATGGAAGGACATAAAAGGAATTAATTGATTTAAAGGTAATTAAATCAATTAAATGAATTAAAAGTATTTAATTCAAGTGGGAGATTAATTAATTAAGTTGACTTAATTAATTAAATACTTAATTAAGTTGCTAATTAATTATATAAAAGAAATATTAATTTATTTGGATTGGGCATTTAATTAAAGTAGTTAATTAAATGAAGGCTTGCAAGACATGGGCCTTTAATTAATAAGCCCATAAGGAGTCTTGCAAACCTAGGTCAAGTAGAGGCTTATAAATAGAGTTCTACCAGAGCTCAGAAAGAAGAGACCTAAGCACAAAACCCTAGCCTCTCTTGCACTTAGTAGCCGCCGCCCCAACCCTAGCGCCGCCGCCAAATAGCCGCCGTCTCCTTGTAGCCGTGAGCTGCTATACCGCCGCCGCACTTCCTCCCTCGTTCCACCGTGTTAGATCTTGACCTGTCAAGTAGATCTACATAATCCTGCAATAACAAATCTTCTAGATCCAGTTCTGAGCCTACGACTAGAAGGTGTTACCAGAATCCAGTTGGTGTGGACTATCTTTGGAGGTGAGACATTTGGATCACTTCTGTGAACCAGATCCAGATCCAGATCCAGTTTCAGATTCAGAATCGAAGGTTGCCACCACCTTGCCTGTGGTGAGGTATATCGCATAAACACCCTTGTTCAATTTCTATGTGTGTTTTTGTTCTTGCTTACGTATAATTAATATGGAGAATTTATATGGGACCTTGGGTGCTTCGAAAAATTTTAAATTCCGCACTGTCGTTGTTCTGACAATCGAGGCATCCCAACCACTATCCCAACAGTGGTATCAGAGCCAACTCCATCATTATTATACGAAAAGCCTGAACATAATGTGTTTTCACCGTATATGTTTAATTATGTATATGTAAACACGTGATAATTATGTTCTGTAAATTGATTCTTACTTGTTATGACTAGATCTATGATTGGGTAAAACTGCTTTTTTAATCGAGATTAGGGTTTTTGTGGGCTGAAAAATTCAAATTTTTGAAATCTGGAAATTTCAAAATCATGGACTGTTTTTGCAAATCTGGTCGCACGGGTTTTGGGGTCAATTTGTAATTTTTGAAAACTTTGGGGCTGTTTTGCAATTATCGAAACATGAGGGGTCAATTTGAAAAAAATTGAAAATTTTCAGAATTCAAAATATTATTTTATGGTATCTGCCCAAATCTGCCCAGGGGTGTTTTTGTAACTTTTTAAAAGTTTTGGGGTCAAAGTGCAATTTTTGAAAGTTGAGGGGCGAAAATGCAATTTTCAAAAGTTGAAAAACAGAATCTGAATTTGAGCAGAAAATTTATTTTTGTTTACCCGAATATTCATTTTGTCATAATTAGTAGTGACTAAAAAGTAAGAATCATAGGAAGTTAGTTTTAAAAGGTAGTTTTAAAATTAAGAAAGAAATAGGTAAAGGATCTTTGCATGTTTCTTGCTCTACGTGAATTGTTTACGTGGTTTTCGATCGAGCCGAGCCTTGACCTTAGGTTAGATGTGATTGGTTTAATTTATTGTTTGGTTTTTTATTGGGCCTGCGAGCCTATTATTATTTTTGGGCCACTTTGAGCCTTTGTAATAGAATAGGGCTTTACTACTTTCCTAGTTTAGGATGGAGGCCCGTTTACAAGCAAGGTGGGAGCCCAAGAAGATATGAAGGCCATGTATGCGTGGTACATTGTGTAATAGCATAGGCCCATTTACTAACCCTTTAGATTGACCAATAGGGCCAACATCATTGGCTCGATGATGTCCCACATAGGAGGCTCCCGATCGAAAACATATTGTGGTAGTATGCATGCTAGGTTTGTACGGCTTTTATTTATTTGTCGATTTATATTTAGCTTGTATGGTATTACGCGCTAGAATATTAGATCGTAATAAAAGATAAAGCATAACTGAAACGGTGAGATCTCGAGGAGAGTTAGCATAACTTTCAAACCAGAAATTCCCCTCTCGAATTAAATATTAAGTCATATTGGATTAAAATAAAATGAAGTATTTATATAAATCCAAGCCTTCCATCAATAGGGACTAGCGTATGTTGTCTACTTATCGATAGAGGTGATCCAGAGTCTGGCACCCAAGTCGAAGAAAGGGACAATACGCGAAATTCCTTGACTCCTGTTTTTAACTAAACACGACAAGGGTGAGGACTAGTCGGGATGTGAGGATCGACCGATAACTAGTTACGGAGAACTCACGACCGGGCCCGTTGCTCATCATGATTGATGGGTTAGACTTAACGATTAGTAACACTTATGATGTAGCAGTGCTAGATAAGTGCGAAAACCGAGGCAAAATAGCTTGAAGATTGTGGAGTGACACAATTGGCAATAAGTATGCCTACCTGGGGAATTGGTTGTATGGCCACGAGTCGTGGGTGCAATTAATTGCCGCTGGGACGTCAAGACCTACTAGGAAATAGAATTTCCCGAACAATTGAAGGGTAATTGTTTCGATAAAATAGTGGGAGAACTTCTACGATAGAGAGTCCAACCTTCGTAGATTATAAGTATTATTCATTAACTAGTCCACTAAATGTTTGTCTTCTCTTTAGATACTGAGATATCTGTAATTATCCATTTTTTCCATTTATCCTCGACTAATAAAATAACTGGATCAAAATATCGACTAGGCGAGAAACTTGAGAATTGTCTTAAATTCGAAGAGTGGGAATGATGTTCTTAAACGACAAGCCTATGCCTTATGCGATTCCGAGATAAGTCAAAATAAAAGAAACGAATCACCCGTAGAGTATGGGAATATTAATGATCGTTTCCTCATATAAAGATGAATCTCAAAAGTGAAACGAATCACCTATGAAGTATGAGAATCTTAATGATCGTTTCCTCAAATAAGCATCAAGATTGAACGAGCTATGGAAGCAACATGAGGAGCATGTTTGAAGCTTCCACCTCAAAAGGCCCGTTTTGAGGACCAGTCTTCTGAAACAAACCTCAACCACAAAAGGCTTGTTTTGAGGAGTAGTTTTGAATCGATTTGATTAGAGACTTCTAAGGAATTATTTCAAAACTCGAGAATAAATGAAGGAACTAGTGTCAAGGATCACTGTCTTTGTTTTATTAATCTAGTTGAAAACTGGATCGATTAAACGTAAGCCTGCAAGTGATCTTAACATTAACTTCCTCCTAAATTCTCCTCCCGCTCATTCAAATGACTCTTGAAATAAACTGATCTTATTTGATAAGTTGATCACATTTCATGAATCAACCAAAGTATTGGTTAAAGGCAAATAGGATAAACCTGTCATGATCGTTTACACTTCATGGACTGCGAAGTCAAAGAAGAGTAAAATGAAGAAGAATTAATTCTCTTCTAAATTCGACCATAAAGGTAGTCAAAAGAACGCAAGTAGCCTAAAAGTCGAAATATCCCACTGGATCTAAGAAAGGCACTGATATGTTTAATTGATTAGATGATCTAATTAATTAAGCAACGTTTCAATTAAAGGGTTAATTGAAAAGGAAAAAGGAAGCAATTAAAGTAGTTAATTGAAAGGAAGTAAATTAATTGAATTAAACCATTAACTCAATCTTATTGAATTAATGTGTGAAATTCAATTAATACAAAGATAATAATCCATAACTTTGGTACGCTAGACTTGGACACATCTCCAAGAGTAGGATTCAAAAGTTGGTTTCACCTAGGCTTCTTGAAAAATAGAACTTGGATGAACTTCCAACCTGCGAATCATGTCTCAAAGGAGATATGACCAGATCTCCCGTCACAGGGAATCCGGAGCGAACCAAACAAAATCTGGATTTAATCCATGAATATGGATCACTAAAAGTTACTGTGAGAGGAGATTACTTATACTTCGTACTTTTTGCTAATGACCTTGGTCGTTAGTGAAAAATGATTCTAGTGAGATACAAATCCGAAAAACCAAGAAAGGTATTTCAATACGAAGTAGAGAATCAACCAAGACATAGTATCACTCGATCTAATCGAGGTAGCAAATACTTGTCAAGGATTCCTCAATTATCTCATTGAGAATGGGGTTCTCATACAACAAACTCCTCCTAAGACGTCACGACTTATTGAAGTGTCTAAAGAGATGGAATCTAACATTGTTTAACATTGTTCGATCCACATTGAGTTTTGTTAAGCTTCCTTATGCATTCTAGGAGTTAGTCCTCCTGACTGCATCGAAGATACTGGGCAAAGTACCTTCAAAGTTCGTGCCTACAAAGCTTTACCAAGAAAGGTATGGCAAAATACCTTCATACTCTAACATCTGAGTATGGAGATCTCCTGCCGATGGTAGAAATGAGAAAGGAGATAAATTGGCTAGTAGATCCAATTTGTATATAATTGTGGGGTATCCAACGAAATCCATTGGATACCTGTTCCACGACAATGAGAAACAATCATTTCTTCTAGATATCCGTTCCTCTGTTGATGAATTTCTCGTCAAAGGAAATGGAAACGTCATGGAACTTGATGAAGTCCAAGATTTGGACCCGTCCCCGCAAACAGTGGGAGTTAATCCAGAATTTACTAAACCTACTAGTACACCTACTCTTCGAAGGTCTGATCGAATTCGTAAGGAGCCAAAGCGATTTGGTTTCATTCACGAAAACGAGAATGTGGAAAGTAATCCAAAGACCTATCAAGAAGCGATGTCAGACATAGATTCGGATGCGTGGCTCGAAGCCATGCAAACCGAAATGGATCGCATCCATTCCAACAGGTATAACCTTGATTGATCCACCTAAGGGATTTATCCCTATAAGTTGGTTATAAGTTATAAATGGATCTTCAAACTTGGAATGAATGGAGAGGTATTGCCTCTAAGAATTGACTAGTGGTAAGAAGGCTATTCACAATGTTCTGTAACAGACTTTGATGAAACCTTTTCTCCATTAGCAATGTCTGAATCCATTTAGATTCACATTTGTTCTGATGAGATAGTCAAGACATTTGACTTCATCAAAACGAGTATGAAACATAGTGTACAAAAGGATTAGTGGGAGCGCGATGAAGCTCATATTTTATATGTCGATAATGTTCCGAATATCTGGTATGATATCAGAATGTTAGCACAGACGAAAGCATGGTTGTCCATGCAATTCTCCATGAAAGATTTAGGAGAAGCATCTTGCCTATTGGGATACGTATCTATAGAAGTAGATCAGAAAAGATGCTGACACTCTCTAAATCTAAGTACATAGAATCAATACTGGAAATATTCAGTATGAAGAATCCAAGAAAGGATTGCTTCCAGTGAGACACTGTATCCCTTGTTCCAAAATCGATGTGCCCTACATCAAATGAGAATAAAGGAGAATGTCTCAAATACCTTATGTTTCAAACAAAAGGTTGCATGTGGCATGCTTTACTATGTACTAGACCAGACGTAGAACTTGCTCAAGTATCGTGAGCAGTTGCTAGTCAAACTCCAGTGAAGAAGTACTGGACCACCGTAATAGATATCCTTAAGCTCTTGACAAAGACTAAGGATTTGTTCTTGGTCTACGGTGGTAGTGGAGAATTAAAATTCGAAGGATTCACTGATTCGAATTTTCAGTCTGATGTGGATGAATTAAATATATCCATTTTTGGATACATATCCTGCCTCAATGTGGTAACGGTGAATTTGAAAGGGTTCCAAGCAAATCACCGTAACCATCTAAACCACTGAAGCAAGATATATTGCAGCATTAAATGCAACTTAAGAAAGTGTTTGGATATAAAACTTCATCCTATGGTTGGATGTAGTGCCTAGCATTGCGAAGCTCATGATTATCTTCTATGATAACATTGGAGCTATTGCTAAAGCAAAGCATTCGAGATCTTACCAGAAATCTAAACACAATTGAAAGAAAGGTACCATTTGATTAGAAAAATCATTGGTAGAGTTAACGCGCGTAATGGATCGTGTTGACTCAGAAGACAACTTAGCGGATCCACTAAAAGGAGGCTATATCATGAAATGAGTTCGAAGAACATCTTTAAAATGATGGGTCCTAGAAACGTTTGTGATTTGCTTTAGGGCAAGTGAAAGATTGATGGAATAGTGCCCTGCAAGCCAATAAATTTAGCTTGTACTGGAACTATCATTATATTTCTTTAGTATAAATGAGTTAGTACGCACGTTTATTTATATGAGTATAAGGATAAACAATGGCCAACTTCATCTCTCGCGAATACATTTAAGCGATTGGTTGAAATCCTTAGATTACATTTGACTATGGGACGATTCACTTCAGTACTGAGTGCAATCATGAAACAGTCTCAAAGGTCGTAATCTTAAAACTGTTCCAAGTCATAGATTCCGAAACGAGACGGGGTATCGTAGGAATCGCTAAGACTTGTACGAGTATGCATGATTCACATGGAGTGGAATTTGTAGCGTTTCATGAGCAAGGCATTTGAGGCCAGTGCATATGAGTAGGTGGTTCAATGAAGGATTGAACGCATCGAACGACCCGAACAGAGAAACCCATTGTGGAAGCGCATGTCGCATATCGGTGATGGGATGTTTCTCAAGGATTATAATAGTGTACGATTTAGTCCTTTGACTTGAGGTACTAGGGCAAATTCGGTGCATGAAAGTGCGTACTTAGATCTAGGTATAGGTCACTTAGCTTGATCATAACATGCCTAGGTTGGGTGCGTATGGACATGTACGCGAGTGGTTAGTACTGATATGGAATCTATTGACTCACTGTAATGGGTGAGAGAATTTCCTATACGATTCTTAGATAATATATCCGAGAAACCCGTGGCCACGTTCGGTGACGGATTTGGAAAGGGGTTTCCAAATTTAGCAGTCACACTGGAATATTATCCTGAATTAGAAAGTATAGTTATCGAGACAAATTTAGAGGTGCCGATCAATTCACACACCCTAAGTCTTGATCGGGAATATTAGTCGATAGAAGGACCGTATGTACATGGTAATTATATGAGACGAGGTTCACAAGTATCAATTCACCTGAAGTTGGGCTTCATGGGCTTATGGCTAGACATCGACCATGAAGTGTAGGTACTCCTGAGTTAATAGAGGATTTGATTCTAGGAGTGGTCAATTAAAGGTTGTTTAATTGACCGGAGCAATTTATTGTTCATAAATTAAATCACGAAGAATTCGTGGGCCTGCTGCCAATTGATGGTGAACCCAGAGGGTCACACACAATACAATTGGACGGTGACTGTTATGGAAGGACATAAAAGGAATTAATTGATTTAAAGGTAATTAAATCAATTAAATGAATTAAAAGTATTTAATTCAAGTGGGAGATTAATTAATTAAGTTGACTTAATTAATTAAATACTTAATTAAGTTGCTAATTAATTATATAAAAGAAATATTAATTTATTTGGATTGGGCATTTAATTAAAGTAGTTAATTAAATGAAGGCTTGCAAGAGATGGGCCTTTAATTAAAAAGCCCATAAGGAGTCTTGCAAACCTAGGTCAAGTAGAGGCTTATAAATAGAGTTCTACCAGAGCTCAGAAAGAAGAGACCTAAGCACAAAACCCTAGCCTCTCTTGTACTTAGTAGCCGCCGCCCCAACCCTAGCGCCGCCGCCAGATAGCCGCCGTCTCCTTGTAGCCGTGAGCTGCTATACCGCCGCCGCACTTCCTCCCTCGTTCCACCGTGTTAGATCTTGACCTGTCAAGTAGATCTACATAATCCTGCAATAACAAATCTTCTAGATCCAGTTCTGAGCCTACGACTAGAAGGTGTTACCAGAATCCAGTTGGTGTGGACTATCTTTGGAGGTGAGACATTTGGATCACTTCTGTGAACCAGATCCAGATCCAGATCCAGTTTCAGATTCAGAATCGAAGGTTACCACCACCTTGCCTGTGGTGAGGTATATCGCATAAACACCCTTGTTCAATTTCTATGTGTGTTTTTGTTCTTGCTTACGTATAATTAATATGGAGAATTTATATGGGACCTTGGGTGCTTCGAAAAATTTTAAATTCCGCACTGTCGTTGTTCTGACAATCGAGGCATCCCAACCACTATCCCAACAGGACTACCGTCCTGATGACAGTTTGTTATCAGTGAAAGCCAATAACTGATAACCTTCCTCGGCTGTTTGTCAATCCAGCTAGGTGAATAATCTCCAATCTTCAAGACTTTAATCTTCTGATGAGAACATAACTTTAACTAACTTTCATCAACAAATTTCATCTTTTAATCAGAAGTACCGCTAGTCTTACACGTTCCTCCTGACTTTAAGAATCCATAAGTTAACTAGTCTGTTGAGAGTTAATCCTTGAAGATAATATGATGTGTAAGCTGATGAACTTCAGTCTTCTGTTGAGTTCCCCCTCAGGTTATGCATCCAATTTTAGTAAACCTAGTTCAGCTCTTAGAGTTGAAAACCTTGTCTCACTTAGAGGTTTTGTGAAGATGTCAGCAATCTGATTTTCAGTATAAACATATTCTGTAACGCCCCCCAAATTTTCGAACCTTTTTGATTGGATTTTTAATCCAAATTTAAGTGCGACATTTTATTTTCAAAGTTAAGCATTAATTTGAGCTAAAAATACAAATTAATTAAATCTTGTGATCTTTTGAACTTTGAAATAATTAAAAATATAAAAGTTACTTTAAAATAAGATCAAGACCTTTTTGAAAAATTTTGGGCTTGGATGCACAAACAATTTGTTTTTGGGGACAAAAATGTAAGTTTTCAAAACTTCAGGGGGCAAAGTGTAAATTCGCCCCAAGTTGAAGATTCTCTACAGGAGTAATAATTTCTCCTCCTAGCACACTCCAAGAGCTGCAAAAGCATGACCTTGGGTAGATAAACTCCTCCATCCAAGAAAATGCTTGCATTGGTGGGTTTAAAGAAGACAATTATGTCTTCCCACTTTTCTAAGTAAAAGTTGTATGTATACATGTATGTATACATTTTCAAATCTGATTTCATTATCTATCTAAACACTCCATCTCAATATTTAATTATTTTCACATTATTACTCTTCACTTAGTGAAAACTTGAGTTTTAAAAAGAGAGAGGGGAAAGAGATAGCACATTAGAAATATAATTTTCGGATTTTCACAACCCAGCTTCGGTTTACCGATCATTCCACCTTCGTCCACCGTTGGATTATGCCCAAATTTTGCGTGATGGTTCTAAACACATGGATCTACATATTGACCGTTCAGATCGTCGTTTGGAACTCCTGAAGTGAATCGACAGCCGTTAGAAAATGGTGAAAAGTAAGGATTTGAGGGCCTTTTTATGAACCACCACCGGAGCTTCCACCACCACCTTCGGAGTTCTGGAAATGAAGAGAGTTTCACCCCCTTCGTTGCTTTGGGTAAAAAGACATCTATGCATGTGTTCTTTAGTCTTTGTGATATTACTTTCTTCTCTTTAAAATATATGTTGAAGAAGTTTAGTTGTCCTTGTGATAAGTTGTTGAGTTCATATGTAATATTTAATGTGACATGGTTTGGTTTTGTTTAAATATTTCTTATATGTTTGGATCTTGATTTCTTTTTGTAAGAAAGTTGATGTTTTTATTTTTCTCAAAACTTTCGGGGTATTTTTGAAAATTTTAAAAGTTGAAATGTTAAGGGCTGCAATTTTTATTGGGAGTAAGATGGACTGAAAATCTAAATTTTTGTTTGATATTTGGTATAAATTTACTTGAAAAGCATTTGTTTTAAAGTTTGCTTTGAGATTTTTGCAAAAAGGGAGTTTTTGAAACTTTTGGGGTTATTTTTATAAATCTGAAAATAAGGGGTCAAATGCGCTGTTTTGTCGCTGTTTTTACATGGTTCCTTTATAAAATCTTGATTTATTTGAATTAGTGGTTTATTCATTTAAGTTTTAAGATTGAAAATTTGTAAATTTTTTAAGAAAGTTTATAATTAAAGAACTTTTTGTTTCTCATTGTTAGTTTGTAAAAAGTAATTAAAACTTATTTTTAATCCCAATTTTATAGTGAAAATTATGCTTGATTATTTTTAAATATTTCTTAAATGCGTTGATCTTAAATTATTTTTCAAGAAAATTGGTTTGATTAAGTTTTCAAACCTATGATGGTGTTTTTGAAAAGTTGTAAACTTGTGGGGTTTTTAAAGCATTGATTTTTGAAGTAAAAAGATACTTAATACTTTTATTTGATTTTCGATATGGGTTTAGTTAAAAATCTTTTGATTTAAAGTTTGTTGCAAATTTTTCGGAAAAATGGATGTTTATAAAAGTTTAGGGGTTGTTTTGTAAATCTGAAAAATAAAAGGAAAATTTTGTTGTTTTGGCACTGTTTTATGAAATTAGTATTTTGAGTTTTGAAAATAATTACTTTTAAGTGGAGTTGATGTCGAAAGTTCTAAGCAATTTTGTGCGATGTGTTAGTAGGAAATCCTTGTGTAGGATTTTCATTAGTTATTTTTCTAAGTCTTATACGTACTTGCTCGGGTTTTGGATACGCTTCATTTGTGGAGTTTTAGTCGCTATACTAAGCGACAAAGGTGAGCGCTGTGTGTTCATTTGTGTGTCAGTATAATATGCTAGTAGGTCGAGTCTAAGCATGTGTTATATTATAATTTCTCTTGCATATTGTCACGAATAGATTGGACTTGTCATGTCGACATTACTCGCATGAAATCCTAAGTATATCAACATGATAATCCAATACATGCTACATCCGAATCTACTAGTTGCAAATACATTTTACTAAACTATCATAACACCTAAAATTTGCATCTTATAAGTTGTTAAATGTTGATAATATGTTATATATGTTTGATATGTTATGTTTCCGTTTGTCTACGATTATGTGTTTCCGTTTGTTTTCGATTTTGTGTGGGCCCTATTTGTTTGGTATATGGACCCGATGGCAACTTGGCCGGCAAGGGCCGGCATGATTGTCACGGTTACCCGTAGGCCTGGCCTTACAATCCAAGTGGGGAGGAACACTTGGGGAGTAAGGACGAACTCCGGCAAAGACATGTCGATGCATTTCAGATAGTAAGGTCGCTCCTTATTTGGTGAGTTTGGATGGACATCAGACTGAGGATGGAGGGTAAGTGGATGACGGCATCAGCAAATTCTTGGTTATGTGAATTTCGTGTTTCTTCCGTCTTGAATATATGTTTATTTGCTTGATAACATGCTTATGTTATATAATATGTTGCATTCATACATCACCATGCAAATTCGCACATAGCCTCACTAAGTTGGAAGATCAACTTATGCTTTCCGTGTTTCATTTATTTTCAGTTTCAGGTGTTCTGGAAATAATAGTCGGGTTGCGGTTAGGTCATCACGGTTGCGGTCCCACCACTAATTCGGGAGAGTAGTAATATTTTGTTGTCGATTTATTCTCCTTTTTTATTTTGTTTAAAACCTTTAATTTATTGAATCGTTAAAGATGATTCATATTTTCATAAAAGAGACAAGATTTTCATAAATTATTTGTTTATCTCTCTCGTTTGATTTTGTTCAAATCATTTGATATGTTGTGATTAAATGCTTCCACTTTCAACATCTACTATGAAAATTGATTTGATTTTATTTTTTGTCAAAAAAAAAAAGTTTCGATAATTTAACACGTTTTCAAAATAATAATAACATTTCGACCGTTATCCGACGGACCCGCGGAGCCGGGCCGTCACATATTCTATCATGACATTTCCTTTCTCCACATGATCTCTGAGGAAGTGATGTTTGATCTCAATATGTTTAGTCCTTGAATGACTTGTAGTGTTTTGAGTAAGACTGATTGCACTTGTATTGTCACAGTAGATAGGTATTCCACTGATTTTGATGTTGTAATCTTCTAGTTGATGCTTCAACTATAATATCTGTGCACAGCAAGCTCCAGTAGCAATGTATTCAGCTTCAGCAGTAGATATGGATACTGAAGTCTGTTTCTTACTCATCCAAGAGAGACGACTACCTAAGAACTGACAAACACCTGTTGCGCTTTTCCTGTCAATCTTACAGCCAGCAAGGTCAGAATCTGAATATCCAATAAGCTCAAATCTCTAGGGTACCACAATCCCAATTCTTCAATGCCTTTAAGATATTTCAGTATTCTTTTGGCAGCTAAGAGATGAGATTCCTGAGGATTTGATTGATACCTCGTACAAACCCCAACAGAGTACATGATATCAGGTCTGCTAGCTGTTAAGTATAACAATGACCCAATAATTCCCTTGTACTTAGTTATGTCCACTGATTTTGCCATCTTCATCTTTATCTAAAGGAAGACTAGTAGACATTGGAACATTAGCAGTAGAGCTAGTTTCCATACCAAATTTCTTGAACAGATCCTTTGTGTATTTTGCTTGGCTGATGAATATTCCATCAGGCAATTGTCTTACTTGCAAGCCAAGAAAATAATTAAGTTCTCCCATCATGCTCATTTCAAACTTGTTCTGCATCAGCTTTGAGAACTTATCACACATTTGTTGATTTGTTGAACTGAAAATGATGTCGTCCAAATATATTTGCACAAGCAATATATGATTTTCCCATTTAATAGTGAACAGGGTCTTGTCTACCTTACCTTTGCGAAATCCTTTAATTAAAAGAAAATCATATAGGGGATCATACCATGCTCTTGGAGCCTGTTTCAGTCCATAGAGGGCTTTCTTCAGACGATACACCTTGTCTTCTTCTTGATAAGCTTCTAATCCAGGTGGTTGTTCAACATAAACTTTTTCTTGCAATTCTCCATTGAGAAAAGCTTATTTCACATTCATTTGATAGACTGTGAAATTCTTATGAGCAGCATAGGCAAAAAAGAGTCTGATTGCCTCTAATCTTACTACTGGTGCAAAAGTTTCATCAAAGTCAATACCTTCTTCTTGGCAATACCCCTTGGCAACTAATCTAGCTTTATTTATGGTGACAACACCATCTTCATTCATTTTATTCCTGAATACCCATTTTAGTACCAATTATTCTTTGATGACTTGGTCTAGGAACTAAGTACCAGACTTCATTCCTTTCAAATTGATTTAACTCTTCTTGCATAGCTTCAATTCTGTTTAAATCATTAAGAGCTTCTTCAATCTGTTTGGGCTCAATTTGAGATAGAAAGCTGACAAACATTGCTTCACTTGCAGCAGCTCTCCTTGTCTTTACTCTATCCAAATGATCACCAATCACCAGCTATGGTGGGTGATTCTTGAGCCATCTAAGATCAGGTTGCAAATCATAATGTTGTCCTCTGTTTTGATCTTGCAACTGTACTGTTGGAGTTCCAGTAGTAGTCTGTTGAACAGCAGTTGTCTATTGAACAGTCTCTGGTCTATCAGCTGTTTGCAACTCTTCTGTTAGACAATCAACACTGTGATTTTGATCAGCACTTGAGTTAGCAGCTGTGTTGAGATCAGGTAGTATGATGGGAACATATTCGTCATTCTTTTCAACACTCAATTTCTGAAAATCAGTAGACTGATTTTGATCCGTACTTTGATTCTTTTCAGAAGATTGATTAGGTTCATCAAATACTACATGAATGGATTCTTCGACAAGTAAAGTTCTTTTGTTAAAGACTCTATAAGCTTTGCTAACAGTAGAGTATCCTACAAATACTGCTTCATCAGCCTTCTCTGCAAAAGCAGTAAGGTGATTTTTCCCATTATTTAAAACAAAGCATTTACAATAAAAAATTCTAAAGTAATGAACGTTTGGCTGTTGGTCCCAAGTGGTCAGATGAGGTCTAGAGGGGGGGGGGGGTGAATAGACCTCTGAAAATTTTTGAACTTAAAACTTTTCAGTCTTCTGTCAGCAGACTAAGCTGATGAAGAACAGTAAGCAGACTAGTCTGATCGTGAACAAATCTTGAACAGACGACTGACCACTCTTCTTACAGTAACTTAGCTGTTTTTCAGCAAAACAGTTTTTCAAAGAGTTTACTTGCAGCGGATTGTTTCAAAGTGTTTTTCACAAGTAGACTAAGTTCTTTTAAAAGATTTTATCCCCAGTTTTTACAAACTCCTTTTGTTTTAAAATCTTTTCAAATAATTCGAAGTGTTTAAATGTGCAAACTTTAAATATGCAAGAAAGCTTTAAATGCAAGATAACACAAAGAATTTTTATAGTGGTTATATGGATAAAAATCCTTTAGTCCACTCTTCCAGATCACACAGATTCTGGGTTATACTATAATCACTTAGATTACAATACAAATCTCCACTTATACCTAACCAACAAATGAGAAGGCTATAAGCTCGCAATAGGAATTCACAAAGAAAACCTATCCTCTAGATTTTGATCACTCACAAAGACGGATCAAATCTTCGCACAACACTACTCTTTTACAATATCACTCAGATAATGTTTTTCTTTTGACTTCAACTTGGATCAGCCAACAGATGACTTCACCAGACGAGTGAGCTGTTCGAGCTTCTTGAGACTTAAAGAAATTATGCTTCAATTACGAAATCTCAGATATGTTGTTGTGTGTGTCTCTCTTCGAACTTTGCTCTATTTATACTTGGATTTGAATTTATGACCGTTGAAGGAAATCACATCTTCAAATCCATGCTTCAGCTCTTTTTGAAACGGCTCCCTGCAGCAGTCGTACAGTGTACAGTACCTTTCTGTCCATCGCATTTAATGCTGCATTTAATGCACTCTGCTGATCCGAGGATATCTTCAATCATTTGCCATTACTACCCTTCTCTTTCAGCATTTATTACGCCAGGTGCATTTATTACCGTTGGACTAATCTCTTGATCTCTTCTACTCTGCTGATCAAAACGACTCTGCTGATAGATACTCTGCTGATCAAATACTGAACTCATCTGATTTGACTCGGCTGATGATCTACCCTTCTGTTCGCTGTTTCAGCAAGAGATCACTAGTCTTCTGAGCTTCGAACTTTGAACTCTTCTGATGTCTTCTTTTACTTGTTCAAAATTCTTCTAAGGGAACTAAGCTTTTCATACTTAGCTGATTATGATGTTTTGAAAATCATCAAAACCTTCCCTTAATTTCTGACTTCTTTGCACTTCATCTTCATCTTCATCCAACAATTTCCCCCTTTTTGATGATGACAAAACCTCAGCTAAGTACCTGTACCTAAACTAAAGTTTTGATCTTCAAAAATTTCTGAGATAGAAATAATCTGTTGGAGTCAAACTTGCAATTTTATAGATATTGAATTGATTACATTTTACAAGTTTTGAAGAGTAAAAGATGCAAAGTAAAAGATTACAAGGTTTTTAAAGTAAAGAAATCTAGTCTAAACTAGTCTTCTTCTTTCGTTTCTTCTTCAGCTTCCTTGTCTTCTTTTTCTGATTCATCAGCAGGTTTGGAAGTTTCAACTTCTAACTTCTGCTTCAACAGCTCTAGCTTCTTCTTTTTAGTATCAGGATCAAGCTGTTCTTCAGCTGAGTCCTTAGCAGCAGCTATCTCCTTATCTGATTTAGCTTTTGCTTCGGCTTCAGTTTCTTCAAATTCTTCAGCTATCTCCTTATCATCTTCTTCTTTTTCTGTGATCTTTTCTTCTGCTGATCTGCTTGTGCCTTCATTTGCTGCTTCATTCCTATCATTTTCATCAGCAGACTCTTCTAAGACTTCTGTTCCTTCAGCATCATCTTCAGCTTCCAATACAACAGAAGGTTCAACTCTTTTCTGTCCAAATATCCTCTCTTCCCCCTTTTTGTCATCATCAGCAGGGTCGATTTGATAGTTTGGTAAGATTGGAGTAATTAGAAGTGAATCACAGAGAAGCTTGATGTTCTCTTCCATAGCATTCATCTGAGCCTGTTGTTTAAGTTGATTGGCTTTAACATTCTTGACTTCTTTGAGCAAGTCTTCTCCTTGATCACCCAATTGAATTTGAGATCCCAAAATCCAATTTGATGAAGCAGTGAAGTCTTTCATCATGTTTCCCATGACTTCATCTTCTGCTTGGAGGGCCAATTCAACAGTTTGTTCAATCTGCTTCCAACCTTCAGTAGTGCTCTGAGTCCTTCTTCTAAGAATATCCATATCCTGACAGATGGATTTTACATTATAAGCAGTGTCTTCTATCAGATCTGTTGGCACAGCAGCAGCTTTCTGAACTGGTTGTTTAACAGCAGCAATCACTTCTGCAGCTAATTCTTTCTTCATATCCTTCAAAGAATTGGTGATCATTTGCTGGATGGAGTCCAACAGATTTGTCTGAACACCATGAGAGGTTGAAGGCATATCTGAAGTAGCAGCAGGTGCATCTTCCATGAATTGCTCTGATGGTTGATTTGTCAATGCAAGAGATTGATCTGCTGGTTCATCAGCAAGGCTTGGAGTGCTTTCCTTCTCCATAGCTTGATCATCTCTTTCAGCAGCAACTTCTTTCTCCTTTAACTGATCTGCTGGAATTTCTCCTTCCTTCTTTGATTCCTCAGCAGCATCAGACTTATCATCCTGCATTTTGTCTTGATCAGATGGGTCTGATGTACCCTCAATTTGCTTAGGTTGATCAGAGGACTCTGCTCCTTCTTTCTCAGCAGGTGATATAATCTTCTTGACAGTTTCAACTGTCCTCATCAATCCTTCATTGTCCACTGCAGACCTTTCAGCTGAGTCTTCATCAAAGACCCAGTCATCTCTTCTCCAGGTTTAGCACAAATAGCCCAGAACTCTTCTTCCTTTGCTGACCCTAAACTGGTCACATCTCCTCCCTCGTTTGATAGTTTATAAATTTCACTTAAAACAGCAGCAGATACAGCAATCTTTTTACCACCAATGACAGCAGTCATAACAGTCTCATCATCATTGAATTCTCTTGTCATGTAGAAATGGTAAACATCCTCCAGGTAGACTCTATCTTCGTGAGCCTCCAAAACAGGAACCAACGATGCTTCTTTGATCTTTTCCAGTAATGAACGCATCAAATCAGTGCCAGAGAAATGGAATTTGCTGTAGTTGAAGTATCTTCCCTCAATAACTTTGTCCATTTCGGAGATTAGTGAGTAGATTCTGCAAAAGAACAGTGAACTTTCGAAGCAGTAGGGTTTGAGAGTTAGAGAGTTTGAGAGTATTTGAGTGCGTAAGACGACTGTACTGTTTCAGATCGGATTTTATAGGTTTCCTTTTGATTTGGTTTCCGTGATTTATCTGAACCGTTGATCTAATCTGACAGTTTTAAATCGTATGGCTAGGAGAAGCGGATTTCAATTTTATTATTTTAATGTCAGATGGGCGGGAAACTCTATCGACACTAATCTGTTACTTATAAAAGCGTGTTTCTTAAGAATACGATTTATGACCATGCTTATATAAGATATCAGATGAGTAGAGTTTAACTCATCTGACAGACGAGTGATCTGTTATCTGATATTACTAGAGAATGCCAATAGCTAGTAATCTTCCTCTGCTGTTTGTCAATCCAGCAAGATAAAATAATCTTCAGTCTTCAAGAATTAAGAACAGATCTTCAGATAATATAACTTTCACTAACTGACATTAACAGATTTCATCTTTAGAACAGAAGTACCGCTAGTCTTACACGTTCCCCCTGTCTTTAAGAATCCATAAGCTAACTAGTCTGTTGAAAGTTAATTCTTGAATAAAATAACGGATAACTAAGCTGTTGAACTCCAGTCTTCTGATGAGTTCCCCCTCAGCTTATGCATCCAAATTAAGTAGTCCTAACTCAGCTCTTAGAGTTGAGAACCTTGCTTCACTTAGAGGTTTAGTGAAGATATCAGCAATTTGATTGTTAGTATGAACATACTCTATCATAACATTGCCTTTTTCCACATGATCTCTAATGAAGTGATGCTTAATTTCTATATGTTTAGTCCTTGAATGACTTGTAGTATTCTGAGTAAGTGAAATTGCACTTGTATTATCACAGTAGATTGGAATTCCACTGATCTTGATGTTATAGTCTTCTAGTTGATGCTTCAACCAAAGTATCTGTGCACAACAAGCTCCAGCAGCTATATATTCAGCTTCAGCAGTAGATATAGAAACTGAGGTTTGTTTCTTACTCATCCATGAGATCAGACGACTACCTAAGAACTGACAGGCACCTGTTGTGCTCTTTCTGTCAATCTTGCAGCCAGCAAGGTCTGAATCTGAATAACCAATAAGCTCAAATCCAGATTCTCTAGGATACCACAATCCCAATTCTTGAGTGCCTTTAACATATTTCAATATCCTTTTGGCAGCTAAGAGATGAGATTCCTTGGGGTTTGATTGAAATCTTGCACAGACTCCAACTGAGTACATTATGTCAGGTCTGCTTGCTGTTAGATATAACAGTGACCCTATAATGCCTCTATATTTGGTTATGTCCACTGATTTGCCATCTTCATCTTTATCCAAACGAAGACTTGTAGACATAGGAATAGTAGCAGTAGAGCTAGTTTCCATACCAAACTTCTTGAACAGATCTCTTGTGTATTTTGCTTGATTTATAAAGATTCCATCAGGTAGCTGTTTGACTTGTAAACCAAGAAAATAATTAAGTTCACCCATCATGCTCATTTCAAACTTATTCTGCATCAGCTTGGAGAACTTATCACACATCTGTTGGTTAGTTGAACCAAAAATAATATCGTCCACATATATTTGCACAATCAATATATGATTCTCCCATTCAATTGTGAACAAGGTTTTATCTACCTTACCTTTATGAAATCCTTTAATTAAAAGAAAATCAGATAGGGTATCATACCATGCTCTTGGAGCCTGTTTCAGTCCATAGAGGGCTTTCTTCAGACGATATACCTTGTCCTCTTCTTGATAGACTTCAAATCCAGGAGGTTGTTCAACATACACTTCTTCTTGCAATTCTCCATTGAGAAAAGCAGACTTCACATCCATCTGGTAGACAGTGAAGTTCTTGTGAGCAGCATAGGCTAGAAACAGTCTGACTGCTTCAAGTCTTGCTACTGGTGCAAAAGTTTCATCAAAGTCAATTCCTTCTTCTTGACAATAACCCTTGGCCACTAGTCTTGCTTTGTTTCTGGTAACAATACCATCTTCATTCATCTTATTTCTGAAAACCCACTTAGTGCCAATTACCCTTTGATGACTTGGTCTAGGAACTAAGTACCAGACTTCATTCCTTTCAAATTGATTCAACTCCTCTTGCATAGCTTCTATCCAGAAGGAATCATTGAGAGCTTCTTCAATTTGTTTAGGCTCTATTTGAGATAGAAATGTGACAAACATAGCATCTTGTGCAGCAGCTCTTCTTGTTTTCACTCTATCTAATGGATCACCAATCACCAACTCTGGTGGATGGTTTCTGAGCCATCTGAGATCAGGTTGCAGGTCTGAATGTTGTCCTCTGTTTTGATCTTGCAACACTACTGTTGGAGATACAGTAGTAGTCTGTTGAACATTTGCCGTCTGTTGAACAGTCTCTGGTCTGTCAGCTGTTTGCAACTCGTCTGTTAGACAATCAGCACTGTGATTTTGAACAGCACTTGAGTTATCAGCTGAATTTAGATTAGGTAGTATGATGGGAACATATTCTTCATTTCTTCCAATGTCTAACTTCTGTAGATCAGTAGAAAGATCTTGATTAACACTTTGATTCTTTTCAGAAGATTGACTTGGCTCATCAAATACTACATGGATAGATTCTTCTATTAGTAATGTACTTTTATTGAAAACTCTATAAGCTTTACTAACAGATGAGTATCCTACAAAAACAGCTTCATCAGCCTTTTCTGCAAATGCAGTAAGGTGATTCTTCCCATTATTCAATACAAAACATTTACAACCAAAAATCTTAAAGTAATGAATGTTTGGTTTCCTGTTGTTCCAAACTTCATATGGAGTCTTGTTCTGATTTTTGTTGATCATACATCTGTTCTGGGTATAGCATGCTGTATTTGTTGCTTCTGCCCAAAATCTTTGAGGCAGTTTAGCTTCAGCTATCATGGTTCTGACAGCTTCCTTTAGTGTTCTGTTTCTCCTTTCAGCAACACCATTCTGTTGAGGGGTTCTGGCAGCAGAGTATTCATGATGTATTCCTTTGATGTTACAGTACTCTTCAACAGTAGAGTTTGTAAACTCTGTCCCTCTATCTGATCTGATCTTCAAGATTTTGATAGTCTTCTCATTCTGGATCAGTTCCATCAGATTAGTAAGATGTTCCTTGGTTTCACTCTTTTTCTTCATGAAAATCACCCAAGTATATCTTGAATAATCATCCACAACAGCTAGGCAGTATTTCTTTCCACCGTTGCTGACTGGATCAATGGGTCCAAATAAGTCCATATGTAATAGCTCCAAAATTCTTTCAGAAGATTGGTGCTTCTTGCTTTTGAAAGATGACTTGATTTGTTTACCCTTCTGACAGGCGTCACAGAGCTTGTCTTTGCTCATGACTGCTTTTGGAATCCCTTCTACCAAATCATTCTTGATTAATCTGTTTATGGTCTTGAAGTTTAAGTGATTCATCCTCTTGTGCCACAGCCAACTAACTTCACTTGGTGCAGATGCAACCAAACAAACACTTGAATTCTTGTCAGCAGAATTCCAGTCGACTATGTAGACATTTCCTTGTCGTCTTCCAGATAAAATTACCTTCTTTGTACCAATCTGTTCGACAAAACACTTATCTGTTGAGAAGATGACTGAATATCCCTTGTCACAAAATTGACTTATGCTCAGCAGATTATATTTGAGGCCTTTGACATATGAGACGTCAGATATCTCTATGTTTCCTCTGATTACTCTTCCTTTAGCTTTAATCTTGCCTTCTTTGCTGTCTCCAAATGTAACACTTGGACCATCCACAGCAACTGCATCAGTCAGCTCATGTATGTTTCCACACATGTGTCTTGAACATCCACTGTCCAAGTACCAAATCTTCTCTACTTTACTCCTACTCCTAATCCTATCCTACAAAACAAAAATAAAATTGTTTTAGGTACCCTTATTGAGAGGGTCCTGAAGGATTAGTTCCACCTTTGACAACCCAAGATGTTGAAGTCTTAGGCTTCTTAGGTTTCTGAGTTTTCACAGGAGCATGAACAGTTTCATTTTTATCATAATTATCAGATAAGTCATGTTGATGATCAGTATGATATGAATAGTGTTCATAAGCAGGGTAAGGTGCATGATATGCAGGATATGCATGCATTGGATGAGCAGGGTAAGGTGCATAGTAACTAGGAAACTGAGGTGCATGATACATAGGATGATATGCAGCAGGTTGCACATAGTATGACTCATTTCCATACCAAGCATTTTGATTTTTCTTATTCTTATGCTTCTTTGGCTTACTAGGTGCTTGCTCAACTTGTTTAGACTTAGCTTTACCACTAGTCTGATTGACTTTAGCTTTATCAGCAGACTTCTTAGGACTCTGCTGTTTGGTTTTACTAGTCTTATTTCCTACACTAGGCTCTTTGCTCTTTTTAGCCTTAGGAGATTTCTTCTCCTTTACCACATTCTCAGGCGAAGTAGGTCTAGCAGTTTGAACATACAGAATGACCTTACTATTGTCAGCTGATATGAATTTTTCAGTATGGTTCAACTCTTGCTTATCCTGTTCTAAAGGCATCTTCTGTTTACTAGATGTATGCGTGGATGCAACAGATGATTTCTCATGAGACTCGATGATCCTTTCAAGTTCCATGATTTTTCCTTTATACACTTCACATTCAGCTTTCAGAGATTCATGCTCTTGCTCAAGCTGTTTATACTCGACTGATTCTCTTGGCTTTTCAGCTTTAAGTTTCAGTGAGTTATTTTGCTCTTTTAGCAAGCTCATCTCTTCCTTAAGCTTAACAAATTCTCCAGCAATAGTAGTATTATTTAACATCATTTGCTCTAGAGAATCAAACAATTCATTATTTTGAGGAGTTACCTCATCCTCAGAGTCATCAGAGTCCTTTGCCATCAGGCACAGGAGAGCAGGCTTTTCTTCATCAGAAGATTCTTCATCAGACGAGTCTGAATCTGAATCAGATGAGCAGACAGCAGCAAGCTTTTCTGCTTCAGCCATCATTGCTTTCCCTCTCTGATACTTTCTTTCTTTTCTCACTTTCTTCTCCTCTTCAGTGTACTTCTCTGCTTTTGGATATGGACAGTCTTTGATGAAGTGTCCCAATTTCCTGCAGTTGTAACACATCAGTTTTGATTTATAATCATCTTTATCTTGAGAAGAAAAGTTAGGTTTAGAAGTGGAAGCATTGTTGTATTTGTTCTTCATTTTTCTTTTGTAGAACTTCTTGAAATTGTTCATCAACAGTGCAACGTCTCCAGCAGTGTACTCCTTCTTGTTGAGTAGAGTGGCTTCATCAGATGAGTCCACTTCTTTGCTTTTCTGTGCTGGTCTTCTGGTGTTTTCAGCAGCAACCAGTGCAGCTGTGGGTCCTGAAGTTGAGGTTTCTTCAATACCCATCCTAGGCAGTTTATACTCATAAGCCTTGAGTACAGAAAACAGCTCTGTAAGAGAGATCTTTCCCAAATCCCTTGATTCTTCCATTGCTGTAACTTTCATGTTGAACTTTGGAGGTAGTGCCTTCAGTACTCTGTTGGTTATTTCTTTGTCTGTGAAGGTCTTTCCCAACTTTAAAACTTCATTCAGAGTTCTGGTGAATCTGGTATCCATCTGATCGATGGTTTCTCCAGTCTTCATCTTGAAGTTATCAAGTTTTTCCAATGCAACAGTGAGCTGATGCTCCTTGATAGCATCATTGCCTTCGCTCATATCTCTGACTTTGTCCCACATCTCCTTTGCAGTCTTGCAATGTTTGACCTTGTCAAATCGATCATTATCCAGGGCTTTAGTCATGATGAATCTCCCAACTTTATCTAGATTGAAAAGCTTTATCTCTTCTAGAGTCATCTCATGAAGGTCTTTTTCCACAACCGTATCTACTTCATTTATCTTTATGGTCTTTGTGAATCTGAATGGACCTTTAATGATACATGTGTACATGTTGTCATTATAAGCAGCAAGGAAAATCTCCATTCTGATTTTCCAGTCCTCAAAGGACATACCAGCGATGTGGGGAACATGGCTGATACAATCCATTTTTCAAAAAGTTTTAGTTTTTCAAAAAGATGCTCTTTTGAAAAGTTTTCAAAAACCTTTGAAAAACACTTGGATCAAGCTCGTTGATCAGGCAGCTGATTCAAATGAACCACCTGCTCTGATACCACTTGTTGGTCCCAAGTGGTCAGATGAGGTCTAGAGGGGGGGGGGGTGAATAGACCTCTGAAAATTTTTGAACTTAAAACTTTTCAGTCTTCTGTCAGCAGACTAAGCTGATGAAGAACAGTAAGCAGACTAGTCTGATCGTGAACAAATCTTGAACAGACGACTGACCACTCTTCTTACAGTAACTTAGCTGTTTTTCAGCAAAACAGTTTTTCAAAGAGTTTACTTGCAGCGGATTGTTTCAAAGTGTTTTTCACAAGTAGACTAAGTTCTTTTAAAAGATTTTATCCCCAGTTTTTACAAACTCCTTTTGTTTTAAAATCTTTTCAAATAATTCGAAGTGTTTAAATGTGCAAACTTTAAATATGCAAGAAAGCTTTAAATGCAAGATAACACAAAGAATTTTTATAGTGGTTATATGGATAAAAATCCTTTAGTCCACTCTTCCAGATCACACAGATTCTGGGTTATACTATAATCACTTAGATTACAATACAAATCTCCACTTATACCTAACCAACAAATGAGAAGGCTATAAGCTCGCAATAGGAATTCACAAAGAAAACCTATCCTCTAGATTTTGATCACTCACAAAGACGGATCAAATCTTCGCACAACACTACTCTTTTACAATATCACTCAGATAATGTTTTTCTTTTGACTTCAACTTGGATCAGCCAACAGATGACTTCACCAGACGAGTGAGCTGTTCGAGCTTCTTGAGACTTAAAGAAATTCTGCTTCAATTACGAAATCTCAGATATGTTGTTGTGTGTGTCTCTCTTCGAACTTTGCTCTATTTATACTTGGATTTGAATTTATGACCGTTGAAGGAAATCACATCTTCAAATCCATGCTTCAGCTCTTTTTGAAACGGCTCCCTGCAGCAGTCGTACAGTGTACAGTACCTTTCTGTCCATCGCATTTAATACTGCATTTAATGCACTCTGCTGATCCGAGGATATCTTCAATCATTTGCCATTACTACCCTTCTCTTTCAGCATTTATTACGCCAGGTGCATTTATTACCGTTGGACTAATCTCTTGATCTCTTCTACTCTGCTGATCAAAACGACTCTGCTGATAGATACTCTGCTGATCAAATACTGAACTCATCTGATTTGACTCGGCTGATGATCTACCCTTCTGTTCGCTGTTTCAGCAAGAGATCACTAGTCTTCTGAGCTTCGAACTTTGAACTCTTCTGATGTCTTCTTTTACTTGTTCAAAATTCTTCTAAGGGAACTAAGCTTTTCATACTTAGCTGATTATGATATTTTGAAAATCATCAAAACCTTCCCTTAATTTCTGACTTCTTTGCACTTCATCTTCATCTTCATCCAACATTGGCTTTCTGTTATTCCAAAATTCATATGGAGTCTTGTTTTGGTGCTTGTTGATCATGCATCTGTTTTGGGTAAAGCATGTTGTATTTGTTGCTTCTGCCCAAAATCTTTGAGGCAGCTTAACTTCAGCTATCATGGTTCTGGTAGCTTTTTTCAGAGTTCTGTTTCTCCTTTCAGCAACTCCGTTCTGTTGAGGGGTTCTGGCAGCAGAGTGCTCATGGCTGATTCCTCTGGCATTACAATACTCTTCAACAGTAGAGTTTGTAAATTCAGTCCCTCTATCTGATCTGATCTTTAGTATCTTCATACTCTTTTTGTTCTGAACTTGCTCCATCAGATTTGTAAGATGCTCCTTGGTTTCACTTTTCTTCTTCATGAAAATTACCCAAGTGTATCCTAAATAATCATCCACAACAGCTAGGCAGTATTTCTTTCCACCATTGCTGATTGGATCAATGGGTCCAAATAAGTCCATGTGTAGCAGCTCCAAGATCCTTCCAGATGATTGGTGCTTCTTGCTTTTGAATGATGACTTGATTTGTTTACCTTTCTGACATGCGTCACAGAGCTAATCTTTGCTCATGACTGTCTTTGGAATTCCTTCTACCAAATCATTCTTGATGAGTCTGTTGATGGTCTTGAAATTCACATGATTCATTCTTTTCTGCAACAACCAACTGACTTCACTTGGCGTTGATGCCACCAAACAAACGCTTGAATTCTTGTCAACAGAATTTCAGTCTACTGTGTAGACATTCCCTTGTCGTCTTCCAGATAAAATAACCTTCTTAGTTCCAATCTGTTCATCCTAGCACTTATCTGTTGAGAAGATGACTGAATATCCTTTGTCACAAAATTGACTTATGCTCAGCAAATTGTATTTGAGGCCTTTTTACATAAGAGAGGCCAGATATCTCAATGTTGCCTTTGATAAGCTTTCCACTTGCTACAATCTTGCCTTCCTTGTTGTCTCCAAACGTCACATTTGGACCATCCACAACAGCATCATCAGTCAGCTCATGTATGTTTCCACACATGTGTCATGAACAGCCACTGTCCAAGTACCAAGTCTTCTCTACTTTACTCCTACTCCTAATCCTAACCTACAAAACAAAATAAAATTATTTTAGGTACCCTTATTGAGAGGGTCCTGAAGGATTAGTTCCACCTTTGACAACCCAAGATGTTGATTTCTTAGGCTTCTTAGGTTTCTGAGTTTCAACAGGAGCATGAACAGTTTTGCCTTTATCACGTTCATCAGATTTGCCATGTTGTTGATAATCAGCCTGATAAGGATAATGTTGATAAGCAGAATAAGATGCATGATAAGCTAGATATGCATGCATTGGATGAGCAGGATATGGTGCATAGTAAGTTGGAAATTGAGGTGCATGATACATAGGAGGATATGCAGCAGCTTGCACATAATAAGACTCATTTCCATACCAAGCATTTTGATTTTTCATGTTTTTATGCTTCTTTGGTTACTGGATGCTTGCTCATTAACAGACGACTTAGTTTTATCACTAGTCTGATTGGTTTTAGCCTTATCAGAAGACTTCCTAGGACTCTTCTGTTTGGATTTACAAGTCTGTTTTCCTACACTAGGCTCTTTGCTCTTTTTAGCCTTAGGAGTTTTCGTCTCCTTTTACACTTTCTCAGGTGAAGCAGGTTTAGTAGTCTGAATATACAAAATGACCTTACTGTTGTCAGCTGATACAAATTTTTCAGTATGGTCTTCTGTTTACTAGAGATAAGAGTGGATGCAACAGATGACTTTTCATGAGACTCAATTGACTTTTCAAGTTCCATGATTTTTCCTTTAAGGACTTCACATTCAACTTTCAGAGATTCATTCTCTTGCTCAAGCAGTTTATATTCAGCTGATTCTTTAGGCTTTTCAGCTTTGAGTTTCAGTGTACTGTTTTGCTCTCTTAGCAATATCATCTCATCCTTAAGCTTACTAAACGATTCAGCAATAGTAGTATTATTAAGCATCATTTGTTCAAATGAATTAAATAATTCATTATTAAGAGGAGTTACCTCATCATCCTCAGAGCTATCAGATTCCTTAGCCATCAGGCAGAGAAGAGCAGGACTATCTTCATCAGAGGACTCTTCATCAGATGTGTCTGAATCCGAATCTGATGAGTAGATACCAGCTAGCTTTTCCGCTTCTGCCACCAGCACATTGCCTTTTTGATGCTTTCTTTCCTTTCTGATTCTCTTTTCTTCTTCCGTATACTTCTCAGCTTTAGGATATGAGCAGTCTCTGATGAAATGACCCAATTTCCTGCAGTTATAGCACATCATTTTAGATTTATAAGAATCTTTGTCATGAGAAGTAGAAGCAGGGTTAGAAGTAGAAGCATTGTTGTATTTGTTATTCATTTTTCTTTTATAGAACTTCTTGAAGTTGTTCATCAGCAATGCAACGTCTCCAGCAGTGTACTCCTTTTTGTTAAGTATTGTGGCTTCATCAGATGAGTCCACATCTTTACTTTTGTAGGATGGTCTTCTGGGATTTTCAGCAGCAACCAGGGCAGAAGTGGGACTTGAAGTTGAGGTTTCTTCAACACCTATTCTTGGCAGTTTATACTCGTATGCCTTGAGTACTGAGAACAGCTCGGTGAGTGAGATTTTTCCTAAATCTCTTGACTCTTTTATGGCTGTCACCTTCATGTTGAACTTTGGAGGTAGAGCCTTCAGCACTTTAATGGTTATCTCCTTATTAGTGAAGGTTTTTCCAAGCTTCAGAACTTCATTCAACGTCCTTGTGAACCTTGTATCCATCTTATCAATGGTTTTCGCAGAATTCATCTTGAAGTTGTCCAGCTTTTCCAAAGCAACACTCAACTGATGCTCTTTGATAGCGTCGTTTCCTTCGCTCATATCACGAACCTTATCCCATATTTCTTTGGCAGTCTTGCAATGCTTGACTTTGTCAAATCTATCGTTATCAAGGGCCTTGGTCATGATGAATCGCCCAACTTTGTCCAGGTTGAACAGCTTTATTTCTTCGGCTGTCATGTCGTGTAAATCCTTTTCCACCGTTATATCGACTTCATCAACTTTGATGGTCTTGGTGAATTTGAATGGACCTTTGATGATACATGTGTACATGTTATCATTGTAGACAGCTAAGAAGATCTCCATTCTGATCTTCCAGTCTTCGAAGCTCATACCAGCTATGTGGGGAACATAGCTGATACAATCAATATTTCAAATATTTTAATTTTTCAAAAAAATGCTCTTTTGAAAAAGTTTGAAAACCTTTGAAAAACACTCGGATCAAGCTCGTTGATTAGGCAGCTGATTCTAATGAATCACCTGCTCTGATACCACTTGTTGATCCCAAGTGGTCAGATGAGGTCTAGAGGGGGGGGGGTGAATAGACCTCTTAAAATTTTAAACAAAATCTTAACTTTAAAACTGTTGCTCAAGCGTAAGCAGACTAAGCTGTTACAGAACAGTAAGCTTACAAGGCTGATCGCGAACAAATCTTTGAACAACTTTGTTGACCACTAGTCTGATAGTTACTTAGCTGATTTTAGTCAAAATAAGTTTTAATACCAGAGTACTTGCAGCGGATTTTTAAAGTGTTTTTCACAAGTATACTCAGTAGTTTGAATGTTTTATCCCCAGTTTTTGTAAACTCCTTTAAACCTTTTTCAAACAGTTTTGTAATGTGTTTTATGCAAGCCTAAAAATATGCAAGTAAAAAGCAATGTAAAAACACAATGATTTTTATAGTGGTTATATGGATGTAAATATCCTTTAGTCCACTCTTCCAAGTCACACAGAACTTGGGTTATACTAAGAACACAAAGTAATTAGTACACTCAGTTTCTGCTTTACAACAAATGATAAGCCACAAGTTCGCAATAGGAAATCATAAAGAATTTCCTACTCTCCGATGTGATATCACTCACAAAGATGGATATATACTCCTCACAACACTCTCTTTTACAGATTCACTTAGAAAATGTATATTCTTTGAACTTCAACGGCTTCTGTCAACAAATTACTTCAGCAGACGAGTGAGCTGTTCTTGAGCTTTGAGACTTAAAAAATGTTTTGCTTCGAATTCAATCTCTCAGATGTTGTGTTCTCTTTTTATTCTCTTCGTCTCTTCAGCTATTTATACTCACTCTTTGAATTATGTCCGTTAAAGTGAGACAAAATTCAAATCTCTTGATTTCTGGTCCTTAATTTCCGCGAATGGCTCTCTGCACAGTGACAGCACTGCAGACTGTACTTTCTGTCAGACAGCATTAAATGCACCGAGCTGATCCGAGATATTTCTTCAATCATTTGCCATTAATAACCTCAGACTGCAGCATTTATTACTCCAGTGGCATTTATTACCGTTGGGAAGACTTCTTGATCCTTTCCACTTGGCTGATGCGGGTACAAGTCTGATGGTGAGCAGAGCTGATCTCAAACTTGAACAAATCTGATTTGAGTCGGCTGATTTTCACCAGTCTGATTTCTTCCCTTCAGCAGATCAGTAGTCTTCTGGACCTTGAATAATTGACCTGTCTGATATGTCTTCTTACTTGGTCAAAATTCTTCCAAGGGATTACAACTAAGTTGTCTTTACTTAGTTAATTTGAAGTTTTGGAAATTATCAAAACATCCCTTAACTAATTTAAATTCAGTGCACTCCATCTTCATCTTTATCCAACAAGTCTACCTAATTTCAGCATCACTGATGTCCCTCAATGATTTCTCTATGTGCAACCAATCCAATTAATTTCTTTGAAGAGCAGCATGCAAATGATTTACATCTGCCTTCACATCTTCAATGTTCTGGTTCTTGGAAAGGATGCTTTGCTTTAGTTGCAATGAGTTGTCAGCTGGCAGAGGAAAATTGTCAAGCTTTTTGAGCATCTTGGTAGTGACCTCCTCAAGCTTTTTGAGCATCTTCTTGTTCTTCTCCTCCATTTCCTTCATAGCATTTTCAATCAAGGTCTTCATTGATTCCATGATTGAAGCTTGGATGTCAACCGCAGGAATGGCAGAGGTAGATGCAGCAAGTTCCTGTTGAACATGAATCTCTTGTAAGATAGGAGTTTCTTAAGCTCTCCATTCAATAGCTAAAGTCTCATTTTCAATAAAAGCTTTAGTCTGTGGAGGCTTGGAAGGATCAAGGTTGATTTCCACAGCTAACTTATCCTTGGCTGGTTCTTCATCAGCTGGTTCATTTGCAATATGTACAACATCAGAGCCATCAGCAAATACAAGTGTTCTCTGATGAATGGAAACATCATGTATGAAAGTTGATGTAGTCTGTTGTTGTTCACTCTGCTCCTGATAAGTGTTGTCTTCAGAACCAAAAGTTATCTTTTGTAGGCTATGCAGATTGGGCAAATCACTTGAAGTTCATTTTCCATATCTCGGCCTTTCCACCCATCTGTCGATAGTTGTGTAAGCTGATGAACTTCAGTCTTCTGTTGAGTTCCCCCTCAGGTTATGCATCCAATTTTAGTAGACCTAGTTCAGCTCTTAGAGTTGAAAACCTTGTCCCACTTAGAGGTTTTGTGAAGATGTCAGCAATCTGATTTTCAGTATAAACATATTCTATCATGACATTTCCTTTCTCCACATGATCTCTGATGAAGTGATGTTTGATCTCAATATGTTTAGTCCTTGAATGACTTGTAGTGTTTTGAGTAAGACTGATTGCACTTGTATTGTCACAGTAGATAGGTATTCCACTGATTTTGAAGTTGTAATCTTCTAGTTGATGCTTCAACTATAATATCTGTGCACAGCAAGCTCCAGCAGCTATGTATTCAGCTTCAGCAGTAGATATGGATACTGAAGTCTGTTTCTTACTCATCCAAGAGAGACAACTACCTAAGAACTGACAAACACCTGTTATGCTTTTCCTGTCAATCTTACAGCCAGCAAGGTCAGAATCTGAATATCCAATAAGCTCAAATCCAGATTCTCTAGGGTACCACAATCCCAATTCTTCAGTGCCTTTAAGATATTTGAGTCTTATTTTGGCAGCTAAGAGATGAGATTCCTTAGGATTTGATTGATACCTCGTACAAACCCCAACAGAGTACATGATATCAGGTCTGCTAGCTGTTAAGTATAACAGTGACCCAATAATTCCTCTTTACTTAGTTATGTCCACTGATTTGCCATCTTCATCTTTATCCAAACGAAGACTAGTAGACATTGGAACATTAGCAGTAGAGCTAGTTTCCATACCAAATTTCTTGAACAGATCCTTTGTGTATTTTGCTTGGCTGATGAATATTCCATCAGCCAACTGTCTTACTTGCAAGCCAAGAAAATAATTAAGTTCTCCCATCATGCTCATTTCAAACTTGTTATGCATCGGCTTTGAGAACTTATCAATGGTTTTCGCAGAATTCATCTTGAAGTTGTCCAGCTTTTCCAAAGCAACACTCAACTGATGCTCTTTGATAGCGTCGTTTCCTTCGCTCATATCACGAACCTTATCCCATATTTCTTTGGCAGTCTTGCAATGCTTGACTTTGTCAAATCTGTCGTTATCAAGGGCCTTGGTCATGATGAATCGCCCAACTTTGTCCAGGTTGAACAGCTTTATTTCTTCGGCTGTCATCTCGTGTAAATCCTTTTCCACCGTTATATCGACTTCATCAACTTTGATGGTCTTGGTGAATTTGAATGGACCTTTGATGATACATGTGTACATGTTATCATTGTAGACAGCTAAGAAGATCTCCATTCTGATCTTCCAGTCTTCGAAGCTCATACCAGCTATGTGGGGAACATAGCTGATACAATCAATATTTCAAATATTTTAATTTTTCAAAAAAATGCTCTTTTGAAAAAGTTTGAAAACCTTTGAAAAACACTCGGATCAAGCTCGTTGATTAGGCAGCTGATTCTAATGAATCACCTGCTCTGATACCACTTGTTGATCCCAAGTGGTCAGATGAGGTCTAGAAGGGGGGGGGGGGGTGAATAGACCTCTTAAAATTTTAAACAAAATCTTAACTTTAAAACTGTTGCTCAAGCGTAAGCAGACTAAGCTGTTACAGAACAGTAAGCTTACAAGGCTGATCGCGAACAAATCTTTGAACAACTTTGTTGACCACTAGTCTGATAGTTACTTAGCTGATTTTAGTCAAAATAAGTTTTAATACCAGAGTACTTGCAGCGGATTTTTAAAGTGTTTTTCACAAGTATACTCAGTAGTTTGAATGTTTTATCCCCAGTTTTTGTAAACTCCTTTAAACCTTTTTCAAACAGTTTTGTAATGTGTTTTATGCAAGCCTAAAAATATGCAAGTAAAAAGCAATGTAAAAACACAATGATTTTTATAGTGGTTATATGGATGTAAATATCCTTTAGTCCACTCTTCCAAGTCACACAGAACTTGGGTTATACTAAGAACACAAAGTAATTAGTACACTCAGTTTCTGCTTTACAACAAATGATAAGCCACAAGTTCGCAATAGGAAATCATAAAGAATTTCCTACTCTCCGATGTGATATCACTCACAAAGATGGATATATACTCCTCACAACACTCTCTTTTACAGATTCACTTAGAAAATGTATATTCTTTGAACTTCAACGGCTTCTGTCAACAAATTACTTCAGCAGACGAGTGAGCTGTTCTTGAGCTTTGAGACTTAAAAAATGTTTTACTTCGAATTCAATCTCTCAGATGTTGTGTTCTCTTTTTATTCTCTTCGTCTCTTCAGCTATTTATACTCACTCTTTGAATTATGTCCGTTAAAGTGAGACAAAATTCAAATCTCTTGATTTCTGGTCCTTAATTTCCGCGAATGGCTCTCTGCACAGTGACAGCACTGCAGACTGTACTTTCTGTCAGACAGCATTAAATGCACCGAGCTGATCCGAGATATTTCTTCAATCATTTGCCATTAATAACCTCAGACTGCAGCATTTATTACTCCAGTGGCATTTATTACCGTTGGGAAGACTTCTTGATCCTTTCCACTTGGCTGATGCGGGTACAAGTCTGATGGTGAGCAGAGCTGATCTCAAACTTGAACAAATCTGATTTGAGTCGGCTGATTTTCACCAGTCTGATTTCTTCCCTTCAGCAGATCAGTAGTCTTCTGGACCTTGAATAATTGACCTGTCTGATATGTCTTCTTACTTGGTCAAAATTCTTCCAAGGGATTACAACTAAGTTGTCTTTACTTAGTTAATTTGAAGTTTTGGAAATTATCAAAACATCCCTTAACTAATTTAAATTCAGTGCACTCCATCTTCATCTTTATCCAACAAGTCTACCTAATTTCAGCATCACTGATGTCCCTCAATGATTTCTCTATGTGCAACCAATCCAATTAATTTCTTTGAAGAGCAGCATGCAAATGATTTACATCTGCCTTCACATCTTCAATGTTCTGGTTCTTGGAAAGGATGCTTTGCTTTAGTTGCAATGAGTTGTCAGCTGGCAGAGGAAAATTGTCAAGCTTTTTGAGCATCTTGGTAGTGACCTCCTCAAGCTTTTTGAGCATCTTCTTGTTCTTCTCCTCCATTTCCTTCATAGCATTTTCAATCAAGGTCTTCATTGATTCCATGATTGAAGCTTGGATGTCAACCGCAGGAATGGCAGAGGTAGATGCAGCAAGTTCCTGTTGAACATGAATCTCTTGTAAGATAGGAGTTTCTTAAGCTCTCCATTCAATAGCTAAAGTCTCATTTTCAATAAAAGCTTTAGTCTGTGGAGGCTTGGAAGGATCAAGGTTGATTTCCACAGCTAACTTATCCTTGGCTGGTTCTTCATCAGCTGGTTCATTTGCAATATGTACAACATCAGAGCCATCAGCAAATACAAGTGTTCTCTGATGAATGGAAACATCATGTATGAAAGTTGATGTAGTCTGTTGTTGTTCACTCTGCTCCTGATAAGTGTTGTCTTCAGAACCAAAAGTTATCTTTTGTAGGCTATGCAGATTGGGCAAATCACTTGAAGTTCATTTTCCATATCTCGGCCTTTCCACCCATCTGTCGATAGTTGTGTAAGCTGATGAACTTCAGTCTTCTGTTGAGTTCCCCCTCAGGTTATGCATCCAATTTTAGTAGACCTAGTTCAGCTCTTAGAGTTGAAAACCTTGTCCCACTTAGAGGTTTTGTGAAGATGTCAGCAATCTGATTTTCAGTATAAACATATTCTATCATGACATTTCCTTTCTCCACATGATCTCTGATGAAGTGATGTTTGATCTCAATATGTTTAGTCCTTGAATGACTTGTAGTGTTTTGAGTAAGACTGATTGCACTTGTATTGTCACAGTAGATAGGTATTCCACTGATTTTGAAGTTGTAATCTTCTAGTTGATGCTTCAACTATAATATCTGTGCACAGCAAGCTCCAGCAGCTATGTATTCAGCTTCAGCAGTAGATATGGATACTGAAGTCTGTTTCTTACTCATCCAAGAGAGACAACTACCTAAGAACTGACAAACACCTGTTATGCTTTTCCTGTCAATCTTACAGCCAGCAAGGTCAGAATCTGAATATCCAATAAGCTCAAATCCAGATTCTCTAGGGTACCACAATCCCAATTCTTCAGTGCCTTTAAGATATTTGAGTCTTATTTTGGCAGCTAAGAGATGAGATTCCTTAGGATTTGATTGATACCTCGTACAAACCCCAACAGAGTACATGATATCAGGTCTGCTAGCTGTTAAGTATAACAGTGACCCAATAATTCCTCTGTACTTAGTTATGTCCACTGATTTGCCATCTTCATCTTTATCCAAACGAAGACTAGTAGACATTGGAACATTAGCAGTAGAGCTAGTTTCCATACCAAATTTCTTGAACAGATCCTTTGTGTATTTTGCTTGGCTGATGAATATTCCATCAGCCAACTGTCTTACTTGCAAGCCAAGAAAATAATTAAGTTCTCCCATCATGCTCATTTCAAACTTGTTATGCATCGGCTTTGAGAACTTATCAATGGTTTTCGCAGAATTCATCTTGAAGTTGTCCAGCTTTTCCAAAGCAACACTCAACTGATGCTCTTTGATAGCGTCGTTTCCTTCGCTCATATCACGAACCTTATCCCATATTTCTTTGGCAGTCTTGCAATGCTTGACTTTGTCAAATCTGTCGTTATCAAGGGCCTTGGTCATGATGAATCGCCCAACTTTGTCCAGGTTGAACAGCTTTATTTCTTCGGCTGTCATCTCGTGTAAATCCTTTTCCACCGTTATATCGACTTCATCAACTTTGATGGTCTTGGTGAATTTGAATGGACCTTTGATGATACATGTGTACATGTTATCATTGTAGACAGCTAAGAAGATCTCCATTCTGATCTTCCAGTCTTCGAAGCTCATACCAGCTATGTGGGGAACATAGCTGATACAATCAATATTTCAAATATTTTAATTTTTCAAAAAAATGCTCTTTTGAAAAAGTTTGAAAACCTTTGAAAAACACTCGGATCAAGCTCGTTGATTAGGCAGCTGATTCTAATGAATCACCTGCTCTGATACCACTTGTTGATCCCAAGTGGTCAGATGAGGTCTAGAAGGGGGGGGGGGGGGGTGAATAGACCTCTTAAAATTTTAAACAAAATCTTAACTTTAAAACTGTTGCTCAAGCGTAAGCAGACTAAGCTGTTACAGAACAGTAAGCTTACAAGGCTGATCGCGAACAAATCTTTGAACAACTTTGTTGACCACTAGTCTGATAGTTACTTAGCTGATTTTAGTCAAAATAAGTTTTAATACCAGAGTACTTGCAGCGGATTTTTAAAGTGTTTTTCACAAGTATACTCAGTAGTTTGAATGTTTTATCCCCAGTTTTTGTAAACTCCTTTAAACCTTTTTCAAACAGTTTTGTAATGTGTTTTATGCAAGCCTAAAAATATGCAAGTAAAAAGCAATGTAAAAACACAATGATTTTTATAGTGGTTATATGGATGTAAATATCCTTTAGTCCACTCTTCCAAGTCACACAGAACTTGGGTTATACTAAGAACACAAAGTAATTAGTACACTCAGTTTGTGCTTTACAACAAATGATAAGCCACAAGTTCGCAATAGGAAATCATAAAGAATTTCCTACTCTCCGATGTGATATCACTCACAAAGATGGATATCTACTCCTCACAACACTCTCTTTTACAGATTCACTTAGAAAATGTATATTCTTTGAACTTCAACGGCTTCTGTCAACAAATTACTTCAGCAGACGAGTGAGCTGTTCTTGAGCTTTGAGACTTAAAAAATGTTTTGCTTCGAATTCAATCTCTCAGATGTTGTGTTCTCTTTTTATTCTCTTCGTCTCTTCAGCTATTTATACTCACTCTTTGAATTATGTCCGTTAAAGTGAGACAAAATTCAAATCTCTTGATTTCTGGTCCTTAATTTCCGCGAATGGCTCTCTACACAGTGACAGCACTGCAGACTGTACTTTCTGTCAGACAGCATTAAATGCACCGAGCTGATCCGAGATATTTCTTCAATCATTTGCCATTAATAACCTCAGACTGCAGCATTTATTACTCCAGTGGCATTTATTACCGTTGGGAAGACTTCTTGATCCTTTCCACTTGGCTGATGCGGGTACAAGTCTGATGGTGAGCAGAGCTGATCTCAAACTTGAACAAATCTGATTTGAGTCGGCTGATTTTCACCAGTCTGATTTCTTCCCTTCAGCAGATCAGTAGTCTTCTGGACCTTGAATAATTGACCTGTCTGATATGTCTTCTTACTTGGTCAAAATTCTTCCAAGGGATTACAACTAAGTTGTCTTTACTTAGTTAATTTGAAGTTTTGGAAATTATCAAAACATCCCTTAACTAATTTAAATTCAGTGCACTCCATCTTCATCTTTATCCAACAAGTCTACCTAATTTCAGCATCACTGATGTCCCTCAATGATTTCTCTATGTGCAACCAATCCAATTAATTTCTTTGAAGAGCAGCATGCAAATGATTTACATCTGCCTTCACATCTTCAATGTTCTGGTTCTTGGAAAGGATGCTTTGCTTTAGTTGCAATGAGTTGTCAGCTGGCAGAGGAAAATTGTCAAGCTTTTTGAGCATCTTGGTAGTGACCTCCTCAAGCTTTTTGAGCATCTTCTTGTTCTTCTCCTCCATTTCCTTCATAGCATTTTCAATCAAGGTCTTCATTGATTCCATGATTGAAGCTTGGATGTCAACCGCAGGAATGGCAGAGGTAGATGCAGCAAGTTCCTGTTGAACATGAATCTCTTGTAAGATAGGAGTTTCTTAAGCTCTCCATTCAATAGCTAAAGTCTCATTTTCAATAAAAGCTTTAGTCTGTGGAGGCTTGGAAGGATCAAGGTTGATTTCCACAGCTAACTTATCCTTGGCTGGTTCTTCATCAGCTGGTTCATTTGCAATATGTACAACATCAGAGCCATCAGCAAATACAAGTGTTCTCTGATGAATGGAAACATCATGTATGAAAGTTGATGTAGTCTGTTGTTGTTCACTCTGCTCCTGATAAGTGTTGTCTTCAGAACCAAAAGTTATCTTTTGTAGGCTATGCAGATTGGGCAAATCACTTGAAGTTCATTTTCCATATCTCGGCCTTTCCACCCATCTGTCGATAGTTGTGTAAGCTGATGAACTTCAGTCTTCTGTTGAGTTCCCCCTCAGGTTATGCATCCAATTTTAGTAGACCTAGTTCAGCTCTTAGAGTTGAAAACCTTGTCCCACTTAGAGGTTTTGTGAAGATGTCAGCAATCTGATTTTCAGTATAAACATATTCTATCATGACATTTCCTTTCTCCACATGATCTCTGATGAAGTGATGTTTGATCTCAATATGTTTAGTCCTTGAATGACTTGTAGTGTTTTGAGTAAGACTGATTGCACTTGTATTGTCACAGTAGATAGGTATTCCACTGATTTTGAAGTTGTAATCTTCTAGTTGATGCTTCAACTATAATATCTGTGCACAGCAAGCTCCAGCAGCTATGTATTCAGCTTCAGCAGTAGATATGGATACTGAAGTCTGTTTCTTACTCATCCAAGAGAGACAACTACCTAAGAACTGACAAACACCTGTTATGCTTTTCCTGTCAATCTTACAGCCAGCAAGGTCAGAATCTGAATATCCAATAAGCTCAAATCCAGATTCTCTAGGGTACCACAATCCCAATTCTTCAGTGCCTTTAAGATATTTGAGTCTTATTTTGGCAGCTAAGAGATGAGATTCCTTAGGATTTGATTGATACCTCGTACAAACCCCAACAGAGTACATGATATCAGGTCTGCTAGCTGTTAAGTATAACAGTGACCCAATAATTCCTCTGTACTTAGTTATGTCCACTGATTTGCCATCTTCATCTTTATCCAAACGAAGACTAGTAGACATTGGAACATTAGCAGTAGAGCTAGTTTCCATACCAAATTTCTTGAACAGATCCTTTGTGTATTTTGCTTGGCTGATGAATATTCCATCAGCCAACTGTCTTACTTGCAAGCCAAGAAAATAATTAAGTTCTCCCATCATGCTCATTTCAAACTTGTTATGCATCGGCTTTGAGAACTTATCAATGGTTTTCGCAGAATTCATCTTGAAGTTGTCCAGCTTTTCCAAAGCAACACTCAACTGATGCTCTTTGATAGCGTCGTTTCCTTCGCTCATATCACGAACCTTATCCCATATTTCTTTGGCAGTCTTGCAATGCTTGACTTTGTCAAATCTGTCGTTATCAAGGGCCTTGGTCATGATGAATCGCCCAACTTTGTCCAGGTTGAACAGCTTTATTTCTTCGGCTGTCATCTCGTGTAAATCCTTTTCCACCGTTATATCGACTTCATCAACTTTGATGGTCTTGGTGAATTTGAATGGACCTTTGATGATACATGTGTACATGTTATCATTGTAGACAGCTAAGAAGATCTCCATTCTGATCTTCCAGTCTTCGAAGCTCATACCAGCTATGTGGGGAACATAGCTGATACAATCAATATTTCAAATATTTTAATTTTTCAAAAAAATGCTCTTTTGAAAAAGTTTGAAAACCTTTGAAAAACACTCGGATCAAGCTCGTTGATTAGGCAGCTGATTCTAATGAATCACCTGCTCTGATACCACTTGTTGATCCCAAGTGGTCAGATGAGGTCTAGAAGGGGGGGGGGTGAATAGACCTCTTAAAATTTTAAACAAAATCTTAACTTTAAAACTATTGCTCAAGCGTAAGCAGACTAAGCTGTTACAGAACAGTAAGCTTACAAGGCTGATCGCGAACAAATCTTTGAACAACTTTGTTGACCACTAGTCTGATAGTTACTTAGCTGATTTTAGTCAAAATAAGTTTTAATACCAGAGTACTTGCAGCGGATTTTTAAAGTGTTTTTCACAAGTATACTCAGTAGTTTGAATGTTTTATCCCCAGTTTTTGTAAACTCCTTTAAACCTTTTTCAAACAGTTTTGTAATGTGTTTTATGCAAGCCTAAAAATATGCAAGTAAAAAGCAATGTAAAAACACAATGATTTTTATAGTGGTTATATGGATGTAAATATCCTTTAGTCCACTCTTCCAAGTCACACAGAACTTGGGTTATACTAAGAACACAAAGTAATTAGTACACTCAGTTTGTGCTTTACAACAAATGATAAGCCACAAGTTCGCAATAGGAAATCATAAAGAATTTCCTACTCTCCGATGTGATATCACTCACAAAGATGGATATCTACTCCTCACAACACTCTCTTTTACAGATTCACTTAGAAAATGTATATTCTTTGAACTTCAACGGCTTCTGTCAACAAATTACTTCAGCAGACGAGTGAGCTGTTCTTGAGCTTTGAGACTTAAAAAATGTTTTGCTTCGAATTCAATCTCTCAGATGTTGTGTTCTCTTTTTATTCTCTTCGTCTCTTCAGCTATTTATACTCACTCTTTGAATTATGTCCGTTAAAGTGAGACAAAATTCAAATCTCTTGATTTCTGGTCCTTAATTTCCGCGAATGGCTCTCTACACAGTGACAGCACTGCAGACTGTACTTTCTGTCAGACAGCATTAAATGCACCGAGCTGATCCGAGATATTTCTTCAATCATTTGCCATTAATAACCTCAGACTGCAGCATTTATTACTCCAGTGGCATTTATTACCGTTGGGAAGACTTCTTGATCCTTTCCACTTGGCTGATGCGGGTACAAGTCTGATGGTGAGCAGAGCTGATCTCAAACTTGAACAAATCTGATTTGAGTCGGCTGATTTTCACCAGTCTGATTTCTTCCCTTCAGCAGATCAGTAGTCTTCTGGACCTTGAATAATTGACCTGTCTGATATGTCTTCTTACTTGGTCAAAATTCTTCCAAGGGATTACAACTAAGTTGTCTTTACTTAGTTAATTTGAAGTTTTGGAAATTATCAAAACATCCCTTAACTAATTTAAATTCAGTGCACTCCATCTTCATCTTTATCCAACAAGTCTACCTAATTTCAGCATCACTGATGTCCCTCAATGATTTCTCTATGTGCAACCAATCCAATTAATTTCTTTGAAGAGCAGCATGCAAATGATTTACATCTGCCTTCACATCTTCAATGTTCTGGTTCTTGGAAAGGATGCTTTGCTTTAGTTGCAATGAGTTGTCAGCTGGCAGAGGAAAATTGTCAAGCTTTTTGAGCATCTTGGTAGTGACCTCCTCAAGCTTTTTGAGCATCTTCTTGTTCTTCTCCTCCATTTCCTTCATAGCATTTTCAATCAAGGTCTTCATTGATTCCATGATTGAAGCTTGGATGTCAACCGCAGGAATGGCAGAGGTAGATGCAGCAAGTTCCTGTTGAACATGAATCTCTTGTAAGATAGGAGTTTCTTAAGCTCTCCATTCAATAGCTAAAGTCTCATTTTCAATAAAAGCTTTAGTCTGTGGAGGCTTGGAAGGATCAAGGTTGATTTCCACAGCTAACTTATCCTTGGCTGGTTCTTCATCAGCTGGTTCATTTGCAATATGTACAACATCAGAGCCATCAGCAAATACAAGTGTTCTCTGATGAATGGAAACATCATGTATGAAAGTTGATGTAGTCTGTTGTTGTTCACTCTGCTCCTGATAAGTGTTGTCTTCAGAACCAAAAGTTATCTTTTGTAGGCTATGCAGATTGGGCAAATCACTTGAAGTTCATTTTCCATATCTCGGCCTTTCCACCCATCTGTCGATAGTTGTGTAAGCTGATGAACTTCAGTCTTCTGTTGAGTTCCCCCTCAGGTTATGCATCCAATTTTAGTAGACCTAGTTCAGCTCTTAGAGTTGAAAACCTTGTCCCACTTAGAGGTTTTGTGAAGATGTCAGCAATCTGATTTTCAGTATAAACATATTCTATCATGACATTTCCTTTCTCCACATGATCTCTGATGAAGTGATGTTTGATCTCAATATGTTTAGTCCTTGAATGACTTGTAGTGTTTTGAGTAAGACTGATTGCACTTGTATTGTCACAGTAGATAGGTATTCCACTGATTTTGAAGTTGTAATCTTCTAGTTGATGCTTCAACTATAATATCTGTGCACAGCAAGCTCCAGCAGCTATGTATTCAGCTTCAGCAGTAGATATGGATACTGAAGTCTGTTTCTTACTCATCCAAGAGAGACAACTACCTAAGAACTGACAAACACCTGTTATGCTTTTCCTGTCAATCTTACAGCCAGCAAGGTCAGAATCTGAATATCCAATAAGCTCAAATCCAGATTCTCTAGGGTACCACAATCCCAATTCTTCAGTGCCTTTAAGATATTTGAGTCTTATTTTGGCAGCTAAGAGATGAGATTCCTTAGGATTTGATTGATACCTCGTACAAACCCCAACAGAGTACATGATATCAGGTCTGCTAGCTGTTAAGTATAACAGTGACCCAATAATTCCTCTGTACTTAGTTATGTCCACTGATTTGCCATCTTCATCTTTATCCAAACGAAGACTAGTAGACATTGGAACATTAGCAGTAGAGCTAGTTTCCATACCAAATTTCTTGAACAGATCCTTTGTGTATTTTGCTTGGCTGATGAATATTCCATCAGCCAACTGTCTTACTTGCAAGCCAAGAAAATAATTAAGTTCTCCCATCATGCTCATTTCAAACTTGTTATGCATCGGCTTTGAGAACTTATCAATGGTTTTCGCAGAATTCATCTTGAAGTTGTCCAGCTTTTCCAAAGCAACACTCAACTGATGCTCTTTGATAGCGTCGTTTCCTTCGCTCATATCACGAACCTTATCCCATATTTCTTTGGCAGTCTTGCAATGCTTGACTTTGTCAAATCTGTCGTTATCAAGGGCCTTGGTCATGATGAATCGCCCAACTTTGTCCAGGTTGAACAGCTTTATTTCTTCGGCTGTCATCTCGTGTAAATCCTTTTCCACCGTTATATCGACTTCATCAACTTTGATGGTCTTGGTGAATTTGAATGGACCTTTGATGATACATGTGTACATGTTATCATTGTAGACAGCTAAGAAGATCTCCATTCTGATCTTCCAGTCTTCGAAGCTCATACCAGCTATGTGGGGAACATAGCTGATACAATCAATATTTCAAATATTTTAATTTTTCAAAAAAATGCTCTTTTGAAAAAGTTTGAAAACCTTTGAAAAACACTCGGATCAAGCTCGTTGATTAGGCAGCTGATTCTAATGAATCACCTGCTCTGATACCACTTGTTGATCCCAAGTGGTCAGATGAGGTCTAGAAGGGGGGGGGAGGGGGTGAATAGACCTCTTAAAATTTTAAACAAAATCTTAACTTTAAAACTGTTGCTCAAGCGTAAGCAGACTAAGCTGTTACAGAACAGTAAGCTTACAAGGCTGATCGCGAACAAATCTTTGAACAACTTTGTTGACCACTAGTCTGATAGTTACTTAGCTGATTTTAGTTAAAATAAGTTTTAATACCAGAGTACTTGCAGCGGATTTTTAAAGTGTTTTTCACAAGTATACTCAGTAGTTTGAATGTTTTATCCCCAGTTTTTGTAAACTCCTTTAAACCTTTTTCAAACAGTTTTGTAATGTGTTTTATGCAAGCCTAAAAATATGCAAGTAAAAAGCAATGTAAAAACACAATGATTTTTATAGTGGTTATATGGATGTAAATATCCTTTAGTCCACTCTTCCAAGTCACACAGAACTTGGGTTATACTAAGAACACAAAGTAATTAGTACACTCAGTTTGTGCTTTACAACAAATGATAAGCCACAAGTTCGCAATAGGAAATCATAAAGAATTTCCTACTCTCCGATGTGATATCACTCACAAAGATGGATATATACTCCTCACAACACTCTCTTTTACAGATTCACTTAGAAAATGTATATTCTTTGAACTTCAACGGCTTCTGTCAACAAATTACTTCAGCAGACGAGTGAGCTGTTCTTGAGCTTTGAGACTTAAAAAATGTTTTGCTTCGAATTCAATCTCTCAGATGTTGTGTTCTCTTTTTATTCTCTTCGTCTCTTCAGCTATTTATACTCACTCTTTGAATTATGTCCGTTAAAGTGAGACAAAATTCAAATCTCTTGATTTTTGGTCCTTAATTTCCGCGAATGGCTCTCTGCACAGTGACAGCACTGCAGACTGTACTTTCTGTCAGACAGCATTAAATGCACCGAGCTGATCCGAGATATTTCTTCAATCATTTGCCATTAATAACCTCAGACTGCAGCATTTATTACTCCAGTGGCATTTATTACCGTTGGGAAGACTTCTTGATCCTTTCCACTTGGCTGATGCGGGTACAAGTCTGATGGTGAGCAGAGCTGATCTCAAACTTGAACAAATCTGATTTGAGTCGGCTGATTTTCACCAGTCTGATTTCTTCCCTTCAGCAGATCAGTAGTCTTCTGGACCTTGAATAATTGACCTGTCTGATATGTCTTCTTACTTGGTCAAAATTCTTCCAAGGGATTACAACTAAGTTGTCTTTACTTAGTTAATTTGAAGTTTTGGAAATTATCAAAACATCCCTTAACTAATTTAAATTCAGTGCACTCCATCTTCATCTTTATCCAACAAGTCTACCTAATTTCAGCATCACTGATGTCCCTCAATGATTTCTCTATGTGCAACCAATCCAATTAATTTCTTTGAAGAGCAGCATGCAAATGATTTACATCTGCCTTCACATCTTCAATGTTCTGGTTCTTGGAAAGGATGCTTTGCTTTAGTTGCAATGAGTTGTCAGCTGGCAGAGGAAAATTGTCAAGCTTTTTGAGCATCTTGGTAGTGACCTCCTCAAGCTTTTTGAGCATCTTCTTGTTCTTCTCCTCCATTTCCTTCATAGCATTTTCAATCAAGGTCTTCATTGATTCCATGATTGAAGCTTGGATGTCAACCGCAGGAATGGCAGAGGTAGATGCAGCAAGTTCCTGTTGAACATGAATCTCTTGTAAGATAGGAGTTTCTTAAGCTCTCCATTCAATAGCTAAAGTCTCATTTTCAATAAAAGCTTTAGTCTGTGGAGGCTTGGAAGGATCAAGGTTGATTTCCACAGCTAACTTATCCTTGGCTGGTTCTTCATCAGCTGGTTCATTTGCAATATGTACAACATCAGAGCCATCAGCAAATACAAGTGTTCTCTGATGAATGGAAACATCATGTATGAAAGTTGATGTAGTCTGTTGTTGTTCACTCTGCTCCTGATAAGTGTTGTCTTCAGAACCAAAAGTTATCTTTTGTAGGCTATGCAGATTGGGCAAATCACTTGAAGTTCATTTTCCATATCTCGGCCTTTCCACCCATCTGTCGATAGTTGTGTAAGCTGATGAACTTCAGTCTTCTGTTGAGTTCCCCCTCAGGTTATGCATCCAATTTTAGTAGACCTAGTTCAGCTCTTAGAGTTGAAAACCTTGTCCCACTTAGAGGTTTTGTGAAGATGTCAGCAATCTGATTTTCAGTATAAACATATTCTATCATGACATTTCCTTTCTCCACATGATCTCTGATGAAGTGATGTTTGATCTCAATATGTTTAGTCCTTGAATGACTTGTAGTGTTTTGAGTAAGACTGATTGCACTTGTATTGTCACAGTAGATAGGTATTCCACTGATTTTGAAGTTGTAATCTTCTAGTTGATGCTTCAACTATAATATCTGTGCACAGCAAGCTCCAGCAGCTATGTATTCAGCTTCAGCAGTAGATATGGATACTGAAGTCTGTTTCTTACTCATCCAAGAGAGACAACTACCTAAGAACTGACAAACACCTGTTATGCTTTTCCTGTCAATCTTACAGCCAGCAAGGTCAGAATCTGAATATCCAATAAGCTCAAATCCAGATTCTCTAGGGTACCACAATCCCAATTCTTCAGTGCCTTTAAGATATTTGAGTCTTATTTTGGCAGCTAAGAGATGAGATTCCTTAGGATTTGATTGATACCTCGTACAAACCCCAACAGAGTACATGATATCAGGTCTGCTAGCTGTTAAGTATAACAGTGACCCAATAATTCCTCTGTACTTAGTTATGTCCACTGATTTGCCATCTTCATCTTTATCCAAACGAAGACTAGTAGACATTGGAACATTAGCAGTAGAGCTAGTTTCCATACCAAATTTCTTGAACAGATCCTTTGTGTATTTTGCTTGGCTGATGAATATTCCATCAGCCAACTGTCTTACTTGCAAGCCAAGAAAATAATTAAGTTCTCCCATCATGCTCATTTCAAACTTGTTATGCATCGGCTTTGAGAACTTATCAATGGTTTTCGCAGAATTCATCTTGAAGTTGTCCAGCTTTTCCAAAGCAACACTCAACTGATGCTCTTTGATAGCGTCGTTTCCTTCGCTCATATCACGAACCTTATCCCATATTTCTTTGGCAGTCTTGCAATGCTTGACTTTGTCAAATCTGTCGTTATCAAGGGCCTTGGTCATGATGAATCGCCCAACTTTGTCCAGGTTGAACAGCTTTATTTCTTCGGCTGTCATCTCGTGTAAATCCTTTTCCACCGTTATATCGACTTCATCAACTTTGATGGTCTTGGTGAATTTGAATGGACCTTTGATGATACATGTGTACATGTTATCATTGTAGACAGCTAAGAAGATCTCCATTCTGATCTTCCAGTCTTCGAAGCTCATACCAGCTATGTGGGGAACATAGCTGATACAATCAATATTTCAAATATTTTAATTTTTCAAACAAATGCTCTTTTGAAAAAGTTTGAAAACCTTTGAAAAACACTCGGATCAAGCTCGTTGATTAGGCAGCTGATTCTAATGAATCACCTGCTCTGATACCACTTGTTGATCCCAAGTGGTCAGATGAGGTCTAGAAGGGGGGGGGGGAGGGGGTGAATAGACCTCTTAAAATTTTAAACAAAATCTTAACTTTAAAACTGTTGCTCAAGCGTAAGCAGACTAAGCTGTTACAGAACAGTAAGCTTACAAGGCTGATCGCGAACAAATCTTTGAACAACTTTGTTGACCACTAGTCTGATAGTTACTTAGCTGATTTTAGTTAAAATAAGTTTTAATACCAGAGTACTTGCAGAGGATTTTTAAAGTGTTTTTCACAAGTATACTCAGTAGTTTGAATGTTTTATCCCCAGTTTTTGTAAACTCCTTTAAACCTTTTTCAAACAGTTTTGTAATGTGTTTTATGCAAGCCTAAAAATATGCAAGTAAAAAGCAATGTAAAAACACAATGATTTTTATAGTGGTTATATGGATGTAAATATCCTTTAGTCCACTCTTCCAAGTCACACAGAACTTGGGTTATACTAAGAACACAAAGTAATTAGTACACTCAGTTTGTGCTTTACAACAAATGATAAGCCACAAGTTCGCAATAGGAAATCATAAAGAATTTCCTACTCTCCGATGTGATATCACTCACAAAGATGGATATATACTCCTCACAACACTCTCTTTTACAGATTCACTTAGAAAATGTATATTCTTTGAACTTCAACGGCTTCTGTCAACAAATTACTTCAGCAGACGAGTGAGCTGTTCTTGAGCTTTGAGACTTAAAAAATGTTTTGCTTCGAATTCAATCTCTCAGATGTTGTGTTCTCTTTTTATTCTCTTCGTCTCTTCAGCTATTTATACTCACTCTTTGAATTATGTCCGTTAAAGTGAGACAAAATTCAAATCTCTTGATTTTTGGTCCTTAATTTCCGCGAATGGCTCTCTGCACAGTGACAGCACTGCAGACTGTACTTTCTGTCAGACAGCATTAAATGCACCGAGCTGATCCGAGATATTTCTTCAATCATTTGCCATTAATAACCTCAGACTGCAGCATTTATTACTCCAGTGGCATTTATTACCGTTGGGAAGACTTCTTGATCCTTTCCACTTGGCTGATGCGGGTACAAGTCTGATGGTGAGCAGAGCTGATCTCAAACTTGAACAAATCTGATTTGAGTCGGCTGATTTTCACCAGTCTGATTTCTTCCCTTCAGCAGATCAGTAGTCTTCTGGACCTTGAATAATTGACCTGTCTGATATGTCTTCTTACTTGGTCAAAATTCTTCCAAGGGATTACAACTAAGTTGTCTTTACTTAGTTAATTTGAAGTTTTGGAAATTATCAAAACATCCCTTAACTAATTTAAATTCAGTGCACTCCATCTTCATCTTTATCCAACAAGTCTACCTAATTTCAGCATCACTGATGTCCCTCAATGATTTCTCTATGTGCAACCAATCCAATTAATTTCTTTGAAGAGCAGCATGCAAATGATTTACATCTGCCTTCACATCTTCAATGTTCTGGTTCTTGGAAAGGATGCTTTGCTTTAGTTGCAATGAGTTGTCAGCTGGCAGAGGAAAATTGTCAAGCTTTTTGAGCATCTTGGTAGTGACCTCCTCAAGCTTTTTGAGCATCTTCTTGTTCTTCTCCTCCATTTCCTTCATAGCATTTTCAATCAAGGTCTTCATTGATTCCATGATTGAAGCTTGGATGTCAACCGCAGGAATGGCAGAGGTAGATGCAGCAAGTTCCTGTTGAACATGAATCTCTTGTAAGATAGGAGTTTCTTAAGCTCTCCATTCAATAGCTAAAGTCTCATTTTCAATAAAAGCTTTAGTCTGTGGAGGCTTGGAAGGATCAAGGTTGATTTCCACAGCTAACTTATCCTTGGCTGGTTCTTCATCAGCTGGTTCATTTGCAATATGTACAACATCAGAGCCATCAGCAAATACAAGTGTTCTCTGATGAATGGAAACATCATGTATGAAAGTTGATGTAGTCTGTTGTTGTTCACTCTGCTCCTGATAAGTGTTGTCTTCAGAACCAAAAGTTATCTTTTGTAGGCTATGCAGATTGGGCAAATCACTTGAAGTTCATTTTCCATATCTCGGCCTTTCCACCCATCTGTCGATAGTTGTGTAAGCTGATGAACTTCAGTCTTCTGTTGAGTTCCCCCTCAGGTTATGCATCCAATTTTAGTAGACCTAGTTCAGCTCTTAGAGTTGAAAACCTTGTCCCACTTAGAGGTTTTGTGAAGATGTCAGCAATCTGATTTTCAGTATAAACATATTCTATCATGACATTTCCTTTCTCCACATGATCTCTGATGAAGTGATGTTTGATCTCAATATGTTTAGTCCTTGAATGACTTGTAGTGTTTTGAGTAAGACTGATTGCACTTGTATTGTCACAGTAGATAGGTATTCCACTGATTTTGAAGTTGTAATCTTCTAGTTGATGCTTCAACTATAATATCTGTGCACAGCAAGCTCCAGCAGCTATGTATTCAGCTTCAGCAGTAGATATGGATACTGAAGTCTGTTTCTTACTCATCCAAGAGAGACAACTACCTAAGAACTGACAAACACCTGTTATGCTTTTCCTGTCAATCTTACAGCCAGCAAGGTCAGAATCTGAATATCCAATAAGCTCAAATCCAGATTCTCTAGGGTACCACAATCCCAATTCTTCAGTGCCTTTAAGATATTTGAGTCTTATTTTGGCAGCTAAGAGATGAGATTCCTTAGGATTTGATTGATACCTCGTACAAACCCCAACAGAGTACATGATATCAGGTCTGCTAGCTGTTAAGTATAACAGTGACCCAATAATTCCTCTGTACTTAGTTATGTCCACTGATTTGCCATCTTCATCTTTATCCAAACGAAGACTAGTAGACATTGGAACATTAGCAGTAGAGCTAGTTTCCATACCAAATTTCTTGAACAGATCCTTTGTGTATTTTGCTTGGCTGATGAATATTCCATCAGCCAACTGTCTTACTTGCAAGCCAAGAAAATAATTAAGTTCTCCCATCATGCTCATTTCAAACTTGTTATGCATCGGCTTTGAGAACTTATCGCACATTTGTTGATTTGTTGAACTGAAAATGATGTCGTCCACATATATTTGCACAAGCAATATATGATTTTCCCATTCAATAGTGAACAGGGTCTTGTCTACCTTACCTTTGCGAAATCCTTTAATTAAAAGAAAATCAGATAGGGTATCATACCATGCTCTTGGAGCCTATTTCAGTCCATAGAGGGCTTTCTTCAGACGATACACCTTGTCTTCTTCTTGATAAGCTTCAAATCCAAGTGGTTGTTCAACATAAACTTCTTCTTGCAATTCTCCATTGAGAAAAGCTTATTTCACATCCATTTGATAGACTGTGAAATTCTTATGAGCAGCATAGGCAAGAAAGAGTCTGATTGTCTCTAATCTTACTACTGGTGCAAAAGTTTCATCAAAGTCAATACCTTCTTCTTGGCAATACCCCTTGGCATCTAATCTAGCTTTATTTCTGGTGACAACACCATCTTCATTCATTTTATTTCTGAATACCCATTTAGTGCCAATTACTCTTTGATGACTTGGTCTAGGAACTAAGTACCAGATTTCATTCCTTTCAAATTGATTTAGCTCTTCTTGCATAGCTTCAATCAGGTTTGAATCCTTAAGAGCTTCTTCAATCTGTTTGGGCTCAATTTGAGATAGAAAGCTGACAAACATTGCTTCACTTGCAGCAGCTCTCCTTGTCTTTACTCTATCCAAAGGATCACCAATCACCAGCTCTGGTGGGTGATTTTTGAGCCATCTAAGATCAGGTTGCAAATCATAATGTTGTCCTCTGTTTTGATCTTGCAACAGCACTGTTGGAGTTCCAGTAGTAGTCTGTTGAACAGCAGTTGACTGTTGAACAGTCTCTGGTCTGTCAGCTGTTTGCAACTCTTCTGCTAGACAATCAGCACTGTGATTTTGAACAGCACTTGAGTTAGCAGCTGAGTTGAGATCAGGTAATATGATAGGAACATATTCTTCATTCTTTTCAACACTCAATTTCTGAAAATCAGTAGACAGATTTTGATCAGTACTTTTATTCTTTTCAGAAGATTGATTAGGTTCATCAAATACTACATTAATGGATTCTTCTACAAGTAAAGTTCTTTTGTTAAAGACTCTATAAGTATTGCTAACAGTAGAGTATCCTACAAATACTGCTTCATCAGCCTTCTCTGCAAAAGCAGTAAGGTGATTTTTCCCATTATTTAAAACAAAGAATTTACAACCAAAAATTCTAAAGTAATGAATGTTTGGCTTTCTGTTATTCCAAAATTCATATGGAGTCTTGTTTTGGTGCTTGTTGATCTTGCATCTGTTTTGGGTAAAGCATGTTGTATTTGTTGCTTCTGCCCAAAATCTTTGAGGCAGCTTATCTTCAGCTATCATGGTTCTAGTAGCTTCTTTCAGAGTTCTGTTTCTCCTTTCAGCAACTCCGTTCTGTTGAGGGGTTCTGGCAGCAGAGTGCTCATGGCTGATTCCTCTGGCATTACAATACTCTTCAACAGTAAAGTTTGTAAATTCAGTCCCTCTATCTGATCTGATCTTTAGTATCTTCATACTCTTTTTGTTATGAATTTGCTCCATCAGATTTGTAAGATGCTCCTTGGTTTCACTTTTCTTCTTCATGAAAATCACCCAAGTGTATCCTGAATAATCATCCACAATAGCTAGGCAGTATTTCTTTCCACCATTGCTGATTGGATCAATGGGTCCAAATAAGTCCATGTGTAGCAGCTCCAAGATCCTTCCAGATGATTGGTGCTTCTTGCTTTTGAATGATGACTTGATTTGTTTACCTTTCTGACATGCGTCACAGAGCTAATCTTTGCTCATGACTGTCTTTGGAATTCCTTCTACCAAATCATTCTTGATGATTCTGTTGATGGTCTTGAAATTTACATGATTCATTCTTTTGTGCAACAGCCAACTGACTTCACTTGGTGTTGATGCCACCAAACAAACGCTTGAATTCTTGTCAACATAATTCCAGTCTACTGTGTAGACATTCCCTTGTCGTCTTCCAGATAAAATAACCTTCGTTGTTTCAATCTGTTCAGCGTAGCACTTATCTGTTGAGAAGATGACTGAATATCCTTTGTCACAAAATTGACTTATGCTCAGCAAATTGTATTTGAGGCCTTTTTACATAAGAGAGGCCAGATATCTCAATGTTGCCTTTGATCAGCTTTCCACTTGCTACAATCTTGCCTTCCTTGTTGTCTCCAAACGTCACATTTGGACCATCCACAGCAACATCATCAGTCAGCTCATGTATGTTTCCACACATGTGTCTTGAACAACCACTGTCCAAGTACCAAGTCTTCTCTACTTTACTCCTACTCCTAATCCTAACCTACAAAACAAAATAAAATTATTTTATTTACCCTTATTGAGAGGGTCCTTAAGGATTAGTTCCACCTTTGACAACCCAAGATGTTGATGTCTTAGGCTTCTTAGGTTTCTGAGTTTCAACAGGAGCATGAACTGGTTTGCCTTTTTCACGTTCATCAGATTTGCCATGTTGTTGATAATCAGCATGATAAGGATAATGTTGATAAGCAGAATAAGATGCATGATAAGCAGGATATGCATGCATTGGATGAGCAGGATATGGTGCATAATAAGTTGGAAATTGAGGTGCATGATACATAGGAGGATATGCAACAACTTGCACATAATAAGACTCATTTCCATACCAAGCATTTTGATTTTTCTTGTTTTTATGCTTCTTTGGTTACTAGATGCTTGCTCATTAACAGACGACTTAGTTTTATCACTAGTCTGATTGGTTTTAGCCTTTTCAGAAGATTTCTAGGACTCTTCTGTTTGGACTTATAAGTCTGTTTTCCTACACTAGGCTCTTTGCTCTTTTTAGCCTTAGGAGTTTTCGTCTCCTTTTACACTTTCTCAGGTGAAGCAGGTTTAGTAGTCTGAATATACAAAATGACCTTACTGTTGTCAGCTGATACAAATTTTTCAGTATGGTTCCGTTCTAACTTATCCTGTTCTAAAAGTGTCTTCTGTTTACTAGAGATAAGAGTGGATGCAACAGATGACTTTTCATGAGACTCAATTGACTTTTCAAGTTCCATGATTTTCCCTTTAAGGACTTCACATTCAACTTTCAGAGATTCATTCTCTTGCTCAAGCAGTTTATATTCAGCTGATTCTTTAGTCTTTTCAGCTTTGAGTTTCAGTGAACTGTTTTGCTCTCTTAGCAATATCATCTCTTCCTTAAGCTTACTAAACGATTCAGCAATAGTAGTATTGTTAAGCATCATTTGTTCAAATGAATTAAATAATTCATTATTAAGAGGAGTTACCTCTTCATCCTCAGAGCTATCAGATTCCTTAGCCATCAGGCAGAGAAGAGCAGGACTCTCTTCATCAAAGGACTCTTCATCATATGTGTCTGAATCCGAATCTGATGAGTAGATACCAGTTAGCTTTTCCGCTTCTGCCACCAGCACTTTGCCTTTCTGGTGCTTTCTTTCCATTCTGATTCTCTTTTCTTCTTCCGTATACTTCTCAGCTTTAGGATATGAGCAGTCTCTGATGAAATGACCCAATTTCCTACAGTTATAGCACATCATTTTAGATTTATAAGAATCTTTGTCATGAGAAGTAGAAGCAGGGTTAGAAGTAGAAGCATTGTTGTATTTGTTATTCATTTTTCTTTTATAGAACTTCTTGAAGTTGTTCATCAGCAATGCAACGTCTCCAGCAGTGTACTCCTTTTTGTTGAGTATTGTGGCTTCATCAGATTAGTCCACATCTTTACTTTTGTAGGATGGTCTTCTGGGATTTTCAGCAGCAACCAAGGCAGCTGTGGGACTTGAAGTTGAAGTTTCTTCAACACCCATTCTTGGCAGTTTATACTCGTATGCCTTGAGTACTTAGAACATCTCGGTGAGTGAGATTTTTCCTAAATATCTTGACTCTTTCATGGCTGTCACCTTCTTGATGAACTTTGGAGGTAGAGCCTTCAGCACTTTGACGGTTATCTCCTTATCAGTGAAGGTTTTTCCAAGCTTCAGAACTTCATTCAGCGTCCTTGTGAACCTTGTATCCTTCTGATCAATGGTTTCCGCAGACTTCATCTTGAAGTTGTCCAGCTTTTCCACAGCAACACTCAGCTGATGCACTTTGATAGCGTCGTTACCTTCACTCATATCACGAACGTTATCCCACATTTCTTTGGCAGTCTTGCAATGCTTGACTTTGTCAAATCTGTCGTTATCAAGGGCCTTGGTCATGATGAATCACCCAACTTTGTCCAGGTTGAACAGCTTTATTTCTTCGGCTGTCATCTCGTGTAAATCCTTTTCCACCATTATATCGACTTCATCAACTTTGATGGTCTTGGTGAATTTGAATGGACCTTTGATGATACATGTGTACATGTTATCATTGTAGAAAGCTAAGAAGATCTCCATTCTGATCTTCCAGTCTTCGAAGCTCATACCAGCTATGTGGGGAACATGGCTGATACAATCAATTTTTCAACAATTTTAATTTTTCAAAAAAATGCTCTTTTGAAAAAGTTTGAAAACCTTTGAAAAACACTCGGATCAAGCTCGTTGATCAGGCAGCTGATTCTAATGAATCACCTGCTTTGATACAACTTGTTGGTCCCAAGTGGTCAGATGAGGTCTAGAGGGGGGGGTGAATAGACCTCTTAAAATTTTAAACAAATCTTAACTTTAAAACTGTTGCTCAAACGTAAGCAGACTAAGCTGTTACAGAACAGTAAGCTTACAAGGCTGATCGCGAACAAATCTTTGAACAGCTTTGTTGACCACTAGTCTGATAGTTACTTAGCTGATTTTAGTCAAAATAAGATTTAATACCAGAGTACTTGCAGCGGATTTTTAAAGTGTTTTTCACAAGTATACTCAGTAGTTTGAAAGTTTTATCCACAGTTTTTGTAAACTCCTTTAAACCTTTTTCAAACAGTTTTGTAATGTGTTTTATGCAAGTCTGAAAATATGCAAGTAAAAAGCAATGTAAAAACACAATGATTTTTATAGTGGTTATATGGATGTAAATATCCTTTAGTCCACTCTTCCAAGTCACACAGATCTTGGGTTATACTAAGAACACAAAGTTATTAGTACACTCAGCTTGTGCTTTACAACAAATGATAAGCCACAAGTTCGCAATAGGAAATCATAAAGAAATTCCTACTCTCCGATGTGATATCACTCACAAAGATGGATATCTACTCCTCACAACACTCTCTTTTACAGATTCACTCAGAAAATGTATATTCTTTGAACTTCAACGGCTTCTGTCAACAAATTACTTCAGCAGACGAGTGAGCTGTTCTTGAGCTTGAGACTTAAAAAATGTTTTGCTTCGAATTCAATCTCTCAGATGTGTTCTCTTTTTTTTCTTCTCTTCGTCTCTTCAGCTATTTATACTCACTCTTTGAATTATGTCCGTTGAAGTGAGACAAAATTCAAATCTCTTGATTTCTGGTCCTTAATTTCCGCGAATGGCTCTCTGCACAATGACAGTACTACAGACTGTACTTTCTGTCAGACAGCATTCAATGCACCGAGCTGATCCGAGTTATTTCTTCAATCATTTGCCATTAATAACCTCGGACTTCAGCATTTATTACTCCAGTGGCATTTATTACCGTTGGCCAGACTTCTTGATCCTTTCCACTTGGCTGATGCGGGTACAAGTCTGATGGTGAGCAGAGCTGATCTCAAACTTGAACAAATCTGATTTGAGTCGGCTGATTTTCACCAGTCTGATTTCTTCCCTTCAGCAAATCAGTATTCTTCTGGACCATGAATAATTTACCCGTCTGATATGTCTTCTTACTTGGTCAAAATTCTTCCAAGTGATTACAACTAAGTTGTCTTTACTTAGTTGATTGATGTTTTGGAAATCATCAAAACCTCCCTTAACTAATTTAAATTCAGTGCACTCCATCTTCATCTTTATCCAACAAGTCTTCATAATTTCAGCATCACTGATGTCCCTCAATGATTTCTCTACGTGCAATCAATCCAATTAATTTCTTTGAAGAGCAGCATACAAATGATTTACATCTGCCTTCACATTTTCAATGTTCTGGTTCTTGGAAAGGATGCTTTGCTTTAGTTGCAATGAGTTGTCAGCTGGCAGAGGAAAACTGTCAAGCTTTTTGAGCATCTTGGTAGTGACTTCCTCAAGCTTTTTGAGCATCTTCTTGTTCTTCTCCTACATTTGCTTCATAGCATTTTCAATCAAGGTCTTCATTGATTCCTTGATTGAAGCTTGGATGTCAACCGCAGGAATGGCAGAGGTAGATGCAGCAAGTTCCTGTTGAACATGAATCTCTTGTAAGATAGGAGTTTCTTAAGCTCTCTATTCAATAGCTAAGGTCTCCTTTTCAATAAAAGCTTTAGTCTGTGGAGGCTTGGAAGGATCAAGGTTGATTTCCACAACTAACTTATCCTTGGCTGGTTCTTCATCAGCTGGTTCATTTGCAATATGTACAACATCAGAGCCATCAACAAATACAAGTGTTCTCTGATGAATGGAAACATCATGTATGAAAGTTGATGTAGTCTGTTGTTGTTCACTCTGCTCCTGATAAGTGTTGTCTTCAGAACCAAAAGTTATCTTTTGCAGGCTAGGCAGACTGGGCAAATCACTTGAAGTTCCTCTTCCATATCTCGGCCTTTCCACCCTTCTGTCCATAGTTGTGCAAGCAGCAACTTTTATTGCTCTATCAAATAGGTCATCTGATAGACCATGATTATTTGGAATCTCGTGTCTAGGAGTAGTAGCATCCTGACTTACAATGAGTTTGGCATACTCTTGTAGTCTATCATGTAAAAAATCTGAATCCAGGGCCTTTGTGATGGAATATGTTTCCAGCCATTTCATTACCCATCTTCTTTCATCTGCAAACTCTTTCCAGGCTTGGATTTCTGATTCAGATTTGGCCAGCCTATAATCCCTCCATCTCTTGTAGCGAATCTTCTCTGCAAGGAAAGTAGTCTTGGCCTGGATAATCTGGTTGTAACTTTCCAGCTCTTTGTCAAATTTAGTGAATGTGGTAGGGTCCCTCTTCACTATCTCTAGTGCTCTTTTCACTTCACTCTTCTTCTTCTTGACTTTCTTGGCAGTAGTCAACTAGAATTTTCCTTCCATAGTCTTGCCAATGAATATGCCCCCAGTTCTTCGAGGTCCAAGTGAATCCTTCTTGCTCTCTTCTAGTGCTCTGGCCAAGTCTTCAGCTTCTTTAGCAGCAAGCTCTGCATCTGTCATGTTTTTGGCTTCTACTTCGGCTTTACTTTTCTCAAGAACTCTACTCCGTTGAGCTTCATCATTCTTTCTCTGCACAGCAGCTTCCCTCTTCTTTTTATGATAAGCAGGGACTTTAGCTTTGCCGGCTCTTTTTCTTCTTACAGCTCTTGGTTCAGCAAATTGTGCAGCCGCGGTTGTAGAAGGATCAGGAACAATTACTTGATGTTGCTCCTATTGAAGTAGACTTACCTTAGCTATTGGTGCAGTAGTCTGTTCATTTTGAGAAGCAACAAACTCTTCAGCAGTAGTCTGGTTTGCAGTAGCAGACTCCTGAACACTTTCAGCAGGTCTATTTGCTGATGGAGGATCTTTTCTGACTATGTCAGATAACTCCGTAGGCGATTCAATTTGAGTTAGCCTCTTTCTAGCAGTAGACTTTGTGAGAACCATCCTTGTTGCAGTAGTGTCTTTTGAAGCACTTCTTGTTCTCCTTGCAACATTCTCAAGGGGCAGCTCGACTGACGGAGTTCTTTCAGGAGGTGAATCAAAAGGCATGTTCTCAATCTCCTTAACAGTCTTGTCTATTATGGCGTCAACAACATCTTTTTCTTTATCCTCTGATCTGGCTTCAACAGCTGCCTTGGCTATTTGAATGGGAAAATCTCCACAACTTTGGCAAATATATCAGCCATCCTCTGGAATTCATCCCTCAGTTGAGGCTTCTTGATGTTTCCAGTGAGAATTTTGTCTGATTTAGCAGCAATAGTCCAGAAATCAGCCTCCATTGGCTAAGCCAAAGTAGCCAACTCTGTTGAACCTTCATTTGACAGCTTGTACATCTCATTCAACAGAGCAGGGGTCAGGCAGATGTCCTTTCCCCAAGCCTTTGCCATAATTTCCATCTTTTCAAAGTCCGGTTTCCCAGTAGATTTGTAGAACTCGATGACTTTTGGGCTAAATACCATGAAATCTACCAAAGAAGCAAACTTGAATTTTTCCAGAATTTCTTTCATGAGCTGAGTTCCAGTTGCGTGATAAGTTTGGTAGTTGAGGTACCTTCCATCGGCGTTTGATTCTTTAGAACCCATGTGTTTTTGAGAGAGATTTAGAGAAAACAAGAGAAGATTGCAAAAAACTTGAATGCAAAATTGCTTTGTATGCTTTTAAAATTTTGAGGGTGCGTAAAGAGATAGTCAACTAATCAGATTTGGATTTATAAGGGTTGGAAGATTTCGGTTTCCATGATTTACGCCAATTGTTAGATCAGTTACTGACATATTAGATTGTGTGAGCGAGATATACGGATTTCAAATTTAAAAAATTAACAGCAGACTGGGCGGGAATGTGAACCGTCCCTAGTCTCTATTTATAAAAGCGTGTTTTAAAGAAAACGTTTTCATTACACACTTATATAATGTATCAGATTAATATTAAAACAGAATATACATATCTAATAGACGACTGATCTGCTGTTATCACTAGTGAAAACCAATATTTAGTTATCTTCCTTTGCTGTTTATCAATCCAAGAAAATAAAGTGATCTTCTAATCTTGAAGAATTAAGAAAATATATTCTGAAAACATAACCTCAACTAACTGTCATTAACAAATTTCATCTTTAATCGGGAATACCACTAGACTTACATGTTCCCTCTGAGTTCAAGAATCCATTAGTCAACTAGTCTGTTGAAAGTTACTCTTGAAGAATAATACCAAATTAATAAGCTGATGAACTTTTAGTTTCTAATAAGTCCCCCCTCAGCTTATGAATCCAAATTTAGTAAACCTAGTTCTGCTCTTAGAGTAGAAAACCTTGCATCACTTAGTGGTTTGGTGAAGATGTCAGCAATCAGATTGTCTGTATGAACATACTCAATAATGAAATTTCCTTCTCCACATGATCTCTGATGAAGTGATGTTTGATCTCAATATGCTTTGTCCTTGAATGACCTGTAGTATTCCGAGTAAGTGAGATTGCACTTGAATTATCACTGTAGATTGGTATTCCACTGATCTTGATATTGTAGTCTTCTAATTGATGCTTCAACCAAAGTGTTGGATGAAGATGAAGATGGGATGCAAGAAGTTAAGGGAAGTTTTGATGATTTCCAAAACATCAGAATCAGCTAAGAAAGGAATGCTTAGATCCCTTGGAAGAATTTTGACCAAGTAAGAAGACAAATTAGAAGGGTCAAAAGTTCAAGGTCCAGAAGACTGCTGATCTGTTGCTGAAGTTCGAAATCAGACTGGTAGTTTTTTAGCTGACTCAAATCATATTAGTTCAACTTGAGATCAGCAGGGTATCTATCAGACAGGTCATTTCGATCAACAGAGTGGAAAAGATCAAGGAGTCTGCCTAACGATAATAAATGCACTTGGAGTAATAATTGCAAGAGAAGGGTATTAATGGGAAATGATTGAAGGTATTCTCGGATCAGCATGGTGCACTTAATGCGACTGGCAGAAAAGTACAGCAGAGTGTACATTGCAACAGTTGCAGAGAGCCGTTCCAGGAAAAGAGGGACCAGTACTTGTAACTTGGAAATCTGTTTCATTCTTCAACGGATATATTTCAAAGACAAGTATAAATAGAGCTGAATTCAAGAGTTAGATACAACACAACAACAGAGATTTCATTCACGAAACAAAATTTTTCTAAGTCTCAAAAGCTCAAGAACAACTCACTCGTCTGCTGAAGTCATTTGTTGACAGAAGCTAAGTTGAAGCAAAAGAATACATCTTTCTGAGTGATTCTATATTAGAAGAGTGTTGTGAGAAGTAGATATCCATCTAAGTGAGTGATATTACTTAGGAGAGTAGGAGTTTCTTAGTGATTTCCTATTGTGAAATTACGGCTTATCATTTGTTGTAAAGCGTAAGTAGTGTATATTGTAACATGTGTGTTTATAGTATAACCCAAGATCTTCGTGACTTGGAAGAGTGGACTAAAGGATTTATATCCATATTACCACTATAAAAATTCTGGTGTTTATATTTGCAAAAGTTTTCTTGCATATTCTGAAAGAGCATATTTTAACACTTGAATTATTGGTTTTATAGATTTTAAAGGAGTTTAAATTGGGGATAAAATCTTTAAATTGACTAAGTTTACTTGCGAAAAACACTTTAAAATATCCGCTGCAAGTAATCTGATTAAAAGTTTGATTTTGCTGAGCTTAGTTACTATCAGAAGAGTGGTCTACTCTGTTGTTCAAAGCTTTGTGAGCGATCAACTTAGTCTGATTACGATTCTCGATCAGCTAAGTCTGCTGACAGAAGAGTTATAATTTTTAAAGTCAAAAATTTTCAGAGGTCATTTCACCCCCTCCCCCCCTCTAGATCTCATCTGACCACTTGGGACCAACACAAAGAATTTATGCACAACATGCTCCAGCATCAATGTATTTAGCTTCAGCAGTAGAGATTAATACTGAAGTCTGCTTCTTACTCATCCATGAGATCAGACGACTACCTAAAAGTTGACAAGTACCTATAGTACTCTTCCTATCAATTTTTCAGCCAGCAAGGTCAGAATTTGAATATTCAATAGGCTCAAATCTAATTCTCTAGGGTACCATAATCCCAATTCTTGAGTGCCTTTAAGATATCTAAGAATACTTTTGGCAGCTAAGAGATGAGATTCCTTAGGATTTGATTGATATCTCTCACCAACATAGTACATAATGTCAGGTGTGCTAGCTGGTAGATATAACAACGACCCTATTATGCCTCTAAATTTAGTGATGTCCACTGATTTGCCATCTTCATCTTTATCCAGGCGAAGTCCAGTAGACATTGGAATGCTAACAGATGAGCTAGTTTCCAAACCAAATTTCTTGAACTGATCTTTTGTATACTTTGCTTGATTAATAAATATTCCATCATGCAGTTGTCAACTTGTAATCTAATTCTACCGAATTTTGTATGGTACGGTAATATCAATGATATTGTTTGGAATTACGTAAAGCACAATTAGATTAATGGCTTGGATAATTTACTCAGGATGATGTAACACAAGAAGAACGACGTAACAAATAGTATTAAAGATAAGAATCACTAGAACAATGTAGTAAAGAGAAAAAGTTATATTATTAAAGTTGAGAAAACGTAAAGTATCTATTGCTGGAATATTAGTGTGTAACCCCTATTACATTGTTAGAGAAAACTTATATAGTCCTCATAGTCCTACCCTAAAAGGTATCCTACTAGGACTAGGAAATAAGCACGACCCTAATTACATTCGGGAACTACCATTTGTCGAGAAGATATAAATTCTAGGTCGGACCGAGCTACATTCCTCGATCTACCTCTATCCTACTGATCAGATCAGAATGACTTGAACCTTCTCGATAATACTAACAAAAATATATACGAAATAGCCCCCATCAATACTCCCCCACTTCTCGAGCTTAATCGCAATTGTAGCTCATAGAAGTAGTTGCATTCGATTAGCAGTTCGATTTGGATTCATGGATTTTGCCTCGTTAAAAACCTTATTCGGTAAAACCCTTTTTTTGGGATAAAAACCGAACGAGGAAAATAGTACATATTTCACAAATCAAAATGCATACAGTCGCGTCTCCAGGAAGCAAACTCTGATGTAGTGGGGCCCCTTCCTTGCCTCTGCTTGGCTTGGATATGAAACGCCGCCAAGGGCGAAAGTGTCATTTTCTCTCCTTATATATAATCGATTTTTACAAGTTCATTGTTTACTTTTACCCTCCGCGTTCAGACATCCAGCAGTAACATTTAATTCGATAATTTCTTCAGTGCATATTTCATTGAGCTTTCATCCTCTTCGCTCAAATGGCGTATTCCTCCAGAAATCTCGACTCTCCCCTCCAGGATGAGGAAAACATGTTCGTTACCAACGTTGTCGAAGGTCCTTCTTCTGAGCACAATGATACTACAGATGATGTCCCTGCGGAGGAAATTAGTGGTAATGCAGAGGTTAAGAGGATACTCTTCAAGTGAAGATACTTTCTGACGAGGGGACGGCGGCCAAGGCTTCAAAGAAAACCAAGAACACTCAACCACAAGTTTCCGCCCCCATTTAATTTCTCCCTTCTCGATATACCAAGGAAGACCTGCCTGGCCTGCAGAGGATTATGGTCGATTTTTTCCCTCGAATTTTCAGTTTATTCTTCCTTCTCTCGAGGAGAGGGTAAATACTCCTCCGGAGAATTGTTGCGCCTTATGTGCCTCCCATCTATTACATGGGCTTAGATATCATTTACATCCTGTATTCCTTCAAATCCTCAAAACCTTTTTCGTTTCACTGACCCAATTGGTTCCAAACACCATAGCCTTTATTGCTGCCTTTTCTGTTCTAATGGTTGTGAAAGGTCTTCAACGTTCCTTTAGTAATTTCTCCCAATTTTTTCAGTTTAATATCTCAAGCTCTTCCAATAGGGAATATTTTTATGTTAGTCAAAAGACTGGTCATACCATTCTGGAGAGTGCTATCTCAAGCATTAGTACCAACTAGAAATCAAGGATGGGACTTCAGTTCCATACGAACATACTTGGGATAATGATTTTGCCTGGACATTTGGAGGTCGGGAATATACTGGCGGCTTGGTTTCCGATGATCCTTTTCCTTCCAGTATGATTGTTGAGATGTGGTCGGACAAATACCAGTCTGCTTATTTTGTCGGAGAAGCATTCCTTTGGAAAGCTGGGATAAGCTACATGGAGTTCCCCATTCCTACCTGGTGATTAGATATGAATTACTTGAACCTTCTCGATAATACTAACAAAAATATATATGAAATAGCCCCCATCATAATCCAAGAAAGTAATTAAGTTCGCCCATCATGCTTATTTCCAATTTATTCTGCATCAGCTTAGAGAACTTCTCACATATCTATTGGTTAGTTGAACCAATGATAATATCGTCCACATATATTTGCACTAATAATATGTGATCTTCCCATTCAATAGTAAACAAGGTCTTGTATACTTTACCTTTTCGAAATCCTTTAATTAGAAGAAAGTCATATAAAGTATCATACCATGCTCTTGATTGTTATTTCAGTCCATAGAGGGATTTCTTCAAACAATATACTTTATCTACTTCTTGACAGACTTTAAATCCAGGAGGTTGTTCAACATAAACTTTTTCTTGCAGTTCTATCTTCTTGTGAGCAACATAGGCTAGGAATAGTCTGATTGCCTCAAGCCTTGCTACAGGTGCAAATGTTTCATCAAAGTCAATTCCTTCTTCTTGCCAGTAACCCTTGGCAACTAGTCGTGCTTTGTTTCTGGTAACAATACCATCTTCATTCATCTTGTTTCTGAAGACCCACTTAGTGCCAATGACTATTTGATGAGTAGGTCTGGGAACTATGTACCAGACTTCATTCCTTTCAAATTGGTTCAACTCTTCTTGCATTGCTTTAATCCAGTGAGAATCACTAAGAGCTTCTTCAATTTGCTTGGGCTCATCTGAGATGGAAAGCTGACAAACATTGATTCATTTGCATCAGCTCTTCTAGTCTTCACTCTATCCAGTGGATCAGCATTCACTAAGTCAGGTGGGTGATCTCTGAGCCATCTGAGATCAGGTTGCAAATCTGAATGTTGTCCTCTTGATTGATCTTACAACACTACTGTTGGAGTTCTAGTAGTAGTCTATTGAACAGTCTCTGGTCTGTCAAATGTTTGCAACTTGTCTGTTAGACAATCAGTGGTCTGATTTTGAACAACACTTGAGTTATTAGCTGGGTTGAGATCAGGTAGTATTATGGGAACATATTCTTCTTTTCTTTCCACATTCAATTTCTGAATATCAGTAGAAAGATCTGAATTAGTACTTTGATTCTTTTCAGAAGATTGATTTGGTTCATCAAGTACTACATGAATAGACTCCTCTGCAAGTAAAGTCCTTTTGTTAAACACTCTATAGGCTTTACTAACAGTAGAGTATTCTACAAAAATTGCTTCATCAGCCTTCTCTGCAAATGTAATAAGGTGATTTTTTTCCATTATTCAAAGCATAACATTTACAACCAAAACTCCTAAGATTTGGAATATTAAACTTTTTGTTGTTCCAAACTTCATAAGGTGCCTTGTTTTGACTCTTGTTGGTCATGCATCTGTTCTGGGTGTAACATGTTGTATTTGTAGCTTCTGCCGGAATCTTTGAGGCAGTTTAACTTCAGCTATCATCTTACCAATCTGATGGAACTGATCCTGAAGTTAAACTGCCTCAACACAACGGAGTAGCTGAAAGAAGAAACAAAACTCTTAAAGAATCTACAAGAACAATGATAGCTGAAGTTAAACTGCCTCAAAGATTCTGGCAGAAGCTACAAATACAACATGTTACACCCAGAACAGATGCATGACCAACAAGAGTCAAAACATTGGTAAGATTTGAATTAGAAAATTGGTAAGATTTTGAACAGATGCATGACCAACAAGAGTCAAAACATTGGTAAGATTTTAAAAAATTCTTGAGTTTTTGAGAATTAGAAAATTATGCTTCAAGAATTGATCTCAGTTGCGTTGCTTGTCTCTAACTCTTGAATCAGGCTCTATTTATACTTCAGATTTGAATTATGCCCGTTGAAAAGAGAAGAGACATAATTTGATTCCTCGAGTACAAGTCCCAATTTTCAGGAATGGCTCCCTGCAACTGTTCGCACTGTACACTATTTTGTACTTTATGTCAGTCGCAATAAATGCTCCAAGCTGATACGAGGTTTTCTTCAATCATTTGCCATAAATACTCTTTATCTTCAGCATTTAATTCCATCATCGCATTTATTACTGTCGGGATAACTTAATGATCACTTTCACTCTGTTGATCGAAACTTTTCGTCTGATGAATACTTGGCTGATCCAAATCGAACTCATCTGATTAGAGTCTGCTGAAAATTCATGAAGTCTACTATAAAAGGGAGACTTGGAGACTTAAAACTCTAACCTAGCAAAAACACTAAACCCTAATCTACTCTCTCCTAGCCGCCGCCCCCTCTCCCAATTTGCCCTAGCCGCCGCCTACTACCTAGCCGCCGCCGCCGTAGGTTGTAGATCGGCCGTGCACCTCCTTTCTCCTTCTTCCGATCTACATCTAGAGTTGGATTTTAATCCAACTTTTGAATCTGAACTACTTTTCTCCTAGTTCTTAGCCTGAGGATTAAAGTGATTGCAGATCCAGCTGGTGTGGACTTTTCTCTAGAGGCACAACACTTGGGGTGCGCTATTGATCCGAAAAGAAGGCCGGAGAAACCACCACCTTGCCCGTGGTGAGGTAAAATTGCAATTTTACCACTTTATTTATTTTAGTATTTGTATGCTTAAATAAATTCAACCTTATTCACATGTGCTAATAAGATCCCTGCGATGTGGATATAAAAATTTTAAATTCGGCACCGTTGTAGTTGACAATTATACCCACGAAATCCCAACAATGGTATCAGAGCCTAACTTATTGTGCACATATGAATAAGGCATGAATGCATCAAATTATGTGATTATATGTGATTGTTGTGTTCTGATATTTGATTCTTGCTTGTTATGATAAATTGAATATTCGGATTTATGCACTTTTTGGTGTTTGGGCCTAAAATGTAATTTCTGAAAATTGGAGGGCTTATTTGCAAATTTCAATTTTTCATAAATCTGGACAGAAATTAAAATTTTGTTTTTCTGCAATTCTGGACCAAATTGTAAATTCTGGAATATTTCAAAATCTGGACCATTTTGCAATTTACGAAAGGTTAGGGGTGTTTTTGCTATTTCCATAAAATTAGGGTCTGTTTTGCAATAAACAAAAGTTTTTTCAAACTTGAAAAACAGAAACTGTTTTGTGCACTAAAAGGGTTTAGTAAATCCGGAAAGTCAATTTTATCATAATTAGTAGGGACTTAAAGTGAGAATCAAAGGGTCATTTTTAAAGGGGTTTAAAATGATGTTAGAGATTGTTTTAGAAAGGGGTTTTTAAAACTAGAATCTTAAGTTTTTAAAAGGCTATTTTAAAATAGAATAAGAAATAAGAAAATTGGGTTTTTGCTTGTTTCTTGCTCTACGTGAAATTGTTTACGTGGTTTTCGATCGCGCCGAGCCATGACCCTTAGGGTAGATGTGATTGGTTTTTTTTTCATCTTATTGGTTTTATTGGGCCTGCGAGCCTTAAATTTTTGGGCCACTTTGAGCCATTGTAATAGATAGGGCTTTACTGTTTTATTAGTTTAGAATGGAGGCCCGTTACAAGCAAGGTGGGAGCCCAAGAAGACTAAAGACCATGTATGCATGGTAAAATGTGTAATAGAGTAGGTCTCTTTGAAACCTAATAGATTGACCAATAGGACCATCGTCTTTGGCTCGATGGTGGTCCGCATAGGAGGCTCCCGATCGAAAACATACTGTGGTAGCATGCATGCTAGGTGTGTATGTGTTTATTTACGTATTTATATCTGAGCTTGTATGATGATGCGCGCTAGTTATATTTAGATCGTAAATAAAAGATAATGCATAACTGGAATGGTGAGATCTCGAGGAGAGTTACCTCAAACTCTTAAACCCGAAAAACCCCTCTTGAAAATAATATTAAGTCACATTGGGTACATTTAAAATGTAGTTTTAAAGATCCAAGCCTTCCATCAATAGGGACTAGTGTAAGTTGTCTACTTATCGTTGAAGGTGATCCAGAGTCTGGCACCCTAGGCGAAGAAAGGGACAATACACGAAATTCCTTGATTCCTGTTTTTAACTAAACTCGACAAGGGTGGGGACTCGTCGGGATGTGATTATCGACCGATAACCAGTTACGGGGACTTCACGACCGGGCCAGTTGCTCATCATGATTGATGGGTTAGACTTAACGATTAGTAACACTTATGATGTACCAGTGCTAGATAAGTGCGAAGACCGAGGCAAAATAGCTTGAAGGTTGTGGAGGAACATAATTGGTAAAAGTATACCTACCTGGGGAGTTAATTGTATGGCCACGAGTCGTGGGTGCAATTAATGTCTGCTGGGACGTCAAGACCTACTAGGAGATTAGATTTCCCGAACAATTGAAGGGGTAATTGTTTCGAGAAAATAGTGGGAGAACTTTTTCGATAACAAGTCCAAAATCGTTAATTATAAGTATTAATATAGATCAGTCAGCTAAACGTTATCATTTACTTTTGTAGATCAATTCTGCAAAAATGTCTAAGAATCCATTAGCTATCATCCTTGACACTAACAAACTGAACGGATCAAATTTTGTCGACTGGCTTAGAAATCTGAGGATAGTCCTCGACTCCGAGAAAAGGAGTTACATTCTCGATGCACCCATGCCTGGTGCACTTCCGGAAGGGGTTTCGGAAGAGGAACGAGCTACCCATCAAAGATGGGTCGATGATGATATTCAGGTTCGTTGCCTCATGCTGGCATCAATAACCAATGAGCTGCAGAAACAACATGCAAGGATGTTGCATTCTGCTGACATAATTCTTCATCTCCGAGAGCTATTTGGAGAGAAGTCTAGGACCGAATGGTTCAAGACTACAAAAGAATTATTCAATCTGAGAATGGCTGAGGGTTCAAGTGTGAAGGATCACTGTTTGCGCTTCATCAATCTAGTTGAAAAACTGGAGAACTTGGACGTAGACTTGCATGCTGACCTTCGCAATGACCTCCTCCTCCATACTCTGCCGCGCTCATTTAATCAGTTCGTGCTAAACTTCAATATGGAAGATAGAGAACTCGCTCTACACGAACTGACCAATTTATTGGTCACGGCAGAATCAACCCTGAAAAGGGAGAAGTCTGTCATGATTGCTGAGCAACTCAAGGCTACAAAGCCTAAGAAGGGCAAGAAAAAGAAGAAGAAAGTAATCTCTTCTAAAACAACCAAGAAGGTTGTCGAGAAGAAAATAAAAAGCCCAGAAGATGAATGTTTCCACTGCAAGAAAGCAAGGCACTGGAAAATGAACTGCCCAGACTACCTGAAAGAGGCAGTCAAAGGTATTTTCTTTATTGAAGTTAATATTTCTATTAACTGTGCATCGTGGGTGTTAGACACCGCAGCAGGTTCTCATATCTGCAATGATTTGCAGGTGATGGGAGCAGTAAGGCCTCTTAAACCTGGGGATAGAATCCTGCGCTTTGGAAACTGAGCTAGGGTTGCAGCAGAGGCCATATGAGACGTAGATTTTTCTTTGGTTTTGAAAGACTGTTTGTACGTACCAACGATTATCAAGAACATTATTTCTATTCCTTTATTGGATAATGATGGTTTTTGTTTTTCCATTTCTAATGGAAAGTTTAGCATAATAAAAGGTGGTTTTACTTATGCTTGTGGTACTTTGATAGATGGTCTTTATTCCTTAGAACCTGCCAACTCTAATGTCATGCACATTCAATCAAAGAAAAGAAAACAAGAAGAAAATAATCCACAACTTTGGCACGCTAGGCTTGGACATATTTCCAAGAGTAGAATTCAAAAGTTGGTCTCATCCAGGGCTCTTGAAATAAAGAACCTAGATGATCTCCCAACCTGCGAGTCCTGTCTTAAGGGAAAAATGACCAAGGCACCTTTTTCTGGGAAACCGGAGCGAACCAAACAAACCTTGGATTTAGTCCATACTGATGTTTGTGGACCACTGAGTATCAGTGCGAGAGGAGGATTCTCAGACTTCATAACCTTCACAGACGACTTCAGTCGTTATGGGTATGTATACCTGATGAAGTATAAGTCCGAAGCTTTTGATAAATTCAAAGAGTTTCGAATGGAAGTTGAGAATCAACTTGGACATAGTATCAAGGCACTTCAGTCGGATCGAGGTGGTGAATACTTAAGTCAAGAATTCCTCGATTATCTTGTAGAGAATGGAATTCTCTCTCAGCGAACTCCTTCTAGAACACCGCAGTTGAATGGTGTGTCTGAGAGAAGGAACAGAACTTTGTTAGACATGGTTCGTTCCATGATGAGTTTCGCTGACCTTCCTTTTTCATTTTGGGGCCAAGCCCTATTAACTGCTTCGAAGATACTTAACATTGTACCTTCAAAGTCGGTGCCGACGACGCCATACCAAGAATGGTTTGGTAAAGCACCCATATACTCATATTTACGAGTATGGGGATCTCCTGCCTATGTAAGAAACAAGAAAGGAGATAAACTAGATAGTAGATCTAGTTTGTGCAAATTTGTGGGGTATCCAAAGGAATCCATTGGATACCTGTTCTACGAACCTAAGGAACAAAATATGTTTGTGTCCAGGTACGCCCACTTCTTGGAGGATGACTTCCTCACTAAAAGAAGCTGGATATCCGTAGAACTTGATGAAGTCTAGGAAATGGACCCATCCCCACAAACAGTGGGAGTTGATCCTGAACCCGTTGAACCATCTAGTACACCAGTACTTCGTAAGTCCGATCGAGTTTGTAAAGAGCCTGAAAGGTATGGCTTTATTCACGAAAACGATCAATTGGACACTGAGCCAAGGACATACGAAGAAGCTATGTCAGACATAGATTCGGGTGCGTGGCAGGAAGCCATGCAATCCGAAATGGATTTCATGCATTCCAACAAAGTATGGACTTTGGTTGATCCACCTGAGGGAACCATCCCTGTAGGCTGCAAGTGGATCTTCAAGCGCAAGCTTGGAATGAATGGAGAGGTATTAACTCATAAGGCTCGCCTTGTGGCAAAAGGTTATTCTCAAAGGCCTGGAATAGACTATGAGGAAACCTTCTCGCTAGTAGTGATGTCTAAATCCATTCGGATACTATTAGCCATAGCCGCGTGGTATGACTACGAGATATGGCAAATGGATGTAAAGACCGTCTTTCTCAATGGCGACATTGATAAGGAAATTTATATGCAACAGCCAAAAGGCTTTACATCTAAAGGAAGTGAGCATAAGGTTTGCAAACTTCAAAGGTCAATCTATGGCCTAAAACAGGCGTCCCGAACCTGGAACATATGTTTTGATGAGACAGTCAAGCGATATGGCTTCATTAAGAACGTTTATGAGTCATGTGTGTACAAGAAATTCGATGGGAGTTCGGTACAATTTATTGTGTTATATGTCGATGACATTCTGTTGATCGGAGACGATATCAAAACATTGACGCAGACGAAAGCGTGGTTATCCACGCAATTCTCCATGAAGGATATGGGAGATGCATCTTACGTACTAGGCATACGTATCTATAGAGATAGATCGAAGAAGATGTTAGGTCTCTCCCAATCCCAGTACATTAACAGTATACTGAAGAGATTCAGCATGGAAGAATCCAAGAAATGATTGCTTCCAATGAGACATGGAATCTATCTTTCTAAATCAATGTGCCCTACGAGTGATGAAGAAAGAAAGAGAATGTCTCTCATACCTTATGCATCTGCCATTGCGAGCATAATGTATGCAATGTTATGTACTAGACCTGACGTAGCTCACGCTCTCAGTGTAACGAGCCGCTACCAGTCAAATCCAGGGGAGGAACACTGGACCGCCGTAAAGGCTATCCTAAAGTACCTGAGAAGGACTAAGGATATGTTCTTGGTCTACGGTGGTAGTGGAGAATTGAAACTCGAAGGATTCACTGATTCGAGTTTCCAGTCTGACGTGGATGATTTTAAATCCAATTCTGGATATATATTTTGCCTCAACGGCGCAGCGGTGAGTTGGAAGAGCTCCAAACAGTCGACCATTGCAGACTCAACCACTGAAGCAGAATATATCGCCGCATCAGATGCAACAAAGGAAAGTGTTTGGATGAGAAACTTCATCCAAGAGCTGGATGTGGTACCTAGCATAGCAAATCCCATAGTAGTCTACTGCGACAACAATGGGGCAATTGCTCAAGCGAAGGAGCCGAGATCACACCACCAGTCCAAACACGTATTAAGGAAATACCATGTGATCAGGGAGATCATAGGTAGAGGAGACATTCAAATGGAGCGTGTCGACTCAAAGGATAACGTAGCTGATCCACTAACGAAGCCATTATCGCAAAAAGGTGTTCGAAGAGCATCTGGGAAGGATGGGTCTTAGAAACGTTTGTGACTGGCTTTAGGGCAAGTGGGAGATTTATAGGATAGTGCCCTGCAAGCCAACAAAATAGCTTGTAAGAGGAACATTATTTTATCTTGAAATAATCTTTGATTTATCAATTAATACGAACTGTTTATTTTATTGAGAATTCATAATATAAACAAATGGCCATCTACATCTTTCGCGAACACATTTAAGCGATTGGTTGAAACCCTGAGATCACTCATGACTACGGGACTATTCACTTCATTATTGGGTGCGATTAATCATGAAACAGTCTCAAAGGTCGTGATCTCAAAAATGTTCCAAGTCATAGATTCATATCGAGACGGGGTATCGAATGAATCATCAAGACTTGTACGATTATGCATGATTTACTTAAAGTGAATTTGCTGTTGTTTCATGAACAAGACATTGTTAATGTCAGTGCATATGACTAGGTGGTTCGATAAGGGATCGGACGCATCAAACGACCCGAACAGAGAGACCCATTGTGGAAGTGCGTAAAAAGCATATAGGTGATGGGATGTCTCTCAAGACTTATAACAGTGTACGATTTAGTCCTTAGACTTGAGATGCTAGGGCGAATTCAGTATACGGGTGTGCGTACTTTGATTTAGGCACATAGCTTGTCCATTATGCGCCTACATTGGGTACGTATAGTCGTATGCGCGGATGGTTAGCATCAATATAGGATCTACCGACTCATTGTAATGGATGAGGGAATTTCCTGTACATTCTTCGATGATACATTCCGAGAAATCCATGGCCATGGTCAGTGACGGATTTGGAAAAGGGTTTCCAGATTTAGCAGTCACACTAAAAGTATTATCCTGAATTAGAAAGTGCAGAATCGAGATGATTAGAGGTGCTGACCAATTCACACACCCCAGGTCTCGATCGGGAAAGTAGTCGTTAGATGGACCTTATGTACATGGTACTTATAAGAGGTTTATGGTTCACTGAAGTCAATTCACCTGAAGTTGGGCCTCATGGGCTTGTGGCTAGACATCGACCATGAGGTGTGGGTACTCCTAAATTGATGGTAGATTAATTCTGGAGTGGTCAATTGAAAGTACTTTAATTGATCGGAGCGATTAATTAAATAATTAATTGCTCATTAATTAAATCACAGAAATGTGAGCCTGCGGCCAATTGATGGTGATCCTAGAGGGTCACACACAAAAGCTGGAACTGTGATAGTCAGTTGTAGAACAAAATGATTTAAAGGAGTTAAATCAAGGTAAGGAATTAAAGGGTTAATTTCTGGAGAGAGAAAATTAATTACATTTTATCTAATTAAAGTAAATCTTTAATAGATTTATTGGTTTATTTAATTAAAGTACTAATTAAACAAATGGGTCATTTAATTAAAGTGGATAATTAAATGACTTGGGCTATTTAATTAAAAGGACTAATTAAATAGAGGGATTGGGCCAAACTTATCTGATGGCCCATTAGCTAAGAGATAAGATTAGGGACAGGGTTTGAAGTCTACTATAAAAGGGAGACTTGGAGACTTAAAACTCTAACCTAGCAAAAACACTAAACCCTAATCTACTCTTTCCTAGCCGCCGCCCCCTCTCCCAATTTGATCTAGCCGCCGCCGCCTACTACCTAGCAGCCGCCGCCGCTGTAGATTGTAGATCGGCCGTGCACCTCCTCTCTTCTTCTTCCGATCTACATCTAGAGTTGGATTTTAATCCAACTTTTGAATCTGAACTACTTTTCTCCTAGTTCTTAGCCTGAGGATTAAAGTGATTGCAGATCCAGCTGGTGTGGACTTTTCTCTTGAGGCACAACACTTGGGGTGCTCTAGTGATCCGAAAAGAAGACCGGAGAAACCACCACCTTGCCTGTGGTGAGGTAAAATTGCAATTTTACCACTTTATTATTTTAGTATTTGTATGCTTAAATAAATTCAACCTTATTCACATGTGCTAATAAGATCCCTGGGATGTGGATATAAAAATTTTAAATTCCGCACCGTTGTAGTTGACAATTATACCCACGAAATCCCAACAATTCACCAGTCTGATTCCGACTTCAGGAACAAATCAGTAGTCTTCTGGACCATAAGATTTGACCATTCTGATTTGGTTTCTTCCTAGGTCTAAAATCTTCTAAGAGGTTGGCTAAGCTTCCATTACTTAGCTGATGATGATGTTTTGGAAATCATCAAAACCTCCTTCACTTTTTAGTCTTCATCTAACAGAAACCTAAATCTGTGTGATTTAGAAGAGTGGACTAAAAGACTTTTCGTCTATATAACCTCTATAAAAATTCCTTGTGTTATTTACTTTACTTTTTTGCATTGCATATTTCATAAGATAAGTAAATACTTTAAAAGAAGTGTCTTAAATTGAGGAATTTCTAACTTGGGGTAAAACTTTCTTTGTGCTTTAAAGTTTAAATTGACTTGAAAACATTGTCTGAAAAACATACATACATATACGTTGCATCATTGTTTGAAACTCTGATTATATAAGCTTGATAAGCTAAATCAACTAAGTCGTCCACTCTGCTTATCAGCCTTTACCCTGGTGATAAGCAAACTCGTCTTATAGAAAACGAGTGAAAAGTTGTAAAATGGTTCAGAGGTCTATTCACTCCCCCACCCCCTCTCTAGACCCCAATGTAACCACTTTGGGACCAACACGGTGCGTCCAAGGAAAAATCTCTCATGGGATTCAAATTCTTAAGTCCAATCCCTAAATTTGTATGCCTTTTCGGATGTCGATTGGGCAGGCTATGCTTTGCTTTCTCAAGCACTCGCCTGCTTGAGTACATAAACGCTAAGCTTCCATTACTTAGGTGTTTATATAACATGGCTGATGAATTGCTCTAGCCTGCTTTGTATGCCTTTTCAGATGTCGATTGGGCAGGCTATACTTTGGTTTCTCAAGCACTCGCCTGCTTGAGTACATAAACACTAAGCTTCCATTACTTAGTTGTTTATATAACTTGGTTGATGACTTGCTCTAGCCTGTCTTTGATAGAAATAGTGTCCCGCAAGCCAACTGTATGGCGGCTATATATTGTAATAAATAAGGATCTATTCAATTTAGATTAATAACTGCACCTTATTAATATATGGTCAGCTTTATCTTATGTAATAATTATATAAGCATAAGGATAGAAGTCCTTAGATAACAGGGCTATGGGACAACCCGTTGACTGATCTCCAAGACCGTGATCTAGAACATATTCAAGAGTTATAGAATCCATTTGAGATAGGATATCATTGGATTTGGTTAGACTCTCACTAATGTGTATACTCCGATAAATTGGATGACATTGGGGTCCACGAGCGTGACTGGAATAGCCAATACGCAGAAGTAGGTGACTTGATGGGAGAGCAAGTGCACTGAATACCCCAATTAGGAAATAACTAACCATGGAAGCGGTAGTCACATATCGGGGTCGAAGTTATTCCTATTTGCAAAAGTATACGAGGAACGATCCCCAATACTTGAGGTGACAGGTTTATCTGGTGCGAGAACGTTAATGCTTTGATGTGAGTTTTGAAGGACTGGAGATTACCAGAAGGTCTCTGAGGATTCACGTTGGGTATAGAGGAACTCGTATGCAGGTTCATATCATCAATAAAGGATCTGTTGACCCGACTTGATAGGTTGGGAATTCTCCTACGATATTCTGTGAGACACATATTCTGGTAAAACCCTCGGTCAAGGTATCTAACGGCTTTATGAAAGTAGCTCATAAATATTAAGTTAAAGAGAATAGTTTCGATATTAGAGTACATAAGGTTAAGACGAAGAAAGGGAACCTATGAAAAGTCCGAACCCTTAAGTCTCGACTTAGAGATCGAGTAATGGAGAGATCATTTCGTATATGGCAATAAATTTTTAAAAGGTACACTGAATTAATTCACCAATGATTGGGCTCCATGGACTTGTGACCAGACATCGACTGTGGAGTGTGGAAGAATTCCCAAATTGGCAGGGGTGCTAATTATGGAATGATCAGTCGACGGAGTGTTTGATTGATTTAGAGTATCTAATACTAGAATAATAAAATGAATATTTGATTATAACCCGCGACCAATTATGTGGTGACCTTATGGGGACATACACAATACACATGGAGCGAAAACAATGAAATAAAGGATGAGTGGATCGTCTTGGTCGGCCTAACTGGAGTAGGGTGAGATCCAATTAGATTGGATCAAGACTATGAATTAAATTGGAATTTAATTTATAAGTTAATTAATTATAGAAATATTTAATTAAATGAGAGATTAATTAATTAATTGGACTATTTAATTGGGAAATTAATTGGGGACATAAATAATTAAAGAGAATAGGCCATTAATTAATTAAAAAACTTAGTTTTCCAATAAAAAGGGCCTTAGCCCATGTAGAAAAGAGAAGAGTTATAATCCTATATCTAATAGGATTAAGATATATATATATATATATATATATATATATATATATATATATATATATATATATATATATATATATATATATATATATATATATATATATATATATATATATATATATATTTATATATATATATATAAAATATCAGATATACATGCATTACACATAATATAGAATACAAGTATTGAAAAACTATCCCTTCTCTCTCTCCAAGAAGAGATTTCAATTTTTGCTCCTTTTTGTTCTCTAGTTTAGATCTTGATAATATCTATGTTCTAGCCAATTAGAATTGTTGGTCTCAAGTGGTCAGATGAGATCTAGAGGGATGGTGTGAATAGACTTCTGAAAATTTTAACTTAAAATTTCTCTAACTTTTTCTATGAGCAAACTAAGCTGATCAAGATTCGTAAGTAGACTAAGCTGATTGTGCAAAAAGCTTTTAATATTAGAGTAGACCACTCTTCTGATATGACTTAGCTGGTTTTGATAAACTCCGAGTTTTAAGCAGATTACTTGCACCGGATTTGTAAAGTATTTTTCCCAAGTAAATTTTCTTAACTTGAAAAAGATTTTGTCCCCAGTTTTTACAAACTCCCTTCTATAATCTTTTTAAGAGTTAACTTAAGTGTCTTAATATGCTTTTTGAAAATATGCAAGGAAATAATGCAAATGTAAACAACATAATTTTTATAGTGGTTATATGGATAAAAATCCTTTAGTCCACTCTTTCAAGTCACGAAGATCTTGGGTTATACTATAATCACACAGATTACAATACACTCTGCTTGCGCCAAACAACAAATGAACTGGCCACAAGTTCATAATAGGAAATCACAAAGAAAACATATCCACTGAAATATCACTCACTAAGATGGATATCTGCTTCTCACAACACTCTTTATTACAGATTCACTCAGAAAATGTGTTTAGCTCTGATCTTCAACTTCGCTTTCGTCAACAGATGGCTAGACTGATGAGTGTTATATTCTTCAGTTTGAGACTTAGAAGAATTCTGCTTTGAAATTTCTCTCAGATTTGTGTTGCTTCGTGTGTCTCTAACTCCTTGAATCACTCGGTATTTATACTTTGAAATTATGTCCATTGAAGAGAGACAAATTTTCGCTTCGCAAGTAGTCGTCCCTCTTTTTCTGGAACGGCTACCTGCAACTGCGCACTGTACACTCTGCTGTACTTTTTTGTTTGTCGCATTAAATGCACTCTGCTGATCCGAGAATATCTTCAATCATTTGCCATAAACATCCTTCTCTTGCAGCATTTATTACTACAAGTGCATTTATTACCGTTAGGATGACTTCTGATCACTTCTACTCTGCTGATCTCAAGTTGAACTAATCTGATTTGAGTCAGCTCTAAAGCTACCGGTCTGATTTCGAGCTCAGCAATAGATCAGTAGTCTTCTGGACCATGAGTTTTGACCTTTCTGGTTTGTCTTCTTTTTTGATCAAAATTCTTCTAAGGGATTGACTAAGCTTCCATTACTTAGCTGATGATGGTGTTTTGGAATCATCAAAACCTCCTTCATCTTTATCTTCTTCCAACAATTTCCCCATTTTTTATGATGACAAAACTTCAACTAAGTACATGTACCTAATGCTAAAGTTAAGTCCTCATATCGAAATTTCGGAGATAGAAATTAAGTTGGATAATTGAACTTTTATAGATGTAATCTGATGAGTACATTACAAGTTTTTACAGAGAAGAAAGCAAAGTAAGCTTTTACAAAGATGATTAAGTGACCTAGTCTATTCTGCTTCTTCATCTTCATCTTCATCATCTTCATCACTTGAGACTGAGGATCCTTTTTGAAGGTTCTTTGAAGCAGCCTCTATTTTGCTTTTGATATCCTCAATTCTCTTGTATTTTACGTATAGATCAAGCTGTTCAGCAGCAGAGTCTTTGGAGGCAGCTATCTCTTTATCAGATTTTGCTACATTTTTAGGCTCTTCACTCCTTCTTCAACATCAGCAGCGTCTCCAGTTTCAATTACTCCATCAGCTGGTCTACTTGCCTCTTCTTCAGCAGTCTTCTCAGCAGACTTCAACTTCTCAGTAACTTTAACAGATAGATTCTTAACATTCTTCCTAGTGACAGATCTTTCTTCCCCCTTTTTGTCGTCATCAGCAAGGAGGACGGGTTCTTCAGCTATAATTATAGTAATGTTGATAGCTTGACGTAGCATTCTGATGTTTTGATCCACAACTTGAAGATGACGGTCTTGTTTAAGTTGATGCGAATTTGCAGTGCCTCCAGTTTTTAGAAGAGTAAGATCAATCTGCTCACTCAGATGAATTTGAGTCTATAGAATCAAATTAGCAGAAGTGGTGAAAGCTCTAAGCATGTTTTCATTCTTCTCTTCCTGAGCAATCATTGCATCATCAACCACTTGGTTAATATCCCTCCAGCCAGAAGTATTATTTTGAACCCTTGCACCAAAAACTTCAACATCTGTTTTGATGGATTGAAGTTCTGCTCTGATGTTATCTAGTTCTTCCTGAATCAGAGGGGTAGGATTAACAGGCTTAGGAATATTTGCAACATCACTTAACATTAGGGTTGAGGATAACTCCTCAAATTTCTTCAGTTGCTCCCTATTTCTGCCGTTCATTTCTTTCATTGAAGTTTCAATCAGAGCCTTTATGGAATCTAGGACTGTTGATTGAACTTCAGTAGATGCAATGGCAGAACTTGTGCTTGGCTGACTTGTCTCAGGAGCTTTCCACCCTAAGGAAATAGACTCCTTCTCTTTTGGTAACTCAGTCAATGAAGTCTTCTGATTTTCAGTAGACAACTCCACTGATGAGGTGATATCTTTTTCTTCGATTTTGGTTGGCTCATCTGTTACAGTGACAACATCAAGACCATGATTTATTTCATTAACGGAGTTCCAGTAGCGTGAAATTCTCGTAACACAGATATCTACCTTCAGCTCCGGCCATTTTAGCAGTAGATGAGATTTAAGATGAGAAAAGAATTTGCTTTAAGAGAAAAGAGAGAGATTAGTAACTTCTTTCAAGCATAGAATATTTTGGGTGCGTAAGGTCGAGTAGTCTGATTCGATCTGGATTTATAGATTTGGAAATGCTTCGGTTTCCGTGATTCACACGAACCGTTTGAACCTATCAGTCAGTTTCTAATCGTGTGAGCGAGATTTACGGATTTCAAATTTTATATTTTAATGTCAGATGGGCGGGAAAGTATATCGTCAGTAATCTGTTACTCATAAAATCCCAGTTTTAAGTATAATGTTTTTAGTACCAAACTTATATAAAATATCAGATGAGTAAAGTTAACTTATCTGACAGACGAGTGACCTGATATATGATATTACTAGTGAAAGCCAATAGCTAGTAATCTTCCTTTGTTGTTTGTCAATCCAGCAAGATATATTAATTTTCAGTCTTCAAGAATTAAGAAAAAATCTTCTAAACACATAACTTCAACTAACTGTCACTAACATATTTCATCTTTAGTGTAGAGTACCGCTAGTCTTACACGTTCCCTCCTGAGTTCAAGAATCCATCAGTCAACTAGTATGTTGAATGTTAATCTTGAAGATGATAACAGATTGGTAAGCTGATGAATTATAGTCTTCTGATAAGTTTTCCCTTAGCTTATGAATCCAAATTAAGTAGAACTAGTTCCTCTCTTAGATTAGAAAACCTCGCATCACTTAGTGGTTTAGTGAAGATGTCAGCAATCTGATTGTCTTTATGAACATACTCAAAAATGACATTCCCTTTTTCCACATGATCATTGATAAAATGATGTTTGATCTCAATATGTTTTGTTTTTGAATGACTTGTAGTGTTTTGAGTAATTGAGATTGCACTTATATTGTCAAAGTAGATTGGGATTCCACTGATCTTGATATTGTAGTCTTCTAGTTGATGCTTCAACCAATGTATTTGTGCACAATATGCTCCAGCAGCAATGTACTCAACCTCAGCAGTAGAGATAGATACTGAAGTTTGCTTCTTACGCATCCATGAGATCAAAAGACCACCTAAAAATTGACAAGTACATGTAGTACTCTTCCTATCAATTTTGCAGCCTGCAAGGTCAGAATCTGAATAGTCAATTAGTTCAAATCCTGATTCTCTAGGGTACCACAATCCCGATTCTTGAGTGCCTTTAAGGTATCTGAGAATCCTCCTGGGAGCTAAGAGATGATATTCTTTAGGATTTGATTGATATCTCACACATACCCCAATATAGTACATAATACCAGGTCTGCTAGCTGTTATGTATAACAGTGACCCTATTATGCATCTATACTTGATGATGTCAAATGAATTGCCATCTTCATCTTTATTCAGACGAAGTTCAGTAGACATAGGAATACTAACAGATGAGATAATTTCCATACCAGATTTCTTGAACAGATCTTTTGTGTACTTAGCTTGGTTGATGAATATACCATCAAGCAACTATCTAACATGCAATCGAAGAAAGTAATTGAGTTCTCCCATCATGCTCATTCAAACTTGTTCTGCATCAGCTTAGAGAAATTTTCACACATCTGTTGGTTAGTTGAACCAAAATTAATATCGTCCACATATATTTGCACAAGTAATATATGATCTTCCCATTCAATAGTAAACAAGGTTTGTCTACTTTACATTTTCAAAATCCTTTACTTAAAAGAAAGTCAGATAAAGTGTCATACCATGCTCTTGAAGCCTGTTTCAGTCCATAGAGGGCTTTCTTCAAACGATATACTTTATCTCCTTCTTGACAGGATTAAAATCCAGGAGGTTATTCAACATAAACTTCTTCTTGCAATTCTCCATTGAGAAATGCAGACTTCACGTCCATTTGATAGACAGTGAAGTTCTTGTGAGCAACATAAGCTAGGACAATCTGATTGCTTCGAGCCTTGCTACTGGTGCAAATGTCTCATCAAGGTCAATGCATTCTTCTTGGTAGTAACCATTGACAAGTACTCTTGCTTTGTTTCTGGTAACAATACCATCTTCATTCATCGTATTTCTGAATACCCACTTAGTGCCAATGACTCTTTCATGACTTGGTCTAGGAACTAAGTACGAGACTTCATTCCTTTCAAATTGGTTCAGCTCTTCTTGCATAGCTTCAATCCAGTGAGAATCACTAAGTGCTTCTTCAATTTGTATGGGCTCAACTTGGGATAGGAAGTTGACAAACATTGCTTCATTTGCAGTAGCTCTTCTAGTCTTTACGCTATCCAGTGGATCACCAATCACTAGATCAGGTGGGTGATCTCTGAGCCATCTGAGATCAGGCTGCAAATCTGGGTGTTGTCCTCTTTATTGATCTTGCAACACTACTGTTGGAGTTCCAATAGTAGTCTATTGAACAGTCTCTGGTCTTGATAGGGGCTGTTTTACACCCTAAAAGATGATCGAGAACTCGAGAAGAATTAGGTCTTTTCGACCAGATAATCAGCCTAAAATATTGATCGACCGTGGAGGTCGTCTCGACCTAAGATGAGCGTCTCGCCGACCTAGTACAGGAGACCGAGTCCCTTAAGGACATTAGTCTGAGTCCTATTATGGGTATGTTTCCTTGTATAGCTAGGGAAGAAGATCTATATAAATTCGTTACTTACATTGTATTAGGGCACAATACAGATACCACACTTACGCCTACATACTTTGTAATACACAATTGATTTAATAAGATAGCCTTTGCTACACATATTACATACTTTTTCCTCTGTTCTTGCATTGATTATATATTCATCCTTGTGTTGATCCATCCAGAGTAAAGTAACTAAGCCCTTGAATTATACTTAATCTAGCCTAAATCACATTAATATTGATATTATCGAACCTAACGAAATTCGGTAAAATCAGTTGGCGCCCACCGAGGGGCTCAGTTAATTACTCGATAGAAAGAAGAATGCACGCACCGATGGAAGAAGCAACACCACGCACCCACCCCCACCGACGGATGGGTTGCACGGAAACCCTGATGGCGAAGGCATCAACAACCCTCTAGTTGTCGATCAACATCAGGAATCTGATCATGCTGCAACTCAGGAAAATCACCTGAATTCCAATAGGCAGGTCCCGTCGAGGTAACAAAACCCGGCGATGAAACTCAGTCCCAGCAGAACCTATAGTCCGAGTAATTCCCCCTCCTTTACCCGAAATGGGAGAAAAGCTCAGGCAGTTGGCGCAATTAGTGAATTCTTTATATCCCGAACTTCTTGCAATTCCCGAACAAGAACCCAGAAATTCGAGGACAGCTGCTGCACAACCCACACGGAGAACTCAGAGGGCGGTCGATCATATCTCGGATCAGGTCGATAGCCTAGGAACCGATCAACAATCTTTGGCTACTCCACACAGGAGTAACGAAAGACCTATTGATAACAATATTCGAAGGAGGCCCAATCGGGCAAGAGCTAATGCTCGTCCTGTACAGCCGCAGTAAAAAGAAAATACTATTATCCCTATCGATGACGATATGGTCGATCCATTACCAAATCAGCCCAAAACTGTGCGCATTTCAGAAAGAGAAATCGAAAAGATGGTACAAAAACGCGTAGAACAAAGACTCCTAGCTACCCAACAACCTTTGGCAAGAAGTAGAGAGGTTCAAGAAAGCATTGCCGCATGCTCTCCTTTCTGTAGAGAAATTAAGGAAACACAATCGTCGGGACAACTACCAGGCCGTCTACCTCGTTACGATGGTACCACCGACCCAGATGATTACATATTCAGCTTTACAAACATAATGAACTTATACGCTCACTCAGCTGAGTATACTGCTAAATTGATGGTCACAACGTTTGAAGGATTAGCGTTAGATTGGTTTTGGAAGCCACCAACCAATTCAATTTTTAGCTTCCGGGAGTTATGTAATGAACTCACTCAACAATTTGCTAGTCAGAAACGACAAAAACTCCCTATGAGTTATCTAGGAACAATTAATCAACAAGAAGGAGAATCTCTAAGAAGTTGGTTGGAAAGTTTCAATGTGGAGCTACTAAAGATCGATTCTCCAAACATCGACTACATTATCTCCATATTATTCGACCTTACTAAGAATAGGCAATTTGGTAATGCCTTAAGTCGAAAACAACCAAGAACTTTCGCGAAAATAATGACTTTAGCATCAAAATATATAACTCAGGAAGAGATGAATCCTTTAAGGACAAAAATAGGAATAAAGATTCCACGTCGGGGATAAAACGACAAGATAAAGCTCTGATCCCCAAGATAACAGATTACGACCGATCCCTTAGACGAGAAAACATTTTTCAGAGGTTGGATTACAATCGCAATGATTCTGATAAAAGATCTAATGTCTATGTCAGACCGCGATCGACGGATCAACTACAAAGAAATCGGGTATATCATGTAGAGTATACCAGATTGAATGTTCCTCGAGAAAAAATCCTAGTGCTTCTCGAAAGGAACAATTGGATTCCTCCGGCTAAGAGAATTACGCAAGCTAAGCCCGAAGCCAGAAATTAAAACCTATATTGCCGGTACCATCGAGCTCATGGCCATCGTACCGAGGATTGTTTTCATCTAAATCAAGAAATTGAAAGGCTAATTCAAGAAGAAAAGTTGGACGAGTAAGTCGAACGGAATAGTAGAAGAGGAATAGGACGAGAAGCCCTCGAAATCATAATCGGAGAAGAACATCACCAAGAAGAACCCCGAACAATGATCCACCACAAGACATTGATAACGACCATGTGAACGGAACAATACATACGATTTCCAGGGGACCCGTAGGTGGGGATAGCCGTAATGCGCATCGACGAACTACCTGGTCTATTGAGGAAAGACTGAAAACGCCAAGGGAAGTATGGACGCTAGAGAACAAAGTTCCTAAGGAACAATCTATCAGTTTTAATGAGGACGAGGTCCCCCGAAATATCATCTAGGATACCAAGGAGGACAACCCCGACTTCCCTATGGTAGTTTCACTTGAAATAGCGAACTACAACGTGAAAAGAATATTGATCGATAATGGAAGTTCCGCCAACATTATTTCAAGAGAAGTGTTGACACAAATGAGTTTAGGGGAGATAACACTCCAAAAGATGTCTACACATTTGGAGGGATTTGGAGGATCGGAAATTGTCCCAGCAGGGACCGTTAATTTAAGTGTTTCTCTAGGAAAAAGGCCTATGAGGGTGGTAAAAATGATCAAGTTCTTGGTGGTAGAAGCTCCCTTCACATACAATGTTATATTAGGCCGACCAGTGCTCAACTTGTTTCCAGCAGTCGTCTCAACCTATCACCAGAAGATAAAATTTCCCACAGTTTCTGGCATTGGGGAAATTGTTAACTATCATTGTATGGCTTGGGATTGTTACAACACTTCCTTAGGATTAGGGGATAAATTCAAATCTATAACTCCTGCAAAAAGAAAACTCGTGGAGGTAACTGTCGAAAGATCTAGGGAACCTGATATCCCGAGTACGGATAGGATCGATCGAAAAGGGAAAGAGCCGATCGACCTCACTATTAAACCAACCGAACATAAAGACATTACGTTGGTACAAATGACCCAAAGAAAACCACCAGGATAGGGATGAAGCTTAGCCCGGAAGGAGAACTCATGCTAATTGATTTCCTGAGGAAAAATATTAACGTTTTCACCCGGAGCGCGGAAGATATAGAGGGCATAGATCCAAGAATTATCACACACTCGCCGAAAATTGATCCAACAGCAAAGCCATCACGACAAAAGAAAAGGAATCACGGCCCTGTAAAGGACAATATAATTAAGGCATAGGTTAAAAGTCTTCTAATGTCTAAACAAATTAGGGAGATACATTTCTCGGAATGGCTATGTAATGTAGTTCTAGTAGACAAAGGGGATAAAAGGGTAATACATGGAGGATGTGTAATGACTTCACCTATCTAAACAAATTATGTCCTCGTGACCCTTATCCTCTTCCGAGAATTGATCTACTGGTCGACTCAACCGCGGGGTTCGCAATTTTCAGCATGACGGATGGTTTTCAAGGTTTTTACCAAATATACATGGATGGGCGCGACCAGGAAAAGACAGCTTTCGTAACCAAACACGGAGTATATTGTTTTGTTGTAATGCCTTTCGGATTAAGAAATGCAGGAGCAACTTACCAAAGGCTGGTCAATTTAATGTTTAGAGAGTTGATCGGAGAAATAATGGAGGTGTACGTGGATGATATGTTAGTCAAAAGCATGAACGAGAAGGATCATATTAATCATCTTGACCGATGCTTTAAGATCCTAAGAAAATACCGCATGAAACTTAACCCGGCGAAGTGTATCTTTGGGGTTAAATCTGAAAAATTCTTCAGCTACCTAGTTCACCAGCGAGGGATAGAAGCAAATCCGGAAAAAATACGAGCAATAACAGAGATGAGACCTCCAAAGAAAATCTCTCAAGTACAGAGCTTGGTCGGAAAAAATGTTGCACTACAGGTTTATATCCAAATCAGTGGACAAAAGCCTGCCTTTCTTTCAAACCTTAAGGAAAGTGAAGGCTTTTCAATGGACCTAAGACTGTGATCGAGCATTCAATCAGTTGAAAGAGTACTTAACATCACATCATTTACTAGCTAAACCAACTGAAGGACAACCCTTATACATTTATATATCCATCTCAGAGGTGGCTATAGGTTGAGTTCTGGTAAAGATAGAAGAATCAGAACATTAATCGGTTTATTACTTAAGTAAACTTCTACAAGGAGCAGAAAAGAATTACTTGGAAATAGAAAAGTTTGCTTTGGCTTTGGTGATAGCGGCGCGGAAACTTCAACCATACTTTCTGACCTACAAAATTATAGTACTCACTAATCAACCATTGGGACAAGTTCTAACAAAACCAGAAACTTCGAGAAGATTGATTAAATGGGCAATCGAGCTGGGTCAATATGAGATTGAATATAGGCCGCGAACTGCCATAAAAGCACAAGTTCTCGCTGATTTTCTCTTAGAAACTCCGAGCTCATCTCTCGTTACAACCAACGAACCGATTGCATGTGATAATGACGTTTTGGTTGTCGAAAATCACAATTGGCTAATGCATGTTGATGGGGCCTCCAGCAAGGAAGGAGGCGGAGCTGGAATTAACTTCAGATGACCAGAGAATGAAGATCTAAACTACGCAATTACGTTGGATTTTATGGTGACAAATAATGAAGCTGAGTATGAAGCTTTGATTGCAGGGATGGAGATGGCCATTAAGGCAGGCATGAAGATCCTAAGAGTATTAACCGACTCCGAGCTAGTTGAGCATCAAATAGAGGGCTTATAAGAGGCCAAGGAACACAACATGATAAAGTACTTGGCTAAGGTGAAGCAACTCGTAGAAAATTTCAATAAGTTTGAAATACAGAATATTCCGTGGTCGGAAAATAAGTGGGCAGATCAGTTTTCTCGATTTACGGGATCGAGGGACGGCCGAACGGAGGGGGTAATAGCGTGGCTGATTTCCAACACCCCCGCGATAGACTTGGATTGTTTACCTATTGCAGAAATAATGGAAATTGACATGGGAAAATATAGTTGGATGACTCCACTTATTCGATACTTGTCAGATGGGTCCCTCCCAATCGATCAGAATGAAGCTCGAAGAATAAAATATCGAGCTCCCAGACACGCTATCTTAGATGGAAAACTTTATAAAAGATCGGTCTCTGGGATCCTTTTAAAATTTATCTCCGAACTGCAAGTCCAGGATTTACTCAAGGAGATTCACGAAGGAGAAGCTGGAAACCACAGCGGGGCCCGAGCGCTCACATTAAAGTGTCTAAGGACCGGTTATTATTGGCCTACCCTAAACCATGATGCCACAGAGTATGTGAAGAGATGCCACTACTGTCAAATTCATGCAAATATAAACCATCAACCAGCGGAAAAAATGCATTCCATACCAATTTGTTGGCCATTCGACCAATGGGGAATAGACATAATAGGACCTTTTCCCATGGCAAGGTCGAAAAAGAGCCACGTATTAGTTGCGGTTGAATATTTTAGTAAATGGATTGAATGTATCACTTTAGCACGAATTACCCAGTTCCAGGTCATCAACTGCATATGGAAGTATGTAGTTTGTCGATATGGAATCCCTAGAGTCCTCATCTCCGATAATGGGACTCAATTCGCAGGAAATCAAGTACTGGATTGGTGTTCCAAATTTGAGATTCAATAGAACTTCACATCGGTGGGACACCCAAGAGCAAACGGACAAACAGAGGTGGCCAACAGAGAAATAATTAAGTCTTTGGAAAAAACACTAGATGCAGCGAAGGGAAAGTGGCTTGATGAACTCCCAAGTGTGATTTGGGCCAATCGAACGACGGTTAAAGCCTCAGCCGGAGAGACTTCCTTAAGCTTAGTATATGGATCGGAAGTTGTCATCCCCATCGAAGCAGTGGTTCCAAGCCCGAGGGTCGAACTTTTTGGCGAAGAAAGTAACAAAGCGAGAAGGAAAGACGACGTCGAACATGGAAAAAGCCTACAACTAGAGAGTCCGAATACGATCCTTTAAAGAAGGAGATCTGGTCTTGAAGAAAGTAGAAGTATCCAAGCATGTGGGAAAGTTGCAGCAAAATTGGGATGGACCTTACATCGTAATCGGCGTTGGAAAAAAGGGATCATACAAAATTGCTCATAGGGATGGAACACCTTTACCAAGGACTTGGAATGCGGTTAACCTGAGAAGATACTATGGACTCTAATAGTACTACCCGGATATAGATTCTAGATTTTACTTTGTCATTTATTTTTATCTTTTTATGAATATTTGTCGCTACTTAGATTGAGGAATAATAAAAGCTCTTGCTTACTACTTTAAGTATTTTTTTCGATATTTACAATTAAATGATAGGATAGTGCCCAACAAGCCAACAAATACGAGCTTGTAAAGGGACTACCTTAGAAAGCAATATTATGATTCATAAGATAATACGCTCGTTTATTCATAGTACGTGAATTAAACAATGGCCAACTTCATCTCTCGCGAACTTATCTAAACGATTGGATGAAATCCTAAGATCACATTCGACTATGGGATGATTCACTTCAGTACTGAGTGTAATCATGAAACAGTCTCTAAGGTCGTGATCTTAAAATTATTCCAAGTCGTAGATTCCTATCAAGACGGGGTACCGAGGGAATCGCTAAGACTTGTACGATTATGCATGATTCACATTAAGTGAATTTGTAGAGTTTCATGAACAAGACATTTAATGTCAGTGCATATGACTAGGTGGTTCGATAGGGGATCGAACGCATCGAACGACCCGAATAGAGAGACCCATCGTGGAAGTGCATTAAGCATATCGGTAATGGGAAGTCTCTCAAGACTTATAATAGTGTACGATTTAGTGCTGGGACTTGAGGTACTAGGGCGAATCCAGTACACAGGAATACGTACTTTGATTTAGAAGCCGATCACGTAGCCTCATCATTGTTCGACTACTTTGGGTACGTATGAACGTGTACACGAATGGTTAGTACTAATAAAGGATCTATCGACTCGTCTTGATAAGATGAGAGAATTTCCTGTACATTCTTAGATAATAGATCCCGAGAAATCCATGGCCATGGTCTGTGACGGATTTGGAAAGGGGTTTCCAAATTTAGCAGTCACACTGGAAGTATTATCCAAAATTAGAAAGTACATAATCGAGATAATTAGAGGTGCCGACCAATTCACACACCCTAGGTCTCAATCGGGAAATTAGTCGTTAGAAGGACCGTATGTACATGGCAGTTATAAGAGGTGAAGGTTCACGAATATCAATTCACCTGAAGTTGGGCCTCATGGGCTTGTGGCTAGACATCGACCATGAGGTGTGGGTACTCATGAATTAATAAGGAAATTAATTCTAGAGTGGTCTATTAAAGTGCTTAATTGATCGGAGTAATTATAACATATTAATTGCTCACTAATTAAATCACGAGAGTCGTGGGCCTGCTGCCAATTGATGGTGAACCTAGAGGGTCACACACAATACAGTTGGACAGTGACTGTCTTAAAGTAAACACTTGATTTAAAGAATTAAATCAATAGATGAATTAAAGTGTTAATTCAAAGAGAAGATTAATTAATTAGAAATAACTAATTAATTAAACGAGAATTAAAGTGTTAATTTGATATGGAGAATCATTAATTAGAAGTAACTAATTAATTAATCAATTGGAATTTCTGATTGATTAAATACTCAATTAAAGTTTTAATTGGAAGAATTAATTAAATTAAGCATAATGGGCCGATTATTGCAAAGATAAAATTAATCTTGGATTAGTTAAATTCTTACATTGGCCGATTTTGCTAAAGGAAGGTTGATTAAATTAATTTTAGATTAAATGAGCATATGGGCAAATGGAAATATTCATTAATTGATCTAGTGTCATTTAATCAAATATGGCCGAACCATGCTCAAGGAAATTAATTAATCTTACATTGATTTAATCATGGCCGATTTTGTTTGAAGAAGATTGATTAATTATCAATCATGGTGGGCCGAAAATTAGCCTAGTGATAATTGATTAAATTAATTTTAAGTCAATGCACATGGCCGATTTTTATTATGGGAAGAAAGGATATGCATGAATTTTGTGTTATAGGGAAGGTGATATACATATATCTTGATAAGAGAAGATCTTTGAAAATATATGATATATATCTGTTAGAAGAAGGACTCTTCTAATATATATATATATATATATATATAAAAGTCATGTTTCACTCTAAAGGTTAGGTGTTCAAATCCCAACTTTTACAAGAGTTTAAAAAAAAATAAAAAATAAAAAAAAAAAAATTTAAAAAAAAAAAAAATATATATATATATATATATATATATATATATATATATATATATATATATATAAAAGATATATCACACCAAAACAACCTAAGACTTTGAAGCAAACCCTAACACAAGAAACAAGGAGGCCGAAATTTTCAGCCATCTCGCACCTCTCTTCCTGCTCGGTCGATCTGCAAAAATCGCCCCACCCTATGTTTGTTTTCTCCAAGCATTTCTTCTCTGGATCTAGATCCAATTCCTGAAAAAGACAATTCCCTAATCCTAGTTCTGAGCCTGAGGATTACGAGAAGTCATTCAATCCAACTGGTGTGGACTTTGTCTAGAGGCACAACACTTGGGGTGCTCTAGTGAACTTTTGAAGACCGGAGAAAAACCACCACCTTGTCTGTGGTGAGGTAATTTCTTAAATTACCTAACTTTATTTATGTTTCGAATTGTGATTCAAATACCCATTTTTCGTATGAGTTAGATAACTGAGATCCTAGGCTCATGGGTTTTATGTGTGTATAAATTTTTTGAATATTCCGCACGTTGTTTTTGACAATTGTACCGCGTAAACCCAACATTAAAGTCTTTAGAAAAAGCCATTTCTTATTGAACTAATAGGTTAAAACCAATAATTGGTAAAAAAAACCTAAGTACAAAAACTGAGTAAAACCGATTGGGTCGGTTAACACTCATCGATCTCCAAAAATTGAACTAATAGGTTAAAATCAATAATTGGTAAAAAAAACTAAGTACAAAAATGAGTAAACCTATTGGGTCGGTAAACACTCATCGATCTATAATTATCGAATTAAAAAAGGTTAAAACCAATAATTGGTAAAAAACCTAGGTACCAAAAAATGAGGAAAACCGATTTGGTCGGTAAACACTCATCGATCTCCAAATATCGAACTAAAATGTTAAAACCAATAATTGGTAAAAAGCCTAAATACAAAAAAATGAGTAAAGCCGATTGGGTTGGTAAACACTCGTCGGTCTCCGAAAAATGAACTAATAGGTTAAAATCAGTAATTGGTAAAACAAACTTAAGTACAAAAATGAGTAAAACCGATTGGGTCGGTAAACGCTCATCGATCTCCAAAAATCGAATTAAAAGGTTAAAACCAATAATTGGTAAAAAAACCTAAGTACAAAAATTGAGTAAAATCGATTGGGTCGGTAAACACTCATCGATCTCGAAAAAACGAACTAATATGTTAAAACCAATAATTGGTAAAAAAAACCTAAGTACAAAAATGAGTAAAACCGATTGGGTAGGTAAACACTCATCGATCTCCAAGAAACAAACTAATAGGTTAAAACCAATAATAGGTAAAAAACTTAAGTACAAAAATGAGTAAAATCGATTAGGTCGGTAAACACTCATCGATCTCCAAAAATCGAACTAAAAGGTTAAAACCAATAATTGGTAAAAAAACCTGAGTACAAAAAAATAAGTAAAACCGTTTGGGTCGGTAAACACTCATCGATTTCCAAAAAACGAACTAATAGGTTAAAACCAATAATTGGTAAAAAAAACTTAAGTACAAAAATGAGTAAAACCGATTGGGTCGGTAAACACTCATCGATCTCCAAAAATTAAACTAAAAGGTTAAAACCAATAATTGGTAAAAAAAACCTAACTACAAAAATGAGTAAAATCGATTGGGTCGTTAAACACTCATCGATCTCCAATTATCGAATTAAAAATGGTTAAAACCAATAATTGGTAAAAAAACCTAAGTACAAAAAAATGAGGAAAACCGATTGGGTCGTTAAACACTCATCGATCTCCAAAAATCGAACTAAAAGGTTAAAACCAATAATTGGTAAAAAATCCAAGTACAAAAATGAGTAAAATCAATCTGGTCGGAACAAACTTATCAATCTCCATCCATTAGGCAAACATAGATTGAATAAACATCTTTTCATCATTGATCTGAGCAGTAAAAATTATGCGCAGAAGATATGGAGAAATTGAAATTTTATTAAATATAAATCATTTTACAAATACAGGATTACATCGTTTGCTTTACAGTCTGCAACGAAACAAAAATAAAAAAATAAAAAAGCCTTAACTAACAGGTTGAAGCTTTCACGACAATGTCCACGAAAACATCAATTTTCTCCCTAGTACCTCGTCTGATTCTTCGACCACCAAAGAAGCATGTTGTTGGGATTTATTGGGGTATGACTGTCAAAACAAAGGTGCGGAATTTAAAATTTTTAATACACCGAAACCCTAGGATTTATTTACTACCACATATGAATAGTTTGAATATAATTAGCAACAAATTACTAAATAAACAAAGGGGGTAAATCGAGATTTACCTCACCACAGGCAAGGTGGTGGTTTCTCCGATCTTCTCTTTCGTTCACTAGAGCAACCCAAGTGTTTTGCCTCTAGAGAAAAGTCCACACGAGATGGATTTGGTGACTCCTTCAATCCTCAGGCTCAGAACTAGGAAGGAAGGTTGTCAATTTGAAGAGCTGGATGCAGTTCCAACTCCAGGTGAAGGATAAAGTGGGAGAGAGAGGGGGCGGCGCGGCCTGGCCTAGGGCACGGCGGTGGTGCAGCTAGGGCAAGGGGGCGACGGCGCACGGCTAGGGCTAGGGGGCGGGTAGGAGCGGCTAGGGATTTGGCTTTGCACTTTTGCTTGCTTAGGGTTTCGAGTCTCCAAGACTCCTTTTATAGACACTCCTAAAAAGGCCCTCATGTGCAAGACTTACTACTGGGCCATTAATTAAATTGGCCCATGTATTGCACTAATTTAATTAACCACTTTTATCAAATTAGCCCATTTAATTTAATTACATATTTATCACTTCAATTAACCCCTTAATTAACATTTAATTAATTAGACTATCTGATTAATTATCTCTCTCTTATAATTAACTCTTTAATTCTTTTATTTTTTTATTAAACACTTTAAATCAATCCTTTCTTTAATCGACTGTTATAGTCCAACTGTATTTTGTGTGACCCTCTAGGTTCACCATCAATTGGCCGTAGGCCCACGACTTTCGTGATTTAATTAAACTCATTAATTGACCACTCCAGAATTAATCTCCCATTAATTCAGGAGTACCCACACCTCATGGTCGATGTCTAGCCATAAGCCCATGAGACCCAACTTCAGGTGAATTGACATTAGTGAACCTCGCCTCTTATAAGTCCCATGTACACACGGTCCTTCTAACGACTAATTTTCCGACCGAGACCTAGGGTGTGTGAATTGGTCGGCACCTCTAATTATCTCGATTATGTACTTTCTAATTCTGGATAATACTTCCAGTGTGACTGCTAAATTTGGAAACCCCTTTCCAAATCCGTCACAGACCATGGCCATGGATTTCTCGAAATATATTATATAAGAACGTACAGGAAATTCCCTCATCCATTACGATGTGTCGGTAGATCCTATCTTGATGCTAACCATCCGCGCATACGACTATATGTACCCAACATAGGCGCACAATGTTTAGGCTACGTGACCGGCTCCTAAATCAAAGCTCGTACACCCGTATACCGAATTCGCCCTAGCATATCAAGTCTAAGGAAAATCGTACACTATTATAAGTCGTGAGAAACATCCCATCACCGATATGCTTTACGCACTTCCACAATGGGTTTCTCTGTTCGGGTCGTTCGATGCGCTCGATCCTATATCGAACCACCTAGTCATATGCACTGACATCAAATGTCTTGCTCATGAAACTCTACAAATTCACTCCATGTGAATCATGCATAATCCTACAAGTCTTGATGATTCCTTTGATACCCTGTCTCGACAGGAATCTATGACTTGGAACACTTTTGAGATCACGACCTTAGAGACTGTTTCATGATTGGACTCAATACTGAAGTGAATCGTCCCATAGTCATGAGTGATCTCAGGGTTTCAACCAATCGCTTAAATGTGTTCGCGAAAGATGAAGTTGACCATTCGTTTATCTTATACACGAAATAAATAAACTTTGTGTATTAATTAATAAATCAAAGATTTGTTCAACTTAGAATAGTCCTATTACAAGCTATTGAATTGGCTTGTTGGCCACTATCCTATCAATCTCCCACTTGCCCTAAAGCCAATCACAAAAATTTCTAAGACCCATCTTTCCAAGATGTTCTTCGAGCACCTTTTGCGATAATGGCTTCGTTAGTGGATCAGCTACGTTATCCTTTTAGTCGACATGCTCCATTTGAATGTCTCCTCTGTTGGATGAAGATGAAGATAGAGTGCATAAGAAATAAAGAAGTTAAGGGAGGTTTTGATGATTTCCAAAACATCAAGATCAGTTAAGTATGGAAAACTTAGTTAAAACCCTTAGAAGAATTTTGACCAAGTAAGAAGACAAATCAGAAGGGTCAAATATTCAAGGTCCAGAAGACTACTGATCTGCTGAAGAAAAGAAATCAGGCTGGTGAAGATCAGCCGACTCAAATCAGATTTGTTCAAGTTTGGGATCAACTCTGCTCACCATCAGACTTGTGTTCTTATCAGCCGAGTGGAAAGGATCAGGAAGTCTCCCCAACGGTAATAAATGGCCTTAGAGTAATAAATGCTGAAGACCGAGGATATTAATGGCAAATGATTGAAGAAATACCTCGTATCAGCTTGGTGCATTAAATGCTGCCTGACAGAAAGTATAGTCCGCAGTACTGTCACTGTGCAGAGAGCCGTTCGCGGAAATTAAGGACCAGTAATCGAGAAAGTCGAATTGTGTCTCTCTTCAACGGACACTTTTTGAATCTGTGAGTATAAATAGCTGAAGAGACGAAGAGAAACAACATACACAACAACTGAGAGATTATCCGAAGCAGAATATTTTCTAACTCTCAAGAAGCTCAAGAACAGCTCACTCGCCTGCTGAAGTCATTTGTTGACAGAAGCTTGTTGAAGTTAAACGAAAACATTTTCTGAGTGAATCTGTGAAAAGAGAGTGTTGTGAGGAGTTCTTATCCGTCTTTGTGAGTGATAAGTCTCTGTAGAATAGGTCTTCTTTGTGATTTCCAATTGCGCACTTGTGGTCGTTTCATTTGTTGTTCGACGCAAGCAGAGTATACTGTAAACTTTGTGATTATAGTATAACCCATGATCTGTGTGACTTGGAAGAGTGGACTAAAGGATTTACATCCATATAACCACTATAAAAATCCTTGTGTTTTTACTTTGCATTTTTACTTGCATATTTTCAGTTTGCATAAAAACACTTTGATAAAACTATTTGAAAAGATTTAAAGGAGTTTGATAAAACTGGGGATAAAATCTTTCAATCTACCAAGTTTACTTGTGAAAAACACTTAAAATATCCGCTGCAAGTATTCTGGTATTAAAACTGATTTTGACTAAATCAGCTAAGTGATTATCAGATTAGTGGTCTACTTTGCTGTTCAAAGATTTGTTCGCGATTAGCTTTGTCAGCTTAATGTCTATAACAGCTTAGTCTGCCAAAAGTTAAGTAAAAGTTTTAAAGTTAAAATTTGATAAAATTTTCAGAGATCTATTCACCCCCCCTCTAGACCTCATCTGACCACTTGGGACCAATAAGTGGTATCAGAGCGGGTGGTTCATTAGAATCAGCTGCCTGATCAACGAGCTTGATCCTAGTGTTTTTCAAAGGTTTTCAAACTTTTTCAAAAGAGCATATTTTTGAAAAATCAAAACTTTTTGAAAATGGATTGTATCAGCCATGTTCCCCACATTGCTGGTATGGGTTTTGAGGACTGGAAGATCAGAATGGAGATCTTCTTAGCTGCCTACAATGATAACATGTACACATGTATCATCAAAGGTCCATTCAAATTCACCAAGACTATAAAGGTTGATGAAGTCGACATAGTGGTGGAAAAAGATCTGAACGAAATGACAGCTGAAGAAATCAAGTTTTTCAATTTGGACAAAGTTGGCCGTTTCATCATGACCAAGGCCCTGGACAATGACAGATTTGATAAAGCCAAGCATTGTAAGACTGCCAAAGAGATGTGGGATAAGGTTCGTGACATGAGCGAAGGAAACAACGCCATCAAAGAGCATCAGCTGTGTGTTGCTCTGGAAAAGCTGGATAACTTCAAGATGAAGTTTGCGGAAACCATTGATCAGATGGATACAAGGTTTACAAGGACATTGAATGAAGTTCTCAAGCTTGGAAAAACCTTCACTGATAAGGAGATAACCATCAGAGTGTTGAAGGCTCTACCTCCAAATTTCAACATGAAGGTGACAACCATGGAAGAGTTAAGAGATTTGGGAAAGATCTCACTCACCGAGCTGTTCTCAGTACTCAATGCGTATGAGTATAAACTGCCAAGAATGGGTGTTGAAGAAACCTCAACTTCATGTCCAACAGCTGCCCTGGTTGCTGCTGAAAATCCTAGATGACCAGCCTACAAAAGCAAAGATGTGGACTCATTTGATGAAGCCACAATACTTAACAAAAAGGAGTACACAACTGGAGACGTGGCATTGCTGATGAACAACTTCAAGAAGTTCTACAAAATAAAAATGAAGAACAAATACAACAATGCTTCTACTTCTAACCCTACTTCTTCTTCTCAAGATAAGGATTCATATAAATCCAAAATGATGTGTTATAATTGCAGGAAATTGGGACATTTCATCAGAGACTGCCCATATCCTAAAGCTGAGAAGTATACTGAAGAGGAAAATAGAATCAGAAAGGAAAGAAAGCATAAGAAAGGCAAGGTGCTGATGGCAGAAGCTGAAAAGTTGGCTGCTATCTACTCATCAGATTCAGACTCAGACACTTCTGATGAAGAGTCTTCTGAAGAAGAGAGTCCTGCTCTTATCTGCCTGATGGCCAAGGAATATGATGACACTGAGGATGATGAGGTAACTCCTCTTGACAATGAATTGTTTAATTCATTTGAACAAATGATGCTTAACAATACTGGTATTGTTGAAACATTTACGAAGCTTAAGGAAGAGATGATATTGCTAAGAGAGCAAAACAGTTCACTGAAATTTAAGGCTGAAAAGCCAAAAGAATCAGCTGAATATAAACTGCTTGAGCAAGAGAATGAATCTCTGAAAGCTAAATGTGATGTACATAAGGGTAAAATCATGGAACTTGAAAAGATAATTGAGTCTCGTGAAAAATCATCTGTTGCATCCACTCATAACTATAGTAAATAGAAGATACCTTTAGAACAGGATAAGTTAGAACTGAACCATACTGAAAAATTTGTATCAGCTGACAACAGTAAGGTCATCTTGTATGTTCAGACTACTAAATATGCTTCACCTGAGAAAGAATTAAAGGAGAAGAAAACTCCTAGGGCTAAAAATAGCAAAAAGCCTAGTGTAGGAAAACAGACTGGTAAGACTAGACAACAGAGTCATAAGAAGTCTGCTGATAAGGTTAAAACCAATCAGACTAGTGGTAAAACTAAGTCGTCTGTTAATGAACAAGCATTTAGTAAACCAAAGAAGCATAAGAACAAGATAAATCAAAATGCTTGGTATGGAAATGAGTCTTATTATGTGCAACCTGCTGCATATCCTCCTATGTATCATGAACCTCAATTTCCAACTTACTATGCACCATATCCTGCTCATCCAATGCATGCATATCCTGCTTATCATGCATCTTATTCTGCTTATGAACATTATCCTTATCATGATGATTATCAACAACATAGCAAATCTGATAAACGTGATGAAGATGAAACTATTCATGCTCCTGTTAAAACTCAGAAGCCTAAGAAGCCTAAGACATCAACATCTTGGGTTGTCAAAGGTGGAACTAATCCTTCAGGACCCTCTCAATAAGGGTACCTAAAACAATTTTTATTTTGTTTTGTAGGTTAGCGTTAGGAGTAGGAGTAAAGTAGAGAAGACTTGGTACTTGGACAGTGGCTGTTCAAGACACATGTGTGGAAACATACATGAGCTGACTGATGATGTTGTTGTGGATGGTCCCAAAGTTACTTTTGGAGACAAGCAAGGAAGGTAAGATTGTAGCAAGTGGAAGATTAATCAAAGGCAACATTGAGATATTTGACGTCTCTTATGTTAAAGGCCTCAAATACAATTTGCTGAGCATAAGTCAATTTTGTGACAAAGAATATTCAGTCATCTTCTCAACAGATAAATGCTACGTTTAACAGATTGGTACGAAGAAGGTAATTTTATCTGGAAGACGACAAGGAAATGTCTACACAGTGGACTGGAATTCTGTTGACAAGAGTTCAAGTATTTGTTTGGTGGCATCAACACCAAGTGGAGTCAGTTGGCTGTGGCACAAAAGAATGAACCATGTGAATTTCAAGACAATAAACAGACATATCAAGAATGATCTGGTAGAAGGAATTCCAAAAATAGTCATGAGCAAAGATAAGATTTGTGACGCCTGTCAGAAGGGTAAACAAATCAAATCATCTTTCAAGAGCAAGAAGCACCAATAATCTAGAAGGATATTGGAGCTGCTACATATGGACTTATTTTGACCCATTGATCCAATCAGCAATGGTGGAAAAAAGTACTTCTTAGCTGTTGTGGATGATTATTCAAGATACATTTGGGTGATTTTCATGAAGAAGAAAAGTGAAACCAAGGAGAATCTTACAAATCTTATGGAACTGATCCAGAATGAAAAGAGCATGAAGATATTAAAGATCAGATCAGATAGAGGGACTGAATTTACAAACTCTACTGTTGAAGAGTATTGTAATGCCAGAGGAATCAGCCATGAGTACTCTGCTGCCAGGACCCCTCAACAGAATGGAGTTGCTGAAAGGAGAAACAAAACTCTAAAAGAAGCTTCCAGAACTATGATAGCTGAAGCAAAGCTACCTCAAAGATTTTGGGCAGAAGCAACAAATACAGCATGTTTTACCCAAAACAGATGTATGATCAACAAACACCAAAACAAGACTCCATATGAAGTTTGGAACAACAGGAAGCCAAACATTCATTACTTTAGAATTTTTGGTTGTAAATGCTTTGTTTTAAATAATGGGAAAAATCACCTAACTGCCTTTGCAGAGAAGGCTGATGAAGCTATTTTTGTAGGATACTCTACTATCAGTAAAGCTTATAGAGTTTTTAACAAAAGAACTTTACTTGTAGAAGAATCTATTCATGTAGTATTTGATGAACCAAATCAATCTTCTGAAAAGAATCAAAGTACTGATTAAAATCTGTCTACTAATTTTCAGAAATTGAGTATTGAAAGAACTAAAGAGTATATACCCATCATACTACATGATCTCAACTCAGCTGCTAACTCAAGTGTTGTTCAAAATCACACTACTGATTATCTAACAGAAGAGTTACAAACAACTGACAGACCAGAGACTGTTCAACAGACAATTGCTGTTCAACAGACTACTAATAGAACTCCAATAGTAGTGTTGCAAGATCAAAACAGAGGACAACATTCAGATTTGCAACCTGATCTTAGATGGCTCAAGAATCACCCACCAGAGCTGGTGATTGGTGATCCTTTGGATAGAGTGAAGACAAGGAGAGCTGCTGCAAATAATGCCATGTTTGTCAGCTTCCTATCTCAAATAGAGCCCAAACAGATTGAAGAAGCTCTTAGTGATTCAAATTGGATTGAAGCTATGCAGGAAGAGTTGAATCAATTTGAAAGGAATGAAGTCTGGTACTTAGTTCCTAGACCAAGTCATCAAAGGGTGATTGGCACTACATGGGTATTCAGGAATAAAATGAATGAAGATGGTATTGTCACCAGAAATAAAGCAAGATTAGTTGCCAAGGGTTACTGCCAAGAAGAAGGTATTGACTTTGATGAGACTTTTGCACCAGTAGCAAGACTAGAGGCAATCAAACTCTTTCTCGCCTATGCTGCTCATAAGAATTTCACAGTCTATCAAATGGATGTGAAATCAGCTTTTCTCAATGGAGAATTGCAAGAAGAAGTTTATGTTGAACAACTACCTGGATTTGAAGCATGTAAAGAAGAAGACAAGGTGTATCGTCTGAAGAAAGCCCTCTATGGACTGAAACAGGCTCCTAGAGCATGGTATGATACCCTATCTGATTTGCTTTTAATTAAAGGATTTCGTCAAGGTAAGGTAGATAAGACCTTGTTCACTATTGAATGGGATGACCATATATTGCTTGTGCAAATATATGTGGACGATATTATTTTCGGTTTAACAAATCAACAGATGTGTGATAAGTTTTCAAACCTGATGCAGAACAAGTTTGAAATGAGCATGATGGGAGAACTTAATTATTTTCTTGGTTTGCAAGTAAGACAGTTATCTGATGGAATATTCATTAACCAAGAAAAATACACAAAATATCTGTTTAAGAAATTTGGTATGGAAACTAGCTCATATGTTAGTGTTCCTATGTCTACTGGACTTCGTTTGGATAAAGATGAAGATGGCAAATCAGTGGATACAACCAAGTATAGAGGTATTATTGGGTCACTGTTATACTTAACAGCTAGCAGACATGTACTCTGTTGGGGTTTGTGCGAGATATCAATCAAATCCTAAAGAATCTCATCTTCTAACTGCTAAAAGGATACTTAAATATCTTAAAGGCACTCAAGATTTGGGATTATGGTATCCTAGAGAATCTGGCTTTGACCTTATTGGTTATTCAGATTTTGACCTTGCTGGCTGCAAAATTGATAGGAAGAGCACAACAGGTGCCTGTCAATTCTTAGGTAGTTGTCTGATCTCTTGGATGAGTAAGAAACCGACTTCAGTATTCATATCTACTGCTGAAGCTGAGTACATAGCTGCTGGAGCTTGTTGTGCATAAATATTATGGTTAAAGCATCAACTTGAAGATTACAATGTTAAAATCAGTGGAAAACCTATCTACTGTGATAATACAAGCGCAATCTCTCTTACTCAAAATACTACAAGTCATTCAAGGACAAAACATATAGAGATCAAACATTACTTCATAAGAGATCATGTGGAAAAAGGAAATGTTAAAATCAGTGGAAATCAGTGGAGAAATATTATGGTTAAAGCATCAACTTGAAGATTACAATGTTAAAATCAGTGGAAAACCTATCTACTGTGACAATACAAGCGCAATCTCTCTTACTCAAAATACTACAAGTCATTCAAGGACAAAACATATAGAGATCAAACATTACTTCATAAGAGATCATGTGGAAAAAGGAAATGTCATAATAGAAAAGCTCATACTGATAATCAGATCGCTGACATCTTCACAAAACCTCTAAGTGATGCAAGGTTTTTGACTTTAAGAGCTGAACTAGGTCTACTAAAGTTGGATGCATAAGCTGAGGGGGAACTCAACAGAAGACTGAAGTTCATCAGTTTACTCATATTATTATCTTCAAGGTTAACTCTCAACAGACTAGTTAACTTATGGATTCTTAAAGCCGGGGGAACGTGTAAGACTAGCGGTACTTCAAATTAAAAGATGAAATTTGTTGATGAAAGTTAGTTGAATTTATGTTGTCATCAGAAGACCAAAAGTTTGAAGATTGAAGATTAACTATCTAGCTGGATTGACAAACAGCCGAGGAAGGTTATCCGTTATTGGCTTTCACTGATAACAGTCTGTCATCAGGACACTAGTCCCATCAGATAAGTATTTAAGGTTACTCGTCTGATTTATTATGTAAAAGCTTTGTAGTTATAAAAATGTTTTATCAAAAACACTCTTTTACAAAGTAAACTAAGGCGGTTCGTATTCCCGCCTGACATTTAATGTTTTTTGAATTTTGAATCGCATAACTGACGCCCGCACGATCAGAACTGAGACAAAACGTATCTAACGGTTAGCGTGTATCACGGAAACCAAAATACCCTAACCTCTATAAATCCCGATTTGATCATCCTTGTGACTCTTTACGCACCCAAAAATATTCAAAGGCATTTGTGAGAAATTCTGCTTTCAATTTCTGCAAATTTCTTCTGTTTTTCACTAACTCTTCACAAAATCTACGATGACTCCTGCACAAGAAGCTAAGGCTGAGGGCATGTACCTAGTCTATGACACTTATCATCACTCTGGTACTCCCGTCATGAAAGAAATTCTGGAAAAATTCAAGGCTGCCACACTGGTAAAATTTATGGAAGCTCACGAGGAAATGGTCTGGAAGGACCAAGTGATGGAGTATTACAAGACGAAGGATGTTGTTGACTTTGAGAAGCTAGAAATTAAGGCCACTGTCGGAGGACAAGCCATCGTCATCACTCCTGCTCTGTTGCACGAGAAGTTTGGGCTATCCAATAAAGGAAGAACTGACGTCACTACCATGGCAGAAGAGAATATTCAGGAGTTCTGGGCAATCTGTGCCAAAGAAAGAGAAGTCATGTCTGGCAATCTGAAGAAGAAACAGCTTAAGGACGAATATCAGCGCATGACTGATATTATCTCAAAGCTGATAGAGAACTGCACTTTCTCTTTGGACAGTGTCACTATGAAGAGATACTGTATAATGTTAGCTGTTCACTATGGCTATGATGTGAACTGGTCAGTTGTGATTTGGTACATTTTTGCTAATTTCCACGAGAAGAAGCAAACAAATCACAGGATATCTTTAAGTTACCTGTTCTACAATTTGGGCTGTGGAATGACTGGAGGAAAATAAATTCACAACGCCAAGGCCATGGCTACATATCAGACTGTTAAGGCTGGAACCAAGAAGGAAAGACTGAGGAAGAAGAGGAGGAGAATGAGGAACCTGAGGAAAAGGTTCCTGCAAAATGTCTTGAACCTGGTGAAGCTAGAACAGATGAACTTACTGCAAAATGTGTTGCTGATGATATCATAAATCAGACAACAAGGGAGATAAAGGACATGTCTCCTTCTTCACCTTTGAGGACAATATCTGCTGAACCTGGTGAAGTTGTTGCTCATAGGACAAGGGGCCAAGTAAAAGACATAACAACTTCTCATCCTACTCCAGAAGGAAGGATAAGGAGAACAGTCAGGAAAAGGATGACCTTCATTGAATCTCCTACTAAACTTTCTGACGTTGTCAGAGTAAGTCCTCAATCAGCAGAGAGGCCTGCTGGAGCTGAAGAAGAGTCTGCTAAGGAGAAGCAAGCTGCTGATCAAACTGCCCCACAGACTACTTCAACCGCACCAACAGCTGAGGTTATTCAACCTCAAGATGATCCTGAAGTGCAGATCATCGAACCTGTTGCAATTGCAACACTTGCATCTGCTGGTCCTGAACCTCCTACTGCTCAAGAAGCACAGACAGCTGATAAGAAGAAGGGAAAAAGAAAGATTGTTATCAGAAGGAAAAAAGTGTCTGCTGCTGATAAAAGGAAGAGGGATGAACAAGAAGAGCAAAGGGTCTTATAGCTCAGTAAAATTGAAGTTGAAAAAGTAGAGCAGAGAAGAAAAATGTCTGAGGCAGAACACAAGGCTGCTGAAGATGCAGAGTTAGCTCTTGTGATTGAGCTCAGCAAGAAAGACGCCCATGGCCCAAACATTGTTGGTGGCATAAAGATCGGTGAATCTATGAAAGCCAAGCTAGAGATGCCTGCTGGCATAAAGCAGGAGAAGAAAAAGTTTGAGGTGAGAAGGGCTTTTGAGATTGTTAACATTGACCCTGCTGTTTTCACCAGATTTGAAGCTGCCCTTGCATACATTGATACGTAGCTGCAGCGCCAAACCCTATTTACCCAAGAGAAGGAAATATACATGAAATTGAGGGACTACAGGATGGCCAAATCTGTTAAAGAAGTCCAGAGCTGGAAAGAGTTTGTTGATGAGGAGAAGTGGGTTCTCAGCTGGTTGCAAACCAATTCCATCACCAAAGCACTGGATCCTGATTATGTTAGAGATGTGATGCACAAATATGCATAGGAATATGCTACTGCAGAAGCAAAGGCCATCTCTGACTCTTTGCCATCCAAGAGGAGAAAGCAAGATGATCCTATCCACAGGGCTGTGCAAATTGCTGTCATAACTGCCTTGGAGAAGTGGGCTGAAAGGTCAAGATATGGACAAGGCTCTCCAAGTGATCTGCCTGCTCTCTACCCAGCGTACAGCAGATCACATTTGGCAAGGAAATGAAAGATTACAAAGAGTTGCCTAAGGTGAAAACACCAGCTGCCAGTAGTCTGCCTGTTATAAAGAGGATCCGCCAGACGACTGTTTTCACTGAAGATGGCACAATTGTAAACAAGATCTTTGAAGATGTCAAAGATCAACCTGCTGTTGAAGAGCCTTTAGCAATTGAGTGGAATGCTAAGGAAATGACTGCTGAAGAAGAGGCTGTTCTAGAAGACACTCCTATTCAACATGAAGAAGATCAGACTGCATCACCCTCTGTTCCAACAGCTGATATGCACTTATCACTGATGGAAGCCTTCAAGATGATGCTTGAAAATTCTTTGAAGGAAATGGAAGAGAGGAACAGACTGCAGATGGAGAAAATGCAGAAAGAAACTGCAAAAATGGTTAAGGATGCCATTGATAACTTCCCACTACCTGAAGACAATACTCTGAGGATGACACACAGTATCTTAGATATGAACAATAATATTAAAGATGTCAAAGCTGACGTTGGTCATCTTCATGCTACCTTGAAGAGAAATGAAGATAATGTTGCTCATCTAACAAATACATTCATCAAAGTGGCTGATGAAGAGACTGCAAATAATCTGTTGTTGGTAGAAGAGGTTCACAAAATTGCCAACAAAGTTGATAAAGAAATCTCCACTTTGCACCTCAACATTGATTGCATCAATGATCAAGCTGACAACATCACTACTGCTCTTAATCATCTCAACCTAAGCCAAGACTTAATAAACCAGAACATCAAGACATTGTGTGCTGCTGTCAAGATCCAAGCTGTTGGACTCAACCCTCTTACTAACCCTGATGATGACAAAAAGGGGAAAGGGAAAAGGGAAGAGACAACCGTTCAAGCTGCTGCTGAAGACTCTACTGCTGCTCAAGAAGAACCAAAAGAGCCAGAGAACCAAGCACTTGAAGAAAAAGCTGAAGGAAATGGAGAAGCTGATAACAAGGAAACTGATGCTGCTAAAGGAGATGGAAAGGTTGATGGCAAGGAAACTGATACTGAAAATTCTGAAGAAGAACCCAAGGAACCAGTCAAGTTTGATAAAGAATTGGCTGCATCCAAGGACACTCATACAGAACAACTGGAGCCATTCACCAAGTACAAGAACATAGAGCGTATGAAGAGAAGGATTGATGAAGCAGAAAAGGAGCAGAAACGTGAACAAGAAATCAAACAGAAGATGGAAGCTGCCAAGGCAAATCTGCTTGCTGATGATGCAATTGATGATGAAGATGATGATGATGAATCATAGTATGAATATGAGGAAGTTATTGAAGAATGAAGTGAAGAAGCTGATGATTAGAATAGATTATCTTATCATTGTAATCAGTTTACTTTATTTTCTTCAGTTATCTCATCTGATGAAAAACTTGTAACTTGTAATCTTTTCAAATCATATATAAAAAGTCAAGTTTTTACTCCAACATACATTTCTATCTCAGAAATTTTGAGGACTAAAACTTTAGTATAGGTAACAGGTACTTAGCTGAAGTTTTGTCATCATTAAAAAGGGGAAAATTGTTGGATTAAGATGAAGATAGAGTGCATAAGAAATAAAGAAGTTAAGGGAGGTTTTGATGATTTCCAAAACATCAAGATCAGCTAAGTATGGAAAACTTAGTTAAAACCCTTAGAAGAATTTTGACATAGTAAGAAGACAAATCAGAAGGGTCAAATATTCAAGGTCCCGAAGACTACTGATCTGCTAAAGAAAAGAAATTAGACTGGTGAAGATCAGCCGACTCAAGTCAGATTTGTTCAAGTTTGGGATCAGCTATGCTCACCATCAGACTTGTGTTCTTATCAGCCGAGTGGAAAGGATCAGGAAGTCTCCCCAACGTTAATAAATGCCCTTAGAGTAATAAATGCTGAAGACCGAGGATATTAATGGAAAATGATTGAAGAAATAACTCGTATCAGCTTGGTGCATTAAATGATGCCTGACAGAAAGTACAGTCTGCAATCAGCTTGGTGCATTAAATGCTACCTGACAGAAAGTACAGTCTGCACTCAGCTTGGTGCATTAAATGCTGCCTGACAGAAAGTACAGTCTGCAGTACTGTCACTGTGCAGAGAGCCGTTCGCGGAAATTAAGGACCAGTAATCGAGAAATTCAAATTGTGTCTCTCTTCAACGGACACTTTTTGATTCTGTGAGTATAAATAGCTGAAGAGACGAAGAGAAACAACATACACAACAACTGAGAGATTATCCGAAGCAGAATATTTTCTAATTTTCAAGAAGCTCAAGAACAGCTCACTCGCTTGCTGAAGTCATTTGTTGACAGAAGCTTGTTGAAGTTAAACGAAAACATTTTCTGAGTGAATCTGTGAAAATAGAGTGTTGTGAGGAGTTCTTATCCGTCTTTGTGAGTGATAAGTCTCTGTAGAATAGTTCTTCTTTGTGATTTCCTATTGTGCACTTGTGGTCGTTTCATTTGTTGTTCGACGCAAGCAGAGTATACTGTAAACTTTGTGATTATAGTATAACCCAAGATCTGTGTGACTTGGAAGAGTGGACTAAAATATTTACATCCATATAACCACTATAAAAATTCTTGTGTTTTTACTTTGCATTTTTACTTGCATATTTTCAGTTTGCATAAAAACACTTTGATAAAACTATTTGAAAAGATTTTAAGGAGTTAGCTAAAACTGGGGAAAAAATCTTTCAATCTACCAAGTTTAATTGTGAAAAACACTTAAAATATCCGCTGCAAGTATTCTGGTATTAAAACTGATTTTGACTAAATCAGCTAAGTGATTATCATATTAGTGGTCTACCTTGATGTTCAAAGATTTGTTCGCGATCAGCTTTGTTAGCTATTGTTCTATAACAGCTTAGTCTGCCAACAGTTAAGTAAAAGTTTTAAAGTTAAAATTTGATAAAATTTTCATAGGTCTATTCACCCCCCCCCCCCCTCTAGACCTCATCTGACCACTTGGGACCAACATCCTCTACCATATGATCTTCCTGATCACATTGTATTTCCTCATCACGTATTTGCTGGTGGTATGATCTCGGTTTCTTTGCTTGAGTGATTGCCCCATTGTTGTCACATAAGACTACTATGGGTTGTGCAATGCTAGGTACTACATCCAACTCTTGGATGAAGTTTCTCATCCAAACAATTTCCTTTGCTGCATCTGATGCGGCAATATATTTTACTTCAGTGGTTGAGTCTGCGGGGGTGGACCGTTTAGAGCTCTTCCAACTCACCGCTGCGCCGTTGAGGCAAAATATATATCCAGAATTGGATTTATAATCATCCATGTCAAACTGGAAACTCGAATCCGTGAATCCTTCGAGCTTCAATTCTCCACTACCGCTGTAGACCAAGAACATATCCTTAGTCCTTCTCAGGTACTTGAGGATAGCCTTTATGGCGGTCAAGTGCTCCTCCCCTGGATTTGACTGGTAATGGCTCGTTACACTTAAAGCGTGTGCTACGTCCGGTCTAATACATAACATTGCATACATTATGCTGCCGATGGCAGAGGTATAAGGTATGAAAGACATTCTCTTTCTTTCTTCACCACTCGTAGGACACATATATTTAGAAAGATCGATTACATGTCTCATTGGAAGTAATCCCTTCTTGGATTCTTCCATACTGAACCGTTTCAGTATAGTGTTAATGTACTGAGATTGGGAGAGTCCTAACATCTTCTTCGATCTATCTCTATAGATACGTATCCCCAATACATAAGATGCGTCTCCCATAGCTTTCATGGAGAATTGCATGGATAACCACGCTTTCGTCTGCGTTAACGTTCTGATATAGTCCCAGATTAACAGAATGGCATTGAAATACAACACAATAAATTGTACCGAACCCCCATCGAATTTCTTGTACACACATGACTGATATACGTTCTTGATGAAGCCAAACCCCTTGACTATCTCATCAAAATGTTTGTTCCAGGTTTGGGACGCCTGTTTTAGGCCATAGATTGACCTTTGAAGTTTGCAAACCTTATGCTCACTTCCTTTAGATTTAAAGCCTTTTAGCTGTTGCATAAAGATTTCCTTACCAATGTCTCCATTGAGAAAGGCGGTCTTTACATCCATTTGCCATATTTCGTAGTCATACCACGCGGCTATGGCTAATAATATCCGAATGGATCTTCACATCGCCACTGGAGAGAAGATTTCCTCATAGTCTATACCAGGCCTTTGAGAATAACCTTTGGCCACAAGGCGAGCCTTATGAGTCAAAACTTCTCCATTCATTCCAAGCTTGCGCTTGAAGATCCACTTACAACCTAGAGGGACAGTTCCCTCAGGTGGATCAACCAAGGTCCATACCTTGTTGGAATGCATGGAATCCATTTCGGATTGCATGGCCTCCTGCCATACACCCGAGTCTATGTCTGATATAGCTTCTTCATATGTCCTTGGATCACCATCCAACTGATCGTTCTCGTGGATAAAGCCATAACTATCAGACTCTCTATGAACTCGATCGAACCTTCGAAGTACTGGTGTACTAGATGGTTCAATAGGTTCAGGATCAACTCCCACTGTTTGTGGGGATGGGTCCACTTCCTAGACTTCATCAAGTTCTACGGATATCCCGCTTCTTTTAGTAAGGAAGTCAAACTCTAAGAAGTGGACATTCCTGGACACGAACGTCTTTCGTTCTTCAGGGTCGTAGAACACGTATCCAATGGATTCCTTTGGATACCCCACAAATTGGCACAAACTAGATCTACTATCTAGTTTTCTCCTTTCTTGTTTCTAACATAGGCAGGAGATCCCCATACTCGTAGATACGAATATACGGGTGCTTTACCAATCCACTCTTGGTGTAGCGTCGTCGGCACCGACTTCGAAGGTACTATATTAAGTATCTTTTGAAATCGTTAAGAGGGCTAGACCCCAAAACGAAAAAGAAAGATCAGCGAAACTCATCATGGAACGAACCATGTCTAACAAAGTTCGGTTCCTTCTCTCAGACACAACATTCAACTGTGGTGTTCTAGGAGGAGTTCGCTGCGAGAGAATTCCATTCTCCACAAGATAATCGAGGAATTCTTAACATAACTCTTCCCCACCTCGATCTGACCGAAGTGCCTTGATACTAGTCCAAGTTGATTCTCAACTTCCATTCGAAACTCCTTGAATTTTTCAAAGGCTTTGGACTTATAGTTCATTAGGTACACATACCCAAAAAGATTGTAGTCGTCTGTGAAGGTTATGAAGTATGAGAATCCTCCTCTTGCACTGATACTCAGCGGTCCACAAACATCAGTATGGATCAAATCCAAGGTTTGTTTGGTTCGCTCTGGTTTCCCAGTGAAAAGCGTTTTGGTCATTAGTCCCTTGAGACAGGATTCGCAAGTTGGGAGATCATCTAGGTTATGTATTTCAAGAGCCCTAGAGGAGACCAACTTTTTAATTCTACTCTTGGAGATATGTCCAAGCCTAGCGTGCCATAATTGTGGACTATTATCATCTTGTTTTCTTTTCTTTGATTGAATGTGCAATATGTTAGAATTAGTAGGTTTAAGTGAATAAAGACCATCTATCAAAGTACCACTAGCATAAGTAAAACCCCCTTTTATTATGCTAAAATTGCCATTAGAAATGGAAAAACAAAAACCATCATTATCCAGCAAAGGAATAGAAATAATGTTTTTGGTAATAGTCGGTACGTACAAACAGCCTTTGAAAACCAAAAGAAAAATTCCCTAAAACTAATTCAACGTCCCCTATGGCCTCTGCCGCAACCCTAGCTCTGTTTCCAAAGCGCATGATCCTATCCCCAGGTTTAAGAGGTCTTACTGCTCCCATCACCTGCAAATCATTGCAGATATGAGAACCAGCTGCGGTGTCTAACACCCATGATGCACAATTAATTGAAATATTAACTTCAATAAAGAAAATACCTTTGGCTACCGTTTTAAGGTAGTCAGGGCAGCTCCTTTTTACAGTGCCCTGCTTTCTTGTACTGGAAACAATCATCTTCTGGGCTCTTTCTCTTTTTCTTGACAACCTTCTTGGTTGTTTTGGAAGAGAACACTTTCTTCTTCTTCTTGCCCTTCTTAGGCTTTACAACCTTGGCTTGCTCAGCAATCATGATAGACTTCTCCTTCTTCAGGGTAGCTTCTGCCGTGACCAATAAGTTGGTCAGTTCGTGAAGAGCGAGTTCTCTCTGCTCCATGTTAAAATTCAATACGAACTGATCAAACGAGCGCATCAGAGTATGGAGGAGGAAGTTATTGCGAAGATCAGCGTGCAAGTCTACGTCCAAGTTCTCCAGTTTTTCAACCAGATTGATGAAACGAAGATAGTGATCTTTCACACTTGATCCCTCAGCCATTCTCAGATTGAATAATTCTTTCGTTGTCTTGAACCTTTTGGTCCTAGACTTTTCTCCAGACAGTTCTCGGAGATGAAGAATTATGTCAGCAGAATGCAACATCCTTGCATGCTGTTTCTGCAGCTCATTGGTCATAGATGCCAGCATGAGGCAACGAACCTAAATATCATCATCGACCCATTTCTGATGGGTGGCTCGTTCCTCTTTCGAAACCCTTTCCGAAAGTGCACCAGGCATGGGTGCATCGAGAATGTAGCTTCGATGCTCGGAGTCGAGGACTATCCTCAGATTTCTTAGCCAGTCAACGAAATTTGATCCGTTCAGTTTGTTAGTGTCAAGGATAGCTAATGGATTCTTAGACATTTTGCAGAAATGATCTACAAAAATAAATGATAACATTTAGCTGACTGATCTAAATTAATACTTATAATTAACGACTATTGGACTTGTTATCGATACCCCGTCTCGTTCGGAATCTATGACTTGGAACATGTTTTAAGATCACGACCTTAGAGACTGTTTCATGATTGCACTCAATACCGAAGTGAATCATCCCATAGTCTAATGTGACCTTAGGATTTCATCCAATCTCTTAGATACATTCGCGAGAGATGAAGTTGGTCATTGTTTAATTTACGTACTATAAATAAACAGGCGTAACATTTATTAAACCATAAGAAGATAGTCCTCTTACAAGCTAATTAATATTGGCTTGCTCGGCACTATTCTATCAATCTCCCACTTGCCCTAAAGCCAATCACAACATTTCTAAGACTCATCTCATCAAGATGCTCCTCGAACCCTTTTGTGAAAGAACTTCATTAGTGGATCTGCTAAGTTGTCTGTTGAGATGACGTAACCCTTCTACGTGTCCTAACTACCAATGATTTGTCCAATCATATGGTTTTGTGTTCAGATTATCGGTGAAATCTCATTTCCCTTTCATTAAGCAATTGCCTTATCTAAATCAGTGAAGATAACGATAGGCTTTGCTATGCTAGGTACTTCATCCAATCATTGGATGTATTTTCTCATCTAAACACTTTCTTCTTCTGTTGCATCCCAATGTTGCGACATATATTCTGTTTTGAGTTGGCAATGGTATACTATTGGAATTTCTTCCAATTTACATCTGCTCCATCGAGACAGAATAAATCATCCACTTTAGACTGAAAATCTCGAATTATTAAATCCTTCGAGTTTCAATCCTCCAATACTACCACATACCAGCAATATATCCTTTATTTATCTTCGAGGATTGCTTTTATGGTAGTCTAGTGTCCTTTACTAGTGTTTGACTAACAGTAGCTCGTGAAGATCAGAGCCTTTTTGTTAAGTCAGGTCTTGTACAAGACTTTACATGCTACATGAAATCCAAATGCTAAAGCATAAGGCTTCTTGAGACAATCTCTTCTTTACTTATTATATGTAGGGCTCATTAAATAAGAAAGAGAGATTTTGTGTCTCTTTGGAAACAATCCTTTCCTGGATTCTTCCATATTGAATTTATTCAATATTTAGTCTATGTACTTAGATTTGGAGAATTGTAACATCTTCTTCGCTCTATCTCTATAGATACGTATTGTCAGTAGGTGAGATGTAATTCCCAAAATTTTATCATGGAGAATTGCGTGAAAAACACGCTTTCGTCTGCGCTTGATATTCTGATATAGTCCTTGATATACAGAATGTCGTCATGTTACGTTACGAACTATGCTCCCGCCGATCCTTTTGCACAATTGGAATCCATATGCCTTTTGACAAAGTCAACAGTCTTGATCAACTTATCAAGTTGCATGTTCCATGTTCGGGATTTTTAAAAGTCACAGATTGACCTTTGGATTCGAATAAAGATCTTCTCATCAATTTCAAATTGCGAGAGGCAGGATTCATATCCAATAGTCATATTTTGATAGTCAAACCACCCTTCTATGGCTAATAGTTTTGAAATGGATTTTGACATTGCAAATGGAGAGAAGGTATCTTCATTAGTCTATAAAAGGCATTTGAAGAATGACCTATCGCCCATGAGCGAGTCAAATAAGTTGAAACTTCCATTTCGGATCTTATGGCCTCATGCCATGTCCCTTATTTTATATTAAACATAATTTCTCTGTAATCTTGGATCAATATCCAATTTCTCAATTTCGTAAAATGGAATTTTGAGTTCCTTACGAATTTGATTGGATTACGAAGTGTTTGTGCGTAATTCTGGTTCAGTAGGGTTCAGGGTTTGCTCCCACTGTTTGTGGGGATGAGTCCAAATCTTGGACTTTATCAAGTTCTATGACATTCCATATTTTCTTTGACGAGGATTTCATCAAAAATGGAACGGGCACTTACGAGAAACTTTCGTTTCTCATTGTCGTAGAACAAGTATCCAATGAATTTCGTTGGATACCCCACAAATTTTGTACGAATCGGATCTACTATCCAATTTCTCGTACAATGGTGTTATACCATGTCATAAATGATACGGCAGTGTAAGGACTTACTTCGAAAGGTACTAGTCTAAGTATCTTTTGAAGAGTCAGGGAAGGCTAGCCCTTAAAGTGAATAAGGAAGTTCAGGGAAATCACAATCGTGAAATGAACTAAGTTTAACAAAGTTTGATTCCTGCTTTGATTCGCTGCATGAGAATTCTATTCTCGTTTAGATAATCAAGGAATTAATGGCTTATGTTTCGGCAAATTTGATTAGATCAAATGTTTTCGACATAATGCACTTAACTACTTCATTTCCAAAACATTTGTTGAACAGTTTTAGAATTGTACTTCACAAAGTACATATATGCTTTGACGATTAGTAATCGCAAGTATATATGAAGTAATGTCCTTTTGAACTAACCCTTTAGTTCTCCACATTTGTCCTTATGGATTATATCCATTCGGTTGATATGCTTTAGAATGCCTAGCAAACGTTAATTTCAGTCATCATTCCTTTGGGACAAGATTCGAAAGTTACGAGTTCATCCAAGTTCTATGATTCAAGAGCTTTAGATGAAAACTTCTTTTCGAATCCTTCTTTTGGAAGAATGTCCAAAATATGCATTTCAAGTATGTGGTTGATTATCTAGTTTGTTTTACTTTTCTCAATTTAGCATATAGTTTATCATAGCTTTTGATTGTCTATCATTGTTTTATTTCTATGCTTTGAAGACATTCCATTCATAATGGTAAAGCATCAATATTTGTACAAAGTAAAAAGCTTTAATTAAATAATATTCCATTCATAATGGTAAAGCAATATTGTCTTTTACCAAAATTCGAAATAATTCTCAAAAACAAAATTAAACTAAAAACTTATGCTAATACGAAAAACTAAGTAAAACTTTTTGCTAAAAAGTGAAGTCTAGATTCTTCTTGACCCAACTCCTGAAGTATTTTTCCCTTATGTATAGTTGCAACTCTTGCCTTTTCCTTCCAAAGAATGCCCTCCTTCCCAAGGGCAAGGGAATTCCGTCATCACCTGCAAACACTTTTACAGATATGAAGGTCTATGAGATGTCTTACATCAAACGAAATAACTAGGGTATAATTAGGTCATACCGTTGTTAATTATGTTCAGGAATTTCTTTCCAGCAAACTTCCTCAGTTTTCGATCTTTCTTACACAAGGGGCAATCCCTTCCTTCACTCAGACCCAATCCTTGTAGATGGGCTTTCTCATATTTGTCTAACAACTTGCGCAAATCATTTGTTTTAATCCCATCACACGGAATTTCACAGTGCTGCACAAAATGAGAAAATGTGTCATACAAGCCATTGAGAATAATTTATATCTCATCTTCTTAAATCAAACCAGCGCCTAGCTTTTTTATTCGACTCATCATCTTAATTAGGTAAGAACAATATTCTCCAACATGGTTAAACCCAACCATGCTTGTCCCGTGGAGTGAATTACACATGATTCGCCTCAAAGTTTGTTCGCACATGATTTGTCTCACAGTTTGTTCGTACATGAATGTGGATTTAGAGTGGCAATAATAAACAATTTAAAAGACAACAATAAGAAGACAGGTTTAAAAATAATACTTATAATTAACGAAAATTGGACTTTTTATCGAAACAACAACCCCTTTTATTGTTCGGGAAATTCTATTTCCTAGTAGGTCTTGACGTCCCAACAGCCATTAATTGCACCCACGACTCGTGGCCATACAATTAACTCCCTAGGTAGGTATACTTTTACCAATTGTGTCCCTACACAAACTTCAAGCTATTTTGCCTCGGTTTTCGCATTTGTCTAGCAATGCTACATCATAAATGTTACTACTCGTTAAGTTTTACCCATTAATCATGATGAGCAACGGGCCCGGTCATGAAATCCCCGTAACTAGTTATCGGTCGATTTTCACATCCCGACCAGTCCCCACCCTTGTCGAGTTTTTAAGAAAACAAGAATTAAGGAATTTCGCGTATTGTCCCTTTCTTCGCCTCGGGTGACAGACTCTGCATCACCTTAATCGATAAGTAGACAACATACGCTAGTTCCTATTAATGGAAGGCTTGGATTTATAAAACCTCATTTTATAGTTAACCCAATAAGACTTAATATTTATTCAAGAGGGGATTTTTGGTTTTGAATGTTTGAAGAAACTCTCCTCGAGATCTCACCGCATTGGTTAAGCTTTATCTTTTATTTACGATCTAGATACTAGCGCACATCACATACAAGACATACATAAATCAATAAATAAAATAAAACCATACAAGCCTAGCATGCATACTACCACAATATGTTTTCGATCGGTAGCCTCCTATGCGGGCCATCATCGAGCCATGATGTTGGCCCTATTGGTCAATCTAAAGGGTTCTAAGAGGACCTAGGCTATTACATAAATAATCATGCATACATGTCCTTCAACTCTTCTTGGGCTCCCACCTTGCTTGTAATGGGCCTCCATTCTAAACTAATAAAACAGTAGAACCCTAATCTATTACAAGGCTCAAAGTGGCCCAAAAACAACTTAAGGCTCGCAGGCCCAATAAAAATCAAACAATAAATTAAACCAATCACATCTACCCTAGGGTCAAGGCTCGGCACTATCAAAAACCACGTAAACAGTTCACGTAGAGCAAGAAACAAACAAATATATTTTACATATTTCTTTCTTATTCTTAAAACCCCTTTTAAAAATAACTACCTATGATTTTTACATTTTAGTCACTACTAATTATGACAAAATAAATTCTCGGGTTAAAAAAAAAAGTTTTCTGCATTAAATCAGATTCGGATTTTCAACTTTTGAAAATTTCAGTTTGACCCCTCAACTTACGAAAATTGCATTTTTAACCCCAAAGTTTTTGAAAAGTTACAAAACACCCCCAAAAACCATTTCGGCCAGATGACAAGAAAATAAAATTTTGAATCCAGAGAATTTTTGAATTTTGCAAATAGACCCCTGAACTTTTGGAAATTACAAAATAGTCCTTTAATTTTCGGAAATAGCAAAAACGACCCAAAATTACTTATCGACCAGAATTGCAAAAACAGTCCAAATTTTTCAAAAATTTCCAGAAAACAGAAAATAAATTTTCAGCCCTAATTTTTCAAATTTGCGATTTTTTCACAAAAAGTCCTGAAGTTTCTAGAAACTATAAATTTGCCCCAGATCTGAAAATGCAATTTTACCCAATCGTAGATCTAGTCATAACAAGTAAGAATCATCACACAGAACATAATAAACGCACGTATCCACATACTTTATTACGTTCAGGCCGTTTCGCATAATAAAATAGAGTTGGCTCTGATACCACTGTTGGGATACCCCGGTTGTCAGAACAACGAACGTGCGGAATTTAAAATTTTTTGAGGTACCCATCAGTCCCATAAAAACGATCTCCACATTATGTATACGAAAAGGTTGAATCAAACAATAATTAAAACAAAAGGGGGGGATATGCGATATACCTCACCACGGCTTGGTGGTGGTTACCTCCGGGCTTCTTGTCTGATTCACAACTGAGTGATCCAATTGTCTCACCTCCAGAATGTATTCACACCAATTGGATTATAGCAACGTCGTCAAGTCACAGGCTACGAATTAGATCTTGGGGATCGTTAATGAAGGAATAGGCAGATCTTGATCAGGATCTAGATCTGGATCTGGATGAAGAGAACAGCAGGAAGATGACCTCGGCCACAGGACTTATGCGGCTAGGGTTGGATCGGCCAGGGCGGCGCGGCTAGGGTTGGCCGAACGTGGATGGGCCGAACTAGGGTTGGGCAATTTAGGGTTGGCCGAATTTTGGCTTGTGCGATTTTCAGCTTTTTCTTTTCTTGTGTTATGCAATAATTTCTTATCTCTTGATTCTCTATTACTTGTGGAAGATGTATGATGAGTTCTATTTATAAGAGAAGTGTCCTTCTCTTATTAGATATCTCATCAAGATTTGGCAAATACTTTCCTTATCACAATAGGAAACAAGATTTGACCAAATCTCTTGCTTGTTCATGTTAAACAAGAAACAAACTCTTCCACCTTACCCACTAGCCAAAATCGCCCCATGCCTAATATTATGCAATCCGAAAATTGCTTAATTATTTATTCTTCCATTTTACTAATTAAGTACTTTAATTAATATTATAATTAATTAGATAATCCAATTAATTAACTATACATTAATTAATTAAATATTTCAATTAATAATTCTCCTCTTTGAATTAACATTTTAATTCATCAACTTTGATTTAACTTCCTTAAATCGACTATTTCCTTTTATGACTGTAACTGTCCAACTGTATTGTGTGTGACCATTTGGGTTCACCATCAAGTGGCAACAGGCCCACGACTTTCGTGAATTAATTAATGAGCAATTAATTGATTCGATCAATTAAACACTTTTAATTGACAACTCCAGAATTAATCTCCTATATTAATTTAGGAGTATCCACACTTCATGGTCGATGTCTAGCCACAAGCCCATGTAGCCCAACTTCAGGTGAATTGATATTTGTGAACCTCACCTCTTATAAATGCCATGTACATACGATCCTTCTAAAGACTAATTTCCCGACCGAGACCTAGGGTGTGTGAATTGATCGGCACCTCTAATTATCTCGATTATGTACTTTCTAATTCTGGATAATAATTCCAGTGTGACTGCTAAATTTGGAAACCCATTTCCAAATCCGTCACTGACCATGGCCATTGATTTCTCGAAATATATAATCTAAGAACGTACAGGAAATTCTCCCACCTTATCAGGATGAGTCGATAGATCATTTCTTAGTACTAACCATTCGTGTACAAGACTATACGTACCCAACTTAGGCACATTATGGTCAGGCTACGTGACCAGTATCTAAACCTAAGTACACACACTCATGCACCGAATTCACCCTAGCACCTCAAGTCTAAGGACTAAATCGTACACTATTATAAGCCTTGAGAAACATCTCATCACCGATATGCGGCATGCGCTTTCACAATGGGTTTCTCTGTTCGGGTCGTTCAATGTGTTCGATCCCCTATCGAACTACCTAGTCATATGCACTGATATCAAATGTCTTGTTCATGAAACTCTACAAATTCACTCCATGTGAATCATGCATAATCGTACAAGTCTTAGCGATTCCTTCGATACCCCGTCTCGTTCGGAATCTATGACTTGAAACATGTTTTAAGATCACGACCTTAGAGACTATTTCATGATTGCACTCAATACCGAAGTGAATCGTCCCATAGTCTAATGTGACCTTAGGATTTCATCCAATCGCTTGGATACATTCGCGAGAGATAAAGTTGGTCATTGTTTAATTTACGTACTATAAATAAACAGGCGTATCAATTATTAAACCATAAGAAGATAGTCCTCTTACAATCTAATTAATATTGGCTTGATGGACACTATTCTATCAGTTAAATCTAACCCATCAATCTTTATGAGCAATGGGCCCGGTCATGAAATCCCCGTAACTTGGTAATGGTCGATGTTCATATCCCAACCAGTCCTCACCCTTGTCGAGTTTAGTTAAAACCGAGAATCAAGGAGTTTCGCGTATTATCTCTTTCTTCGACTCGGGTGCCAGACTCTGGATCACCTTAATCAATAAGTGGACAAGTCTTGCTAGTTCCTATTGATGGAAGGCTTGGATCTTAAAACGTCATTTTAATGTACCCAATATGACATAATATTATTTTCAAGAGGGGATTTTTCGGGTTTAAGAGTTTGAGATAACTTTCCTCGAGATCTCACCGTTCCAGTTATGCATTATCTTTTTATTTACGATCTAAATTACTAGCGCGCATCACCATACATGCTAAAATATAAATAAGTAAATAAAACATACACACCTAGCATGCATGCTACCACAATATGTTTTCGATTGGGAGCCTCCTATGCGGGCCATTATCGAGCCAAAGATGATGGTCCTATTGGTCAATCTAATTGGGTTCTAAAGGGACCTAGGCTATTACATAGAACAACCATGCATACATGGCCTTCACTTTTCTTGGGCTCCCACCTTGCTTGTAACGGGCCTCCATCCCAAACTATTTAAAACAGTAAAGCCCTATCTATTACTAAGGCTCAAAGTGGCCCAAAAACTTAAGGCTCGCAGGCCCAATAAAACCAGCAAAATTAAAATTAACCAATCACATCTACCCTAAAGGTCAAGGCTCGGCGCGATCGAAAACCACGTAAACAGTTCACGTAGAGCAAGAAACAAGCAAAAAATTATTTTCTCATCTCATATCGAATCTTAAAACTCCTTTTAAAATATCTTAAGATTCTAGTTTTAAAACTTCTTTTAAAACAATCTCCAAACATCATTTTAAAACACCTTTTAAAACAACCCCTTTGATTCTCACTTTAGTCCCCACTAATTATGACAAAATTAACTTTCCGGATATTCTAAACCCTTTTAGTGCACAAAACAGTTTCTGTTTTTCAACTTTGAAAAATTGCAGTTCGGCCCCTGAATTTTTGAAAATTACATTTTGACCCCTCAACTTTTGGAAATTACAAATCAGCCCCAAAATTTCCAGAACATGCAAATCGGACCAGAAAGCAGAAAATTAACAAAATTTCCAGAAACTTTCGTTTAATGCAAAACAGACCCCAAATTTTACGGTAATTGCAAAATAACCCCTAACCTTTCGTAAATTGCAAAACAGTCCAGATTTTTGAAATATTCCAGAAATTACATAATTGCAGAAAATAAAAATTTTACTTTCTGCCCAGATTTTATAAAAATCGCAATTTGCACATAAGCCCTAAAGTTTTCGGAAATTGCAGTTTTGGCCCAAAACCGAAAAGTTCATATACCCGAACACATAATTGATCATAACAAGCAAGAATCAAAACTTAGAACACAACAAACATATAAATCCATATATTTTGAAGTGTTCTGGCCTTTTCATATGAGCATAGTAAATTTGGCTCTGATACCACTGTTGGCATTTATTTGGGTATGATTGTCAAAACAACGGTGCGGAATTTAAAATTTTTCATACACCCAAACCCTAGGATTTAGTTACTAGCACATATGAATAGGTTAAATATAATTAGCAACAAATTACTAAATAAACAAAGGGAGTAAATCGAGATTTATCTCACCACAGGCAAGGTGGTGGTTTCTCCGATCTTCTCTTTCGTTCACTAGAGCACCCCAAGTGTTGTGCCTCTAGAGAAAATTCCACACCAGATAGATTTGGTGACTCCTTCAATCCTCAGGCTCAGAACTAGGTGAAGGTTGTCAATTTGAAGAGCTGGATCCAGATCCAACTCTAGGTGAAGGAGAAAGTGGGAGAGTAAGGGGGCGGCGCGGCCTGGCCTAGGGCACGGCGGCGGTGCGGCTAGGGCAAGGGGGCTGCGGCGCACGGCTAGGGCTAGGGGCGGGTAGGAGCGGCTAGGGTTTTGGTTTTGCACTTTTGCTTGCTTAGGGTTTTGAGTCTCCAAGACTCCTTTTATAGCCACTCCTAAAAAGGCCCTCATGTGCAAGACTTACTACTGGGCCATTAATTAAATTGGCCCATGTCTTGCACTAATTTAACTAACCACTTTAATTGAATTATCCCATTTGATTTAATTAAATTTTTATCATTTTAATTAACCCTTTAATTAATTAGACTATCTAATTAATTATCTCTCTCTTAGAATTAACTCTTTAATTCTTTTATTTTTTTGATTTAACACTTTAAATCAATCCTTTCTTTAATCGACTGTCACAGTCCAACTGTATTGTGTGTGACCCTCTAGGTTCACCATCAATTGTTCATAGGCCCACGACTTTCGTGATTTAATTAATGAACGTTTAATATTCAATTAATTGCTCCGATCAATAAACTCATTTAATAGACCACTCCAGAATTAATCTCCCATTAATTCAGAAATACCCACACCTCATGGTCGATTTCTAGCCACAAGCCCATGAGGCCCAACTTCAGGTGAATTGACATTAGTGAACCTCGCCTCTTATAAGTCCCATGTATGGTCCTTCTAACGACTAATATGACATAATATTATTTTCAAGAGGGGATTTTTCGGGTTTAAGAGTTTGAGATAACTTTCCTCGAGATCTCACCGTTCCAGTTATGCATTATCTTTTTATTTACGATCTAAATTACTAGCGCGCATCACCATACATGCTAAAATATAAATAAGTAAATAAAACATACACACCTAGCATGCATGCTACCACAATATGTTTTCGATTGGGAGCCTCCTATGCGGGCCATTATCGAGCCAAAGATGATGGTCCTATTGGTCAATCTAATTGGGTTCTAAAGGGACCTAGGCTATTACATAGAACAACCATGCATACATGGCCTTCACTTTTCTTGGGCTCCCACCTTGCTTGTAACGGGCCTCCATCCCAAACTATTTAAAACAGTAAAGCCCTATCTATTACTAAGGCTCAAAGTGGCCCAAAAACTTAAGGCTCGCAGGCCCAATAAAACCAGCAAAATTAAAATTAACCAATCACATCTACCCTAAAGGTCAAGGCTCGGCGCGATCGAAAACCACGTAAACAGTTCACGTAGAGCAAGAAACAAGCAAAAAATTATTTTCTCATCTCATATCGAATCTTAAAACTCCTTTTAAAATATCTTAAGATTCTAGTTTTAAAACTTCTTTTAAAACAATCTCCAAACATCATTTTAAAACACCTTTTAAAACAACCCCTTTGATTCTCACTTTAGTCCCCACTAATTATGACAAAATTAACTTTCCGGATATTCTAAACCCTTTTAGTGCACAAAACAGTTTCTGTTTTTCAACTTTGAAAAATTGCAGTTCGGCCCCTGAATTTTTGAAAATTACATTTTGACCCCTCAACTTTTGGAAATTACAAATCAGCCCCAAAATTTCCAGAACATGCAAATCGGACCAGAAAGCAGAAAATTAACAAAATTTCCAGAAACTTTCGTTTAATGCAAAACAGACCCCAAATTTTACGGTAATTGCAAAATATCCCCTAACCTTTCGTAAATTGCAAAACAGTCCAGATTTTTGAAATATTCCAGAAATTACATAATTGCAGAAAATAAAAATTTTACTTTCTGCCCAGATTTTATAAAAATCGCAATTTGCACATAAGCCCTAAAGTTTTCGGAAATTGCAGTTTTGGCCCAAAACCGAAAAGTTCATATACCCGAACACATAATTGATCATAACAAGCAAGAATCAAAACTTAGAACACAACAAACATATAAATCCATATATTTTGAAGTGTTCTGGCCTTTTCATATGAGCATAGTAAATTTGGCTCTGATACCACTGTTGGGATTTATTTGGGTATGATTGTCAAAACAACGGTGCGGAATTTAAAATTTTTCATACACCCAAACCCTAGGATTTAGTTACTAGCACATATGAATAGGTTAAATATAATTAGCAACAAATTACTAAATAAACAAAGGGAGTAAATCGAGATTTATCTCACCACAGGCAAGGTGGTGGTTTCTCCGATCTTCTCTTTCGTTCACTAGAGCACCCCAAGTGTTGTGCCTCTAGAGAAAATTCCACACCAGATAGATTTGGTGACTCCTTCAATCCTCAGGCTCAGAACTAGGTGAAGGTTGTCAATTTGAAGAGCTGGATCCAGATCCAACTCTAGGTGAAGGAGAAAGTGGGAGAGTAAGGGGGCGGCGCGGCCTGGCCTAGGGCACGGCGGCGGTGCGGCTAGGGCAAGGGGGCTGCGGCGCACGGCTAGGGCTAGGGGTGGGTAGGAGCGGCTAGGGTTTTGGTTTTGCACTTTTGCTTGCTTAGGGTTTTGAGTCTCCAAGACTCCTTTTATAGCCACTCCTAAAAAGGCCCTCATGTGCAAGACTTACTACTGGGCCATTAATTAAATTGGCCCATGTCTTGCACTAATTTAACTAACCACTTTAATTGAATTATCCCATTTGATTTAATTAAATTTTTATCACTTTAATTAACCCTTTAATTAATTAGACTATCTAATTAATTATCTCTCTCTTAGAATTAACTCTTTAATTCTTTTATTTTTTTGATTTAACACTTTAAATCAATCCTTTCTTTAATCGACTGTCACAGTCCAACTGTATTGTGTGTGACCCTCTAGGTTCACCATCAATTGTTCATAGGCCCACGACTTTCGTGATTTAATTAATGAACGTTTAATATTCAATTAATTGCTCCGATCAATAAACTCATTTAATAGACCACTCCAGAATTAATCTCCCATTAATTCAGAAATACCCACACCTCATGGTCGATTTCTAGCCACAAGCCCATGAGGCCCAACTTCAGGTGAATTGACATTAGTGAACCTCGCCTCTTATAAGTCCCATGTATGGTCCTTCTAACGACTAATATGACATAATATTATTTTCAAGAGGGGATTTTTCGGGTTTAAGAGTTTGAGATAACTTTCCTCGAGATCTCACCGTTCCAGTTATGCATTATCTTTTTATTTACGATCTAAATTACTAGCGCGCATCACCATACATGCTAAAATATAAATAAGTAAATAAAACATACACACCTAGCATGCATGCTACCACAATATGTTTTCGATTGGGAGCCTCCTATGCGGGCCATTATCGAGCCAAAGATGATGGTCCTATTGGTCAATCTAATTGGGTTCTAAAGGGACCTAGGCTATTACATAGAACAACCATGCATACATGGCCTTCACTTTTCTTGGGCTCCCACCTTGCTTGTAACGGGCCTCCATCCCAAACTATTTAAAACAGTAAAGCCCTATCTATTACTAAGGCTCAAAGTGGCCCAAAAACTTAAGGCTCGCAGGCCCAATAAAACCAGCAAAATTAAAATTAACCAATCACATCTACCCTAAAGGTCAAGGCTCGGCGCGATCGAAAACCACGTAAACAGTTCACGTAGAGCAAGAAACAAGCAAAAAATTATTTTCTCATCTCATATCGAATCTTAAAACTCCTTTTAAAATATCTTAAGATTCTAGTTTTAAAACTTCTTTTAAAACAATCTCCAAACATCATTTTAAAACACCTTTTAAAACAACCCCTTTGATTCTCACTTTAGTCCCCACTAATTATGACAAAATTAACTTTCCGGATATTCTAAACCCTTTTAGTGCACAAAACAGTTTCTGTTTTTCAACTTTGAAAAATTGCAGTTCGGCCCCTGAATTTTTGAAAATTACATTTTGACCCCTCAACTTTTGGAAATTACAAATCAGCCCCAAAATTTCCAGAACATGCAAATCGGACCAGAAAGCAGAAAATTAACAAAATTTCCAGAAACTTTCGTTTAATGCAAAACAGACCCCAAATTTTACGGTAATTGCAAAATATCCCCTAACCTTTCGTAAATTGCAAAACAGTCCAGATTTTTGAAATATTCCAGAAATTACATAATTGCAGAAAATAAAAATTTTACTTTCTGCCCAGATTTTATAAAAATCGCAATTTGCACATAAGCCCTAAAGTTTTCGGAAATTGCAGTTTTGGCCCAAAACCGAAAAGTTCATATACCCGAACACATAATTGATCATAACAAGCAAGAATCAAAACTTAGAACACAACAAACATATAAATCCATATATTTTGAAGTGTTCTGGCCTTTTCATATGAGCATAGTAAATTTGGCTCTGATACCACTGTTGGCATTTATTTGGGTATGATTGTCAAAACAACGGTGCGGAATTTAAAATTTTTCATACACCCAAACCCTAGGATTTAGTTACTAGCACATATGAATAGGTTAAATATAATTAGCAACAAATTACTAAATAAACAAAGGGAGTAAATCGAGATTTATCTCACCACAGGCAAGGTGGTGGTTTCTCCGATCTTCTCTTTCGTTCACTAGAGCACCCCAAGTGTTGTGCCTCTAGAGAAAATTCCACACCAGATAGATTTGGTGACTCCTTCAATCCTCAGGCTCAGAACTAGGTGAAGGTTGTCAATTTGAAGAGCTGGATCCAGATCCAACTCTAGGTGAAGGAGAAAGTGGGAGAGTAAGGGGGCGGCGCGGCCTGGCCTAGGGCACGGCGGCGGTGCGGCTAGGGCAAGGGGGCTGCGGCGCACGGCTAGGGCTAGGGGCGGGTAGGAGCGGCTAGGGTTTTGGTTTTGCACTTTTGCTTGCTTAGGGTTTTGAGTCTCCAAGACTCCTTTTATAGCCACTCCTAAAAAGGCCCTCATGTGCAAGACTTACTACTGGGCCATTAATTAAATTGGCCCATGTCTTGCACTAATTTAACTAACCACTTTAATTGAATTATCCCATTTGATTTAATTAAATTTTTATCACTTTAATTAACCCTTTAATTAATTAGACTATCTAATTAATTATCTCTCTCTTAGAATTAACTCTTTAATTCTTTTATTTTTTTGATTTAACACTTTAAATCAATCCTTTCTTTAATCGACTGTCACAGTCCAACTGTATTGTGTGTGACCCTCTAGGTTCACCATCAATTGTTCATAGGCCCACGACTTTCGTGATTTAATTAATGAACGTTTAATATTCAATTAATTGCTCCGATCAATAAACTCATTTAATAGACCACTCCAGAATTAATCTCCCATTAATTCAGAAATACCCACACCTCATGGTCGATTTCTAGCCACAAGCCCATGAGGCCCAACTTCAGGTGAATTGACATTAGTGAACCTCGCCTCTTATAAGTCCCATGTATGGTCCTTCTAACGACTAATATCCCGATCGAGACCTAGGGTGTGTGAATTGGTCGGCACCTCTAATTATCTCGATTCTGTACTTTCTAATTCTGGATAATACTTCCAGTGTGATTGCCAAATTTGGAAACCCCTTTCCAAATCCGTCACAGTCCATGGCCATGGATTTCTCGGAATGTATTATCTAAGAACGTACAGAAAATTCCCTCATCCATTACGATGAGTCGGTAGATCCTATCTTGATGCTAACCATCCGCGCATACGACTATACGTACCCAACGTAGGCGCACAATGGTCAGGCTACGTGACCGGCTCCTAAATCAAAGCACGTACACCTGTATACCAAATTCGCCTTAGCTTCTCAAGTTTAAGGAATAAATCGTACACTATTATAAGTCTTGATAAACATCCCATCACCGATATGCTTTACGCACTTCCACAATGGGTTTCTCTGTTCGGATCATTCGATGCGCTCGATCCTCTATCGAACCACCTAGTCATATGCACTGACATCAAATGTCTTGCTCATGAAACTCTACAAATTCACTCCATGTGAATCATGCATAATCCTACAAGTCCTGACGATTCCTTCGATACCCCGTCTCGACAGGAATCTATGACTTGGAACACTTTTGAGATCACGATCTTAGAGAATGTTTCATGATTGCACTCAATACTGAAGTGAATCGTCCCATAGTCATGATTGATCTCAGGGTTTCAACCAATCGCTTAAATGTGTTTGCGAAAGATGAAGTTGGCCATTGGTTTATCTTATACACGAAATAAATAAACTTTGCGTATTAATTAATAAATCAAAGATTTGTTCAACATAGAATAGTCCTATTACAAGCTATTGAATTGGCTTGATGGGCACTATCCTATAACAAGCCGCTGAGGATGGTCGACTTCATTGGTTCGATAGCCAGGGTCAGAAGATCGATTCCCTCCTTGATCGAACTAACTTCCACAAAGCCTGATAGCTTGTTGTCGTTATTCGTCCAAACGAGATCCCGCTCGGACCGTCGCAAGAGTGAAAATGTACCAGCATATCCCGACATTGGGGTACTCCGAAAGTAACCTCAAAGAACGAGAATGATAGGTAGATCCGGACCCTCCATGTACAGATCAAATACCTCCGACCCTAAGCTATGAAAGACCAAGATAGAGGTCATATAGGACTTGTCAGTAATTTGTTTACCCTTCTGACAGGCGTCGCATAGCTTGTCTTTGCTCGACTATTTTTGGAATTCCTTCTACCAAATCATTATTGATTAATCTGTTGATGGTCTTGAAATTCGCATGATTCATCCTTTTGTGCCAGAGCCAACTAATTTCACTAAGTGTTGAAGCCACCAAGCAAGTGTTAGAATTCTTGTCCGCAGAATCCCAGTCGACTACATAGATATTCCCTTGTCGTCTTCCAAATAAGATGACCTTCTTTGTACCAATCTGTTCAACGTAGCACTTATCTGATGAGAAGATAACCAAGAAACCTTTGTCACAAAATTGGCTAATGCTCAACAGATTTTATTTGAGGCCTAGGACATAAGAGATGTCAGATATCTCAATGTTGCCTTTGATCAGCTTTCCACATGCTACAACCTTGCCTTATTTACTATCTTCAAATGTTACTTTCGGATCGTCTACAACAATCGCATCTGTCAGCTCATGTGTGTTGCCACACATGTGTCTTGAACATCCACTGTCCAAGTACCATTTTCTTTCTACTTTACTCCTAATCCTAATCCTAACCTACAAAACAAAAAGAAAATTGTTTTATGTACCCTTATTGTGAGGGTCCTGGAGGATTAGTTTCACCCTTGACAACCCAAGATGTTGAAGTCTTAGGCTTCTTAGGCTTCTGAGCTTTGACAGGAGCATGAACATGTTTATCTTCATTATATTCAGCATGTGTGTTATGTTGATAATCCGTATGATAAGGATGATGTTCATAAGCAGAGTATGGTGCACGATATGCAGGATATGCATGCATTGGATGAACAGGGTAGGGAGCATAGTATTGTGGAAATTGAGGTGCATGATATACCGGTGGATATGCAGCAGGTTGCACATAATATGATGACTCATTTTCATACCAAGAATTTTGATTTTTCTTGTTTTTATGCTTCTTTAGTTTACTAGATGCTTTCTCATTAACAGACGACTTTGTCTTATTACTAGTCTGATTGGTTTTACTCTTATCAGTAGACTTCCTAGGACTCTGCTGTTTAGTTTTACCAGTCTATTTTTCTAATTTTGGCTCTTTGCTTTTCTTAGCCTTAGGAGCTTTCTTCTCCTTTAATTTTTCTTAGGTGAAGCAGGTTTAGTAGTCTGAACATACAAAATGACCTTACTATTGTAAGCAGATATGAACTTTTCAGTATGATTCAGTTCTAACTTGTCCTGTTCTAAAGGCATCTTCTGTTTACTAGACATATGAGTGGATACAACAGATGACTTATCATGAGACTCACCGAATTTTTCAAGTTCCATGATTTTACCCTTATATACTTCACATTCAGCTTTCAGAGATTCATTTTCTTGCTCAAGCAGTTTGTATTCGGCTGATTCTTTTGGTTTTTCAACTTTAAGTTTCAGTGAACTATTTTGCTCTCTTAGAAATATCATCTCTTCCTTAAGCTTTGCAAATGCATCAACAAGACTTGTATTATTAACTACCATTTGGTCAAATGAATTAAATAATTCATTTTCAAGAGGATTTACCTCATCCTCAGAATCGTCAGATTCCTTGGCCATCAGACAGATAAGAGCAGGGTTTTCATCTTCAGTAGACTCTTCTTCAGAAGTATCTGAGTTTGAATCAGACGAGTAGATGGCAGCCAACTTCTCTGCTTCAGCCATCAACAACTTGCCTTTCTAATGTTTTCTCTCCTTTCTTAATCTTTTCTCTTCCTCAGTGTACTTCTCAGCTTTAGGATAGGGTCAATCTCTGATGAAATGTCCCAACTTCCTACAATTATAACACATTAATTTGGATTTGTAAGCATCCTTACTATCATGAGAAGAAGAGGTAGGGTTAGAAGTAGAAGCATTGTTGTATTTGTTCTTCATTTTTCTTTTATAGAACTTCTTAAAGTTGTTTATCAGCAATGCAACGTCTCCAGCAGTGTACTCCTTCTTGTTGAGCAGTGTGGCTTCATCAGATGAGTCCACTTCTTTGCATTTGTTTGCTGTTCATCTTCGGTTTTCAGCAGCAACCAGTGCAGCTGTGGGGCCTGAAGTTGAGGTTTCTTAAATACCCATCTTTGGTAGTTTAAGTACCGAGAACAGCTCTATTAGAGAGATCTTCCCCAGAACCCTTGACTCTTCCATAGCTGTCACCTTCATGTTGAATTTTGGAGGCAGAGCCTTCAGTACTCTGATAGTGATCTCTTTGTCAGTGAAGGTCTTTGCCAGCATTAACACTTCATTCAGCGTCCTTGTAAACCTTATATCCATCTGATCAATGGTTTCAGCGGACTTCATCTTGAAGTTATCTAAATTTTCTAGAGCAACACTCAGCTGGTGCTCCTTAATGGCGTCGTTTCCTTCGCTCATGTCACCGACATTATCCCACATTTCCTTTGTAGTCTTGCAATGTTTGACTTTGTCAAACCTATCATTGTCAAGGGTGGGTCATGATGAAACGGCCAACTTTGTCAAGACTGAACAAGTTCACTTCTTCCGCTGTCATCTCTTCAAGCTCTTTATTCACCACTATATCAACTTCATCAACCTTTATAGTCTTGGTGATCTTGAATGGACCATTTGTAATACACGTGTACATATTGTCAGTATACGCAGCAAGGAAAATCTCCATTCTGATTTTCCAATCCTCAAAACTCATACCGCCGATGTGGGGAACATGGCTGATACAGTCCATTTTCAAAAAGTTTTTATTTTTCAAAAACGTGCTCTTTTGAAAACCTTAAAACCTTTGAAAAACACTTGAATCAAGCTCATTGATCAGGCAGTTGATTCAAATGAACCACCTGCTCTGATACCACTTGTTGGTCCCAAGTTGTCAGTTGAGGTCTAGAGGGCGGGTGTGAATAGACCTCTGAAAATTTTGGATTTTAAAACTTTTCTAGTCGTATGTCAGCAGACTAAGCTGATCGAGAAATGTAAGCTGACTCGTCTGATCTTGCACACAGCTTGAACAGCAGAGTTGACCACTCTTCTGATGATAACTTAGCTGATTTCAGCAAAATCAAATTTTCAATCAGAATACTTGCAGCGGATTTAAATCAGTGTTTTTCACAAGTAATCTTACAAATAATTTTATCCCCAGTTTTGTAAACTCCTTTAGAAAAATTCTTTCAACTATTTTCAAAGTGTTTTTATGTAGTTTTGAAATATGCAAGTAAATGATGCAAAGTAAAAACACATAGAATTTTTATAGTGGTTATATGGATAAAAATCAAATTGTCAATCAGAATACTTGCAGCGGATTTAAATCAGTGTTTTTCACAACTAATCTTACAAATAATTTTATCCCCAGTTTTGTAAACTCCTTTAGAAAAATTCTTTCAACTGTTTTCAAAGTGTTTTTATGCAGTTTTGAAATATGCAAGTAAATGATGCAAAGGAAAAACACATAGAATTTTTATATTGTTTATATGGATAAAAACCTTTAGTCCACTCTTCCAAGTCACTTAGATCTTGGGTTATACTATAATCACACAGATTACAATATACACTGCTTGCACCAAACAACAAATGAACTGGCCACAAGTGCGTTACAGGAAATCACACAGAAATCTTATACTACAAAGCTTTATCACTCACAAAGATGGATAACAGCTTCTCACAACACTCTTCTGGCAGATTCACTCAGAAAATGATTTATCTTTTAAATTCAACTTAGCTCCAGTTAACAAATAACTTCAGTAGACGAGTGAGTTGTTCTTGAGCTTTTGAGACTTGGAAGATTTTGCTTCGCGGTATGATCTCAGTTATTGTGTGTCTCTAACTCTTGAATTCAACTCTATTTATACTTGGATTTGAAAATAATATCCGTTGAAGAAAGACATATTTCAAATCACAAAGTACTGGTCCCCCAAATTCTAGAACGGCTCCCTGCAACTGTTGCACTGTACACTCTGCTGTACTTTTCTGCCAGTCGCATTTAATGCACCCTGCTGATCCAATGATATCTTCAATCATTTGCCATTAATACCCTTCTCTTGTAGCATTTATTACACCAAGTGCATTTATTACCATTGGGCAGACTCCTTGATCTCTTCTACTCTACTGATCCAAATGACCCATCTAATAGATACTCTGCTGATCAAAACTTGAACTCATCTGATTTGAGTCAGCTGATAACCTACCCGTCTGATTTCGAATTCAGCATAAGATCAGTAGTCTTCTGGACCTTGAATTTGGACCCTTCTGATAGTCTTCTTACTTGATCAAAATTCTTCTAAGGGTTCCAAGCATTCCTTACTTAGCTGATTCTGATGTTTTGGAAATCATCAAAACCTCTCTTATCTTCTTAACTTCTTTGCACTTATCTTCATCTTCATCAAACACAATGTATGCTCCAGACTGAAGATGAAAGAGTTGGCAAATTAGAAAAAGTTATGAAAGGTGAATAAAGAAAAATTAGAAACAGTGGTGTATTTTCTCTTACCTTAATATGGGACTGAGCAACCTTGGTAAGCCTTTCCAAAGGATCCTTGTTCAGGAAACGTTGCATTTCCCTAGTAAAAACGGTCGAGATAAGAAGTCGAGCAGCTTTATCAGCGGCATTTTCCTTGTCATCGCTCAGAATAACCTGCCGCTCTTCTCCCCATGAGATTATTTTCTACCAGCTAGACCAAAGAGGCCTCAGGGCTTGTGTCACCATCCAGTGTAAGATTTTTACCAGAGCGATCATAGAAATGCTTATTCCTTTTCATCGTGGGACCAGTATAATTCCGCTCGGGCCATGATTTGCAACCAAGGATGCCATACGCCACTCTAAGTGACATTGGAGGATATCCCTGGCCCGTTCTGGTGGTTGATGAAGATGCTTGGGCCTGAGAAGAGGTAGACTCTGGAGGAAGATTCTCAGGAACTTCTGGAGTTTCCTCCCTATTGTCCTCGGAATCTTGGCCTTGATCTCTTTTTCTCTTAGGGGAATGCCTTTGTTCTATGGGCTGGTTGTCAGTAATCTTGGTAAACTTGGAGAGAACCATTGTTCCAGTTTTTGAATGTCTGGAACCTTCGACCATAGATGCTATAAGAAAAGTAAAATAAATTAAAGAAAGTCCCAAATATGGGGATAATAAGAAGGTACACAAACCAAATGAGGAAACTTACCTAGAGATTGAGTAGGTATCGGAGTAGGATAATTCAGGGAGCTTAATTCGGCGTTTCGAAGAAAAGCCTCTCCCACGAGAACAACACACTGATATTTGTCCGACCACATTTCTTTTATCATGCTTAGTAGACAAGGGTCGTCCGGAATCAGGTCACCTTTAATTTTCCGACCACCAAAGGTCCAAGTGGAGCCATGGTCCCAGGTAAACTTGGAAGGCACGGTGGATCCATCCGCCAACGTTCGATGTGTTGGAGGTCGAACAAAGAAGTAGCTGGATTTCCAGGTAGAGTTACTAGAGATGGGGGAATCAAAGATAGCACAGCCAGACCTTTGACTCAAGAAGAAATGTCCATAATTTGACGAAGTAGAAATATTAAAACGAAACAATTGGAAGAAGTTGTGACGGGATGGTTTTAACCCCTTAGGAACCATTAAAACGGCAAAGGAAACAACAAAAACAACAAACTTGGGGAACAATTGAGTCAGAGAGACAGTTAAAGTAGCCAGAATTTCAAGGAAAAGGGGAGAAAGTGGAAGTAGGAGATCATGATGGAAATGGGATGTATAGAAGGCCCGGCAGCCCTGAGGAGGGGAATTGACCTTCTCTTCTGGAGACGGAAGAAAAATTTAGAATCGTCAGGAAAGAACCAGACATATTTCTTTTGCAGGGAGTCCAACTCGTCTGCCTTGTGTACGCAAGTAAGGAACTCAATTAGTTCCTAAATTTTGGGATTGGCACTTTTCGTTTTGGTAGCAGCATTGGCGGCTACCTTTTGATCGGTAAGGATATTCACCGACATAGTATCTTTTTTGGCAAGACTTATGTCCGCGATCTCAGTTTGCTCAGAAGGAGGACTTTGAAAACCCTCCGGGACATTAGTGGGGTCTATGTCATCTCCATCTCGATTTGAAGAGTTAGGATTTCTGGAAGTGGAGGCCATCTCGATATAGGAGTGATTAATGATCGACAAATGCGTTAATTACGGAGTTTATCGACTTAAAATTTTAATACAGAGAATTGGAAGGTGGAAAGTAAAAAGTAACTATGAAACCTAAGACAGTTATATATATACAAATTTGAAAAGACACTTTCGCCCCATCGCGATGATTCTTTTTCCCGCCACCAGTAAAACTGAATGGACCCCGCAAGTCTAAACGATGCATGTCAACAAAGGCTGAGATATGACTTTTTATGAAATGTTGCACACTTTTTCTTATTCGGACTATTTCCCAAAGGGTTTTTTCCGAGTAAGGTTTTTAATAAGGCACGATTCATAAATCAATTCACTGAGATTAACTACTTCAACGAGCTACAGCTACATTTTCGCTCGAAGAAGTGAGGGAGTACTGATGGGGGTTGTTTTACACCCTAAAAGATGATCGAGAACTCGAGAAGAATTAGGTCTTTTTGACTAGATAATCATCCTAAAATACGGATCAACCGTGGAGATCGGCTCAACCTAAGATGAGCATCTCGCCGACCTAGTACAGGAGAACGAGTCCCTTAAGGACATTAGTCTGAGTCCTATTATGCGTATGTTTCCTTGTATAGCTAGGGAAGAAGATCTATATAAATTCGTTACTTACACCTTAATACTTTGTAATACACAATTGATTTAATAAGATAGCCTTTGCTACACATATTACATACTTTTTCCTCTGTTCTTGCGTTGATTATATATTCATCGGTGTGTTGATCCATCTTGAGTAAAGTAACTAAGCCCTTGAATTATACTTAATCTAGCCTAAATCACATTAATATTGATATTATCGAACCTAATTAAATTCGGTAAAATCAGGTATGTCAGCTGTTGGCAACTCATCTGTTAGAAAATCAGCAGACTGATTTTGAACAGCACTTGAGTTAGCAGCTGAGTTGAGATCAGGTAGTATGATGGGATCATATTCTTCTTTTCTTTCAACACTCAATTTCTGAAAATCAGTAGACAAATTTGAATTAGAATTTTGATTCTTTTCAGAAGATTGGTTTGGTTCATCAAATACTACTTGAATAGATTCTTCTACAAGTAAAGTTCTTTTGTTAAAGACTCTGTAAGCTTTACTAACAGTAGAGTATCCTACAAAAACAGCTTCATCAACCTTTTCTGCAATTGCAGTAAGGTGATTTTTCCCATTATTCAAAACATAACATTTACAATAAAAAAATCCTAATATAATGAATATTAGGCTTTCTGTTGTTTCAGACTTCATAATGTGTCTTGTTTTGACTCTTGCTGATCATGCATCTGTCCTGGGTGTAGCATGCTGTATTTGTGGCTTCTACCCAGAATCTTTGGGATAGTTTTGCTTCAGCTATCATTGTTCTGGTAGCTTCTTTAAGAGTTTTGTTTCTCCTTTTAGCAACTCCATTTTGTTGAGGTGTCATGGCAGCAGAGTATTCATGGCTGATTCCTCTAGTGTTACAATACTCTTCAATAGTAGAGTTTGTAAATTCAGTCCCTCTATCTGATCGGATCTTTAATATTTTCAAGTTTTTCTCATTCTGGATCTGTTCCATTAGATTGGTAAGATGCTCATTGGTTCCACTCTTCTTCTTCATGAAGACAACCCAAGTGTTTCTTGAAAAATCATCCACAATAGCTAGGAAGTATTTATTCCCACCATTGTTGATTGGATCAATGGGTCCAAATAAGTCCATATGTAACAACTCCAAAATTCTAGTTGACTATTGGTGCTTCTTGCTTTTAAAATATGGCTTGATTTGTTTACCCTTCTGACAAACGTCACAAAGCTTATTTTTGCTCATGATTGTTTTTGAAATTCCTTCTACCAAATTATTATTGATTAATCTGTTGATGGTCTTGAAATTCACATGATTCATTCTTTTGTGCCAAAGCCAACTGATCACTTGGTGTAGAAGCCACCAAACAAACATTTGAATTCTTGTCTACAGAATTCCAGTCGACTATGTAGATATTCCCTTGTCTTCTTCCAGATAAGATAACCTACTTTGTTCCAATTAGTTCAACGTAGCACCTATCTGATGAAAAGATGACTAAGAATCCCATGTCACATAATTGACTTATGCTCAGTAGAATATACTTGAGGCCTTTAACATAAGAGACGTCAGATATCTCAATGTTGCCTTTGATTAGCTTTCCACAAGCCACAATCTTGCCTTCTTTGCTGTCTCCAAATGTAACATTAGGACCGTCTATGGCAGCAGCATCAGTCAATTCATGTATGCCTCCACACATGTGCCTTGAACATACACTGTCCAAGTACCATTTCTTCTCTACTTTACTCATACTTCTAATCCTAACCTACAAAACAAAATAAAACTATTTTAGGTACCCTTTATTGAGAGGGTCCTGGAGGATTAGTTTCACCTTTGACAACCCAAGATGTTGAAGTCTTAGGCTTCTTAGGCTTTTGAGTTTTAGCAGGAGCATGAGTAAATTTGTCTTCATAATCAGCATGCATGTTATGTTGGTAATCATTATGATGTGGATAATGCTCATAAGCAGGGTAGGGTGCATGGAATTATCAAAAGTACCGAAATACCAATTTTTTGTTGTAAAAAATCTCTTTGGAAACATCAAATAATTCTCCCAAATATTAATCTTAAGACATTTATTTTCCAATATTTCTAAATAATTGAAATATACATATTTGAATACAAATTATTTAGATTAAAAGCAATAAAAATTCAAATGTTATTCTGAAGAAAAAATAAATAAAATAAAGTAAAATTTTCACCCATTAATAAAATAAAACAATAAATTTATTTATACTTCAATAAATTATTTAAATATAGCTAATTTAAAATTACTACTACAATAAATATAGTAATAAAAATTTATTTTTATAGTTAGATTATTATAAATATATAAATTCAATAAAAAAAATTTCTACCTAATATTATTTATTCTATGTTTTAAGTAAAATAGATAGATAAGATTTAAGAAATAGAAAAAATATCCCTATTGTCCCCAGCCCCAACTCCTCTCCTTAACATCCGCAAAGAACTCACCTTACCCCATCACTTTCTCTTCTCTTTTGTTTTCTCGTTCACCTTCCGTGCGCTAACAACCTCCTTCGATCGATTTGGTTGCGAATGGTTTTCACCGCACGAAATGCAAAGAGGTAGGATGGGGAGGGAAAGGGATGGTAGTGGGGTAGATGTTGGTGAGTAGTGGTGTGGGGGGTTGGGGGGTTAGGGACTTTTTTTCTTCAATATTTACATATTTTAAAACAAAAATTTTGTCAAAGTTACTTTTGGAATTATTTTAATATGAGATCAGCATGCGTCATCATAAATAAACGTCATGATGTGGTAACTACAAAGAATTGAATATCTAGGGGTAGTTTTAGTAATTTTTCATACTTGAAGGATGGTCTATGTAGTTACACTAAACCTGAGGGTAGTTTCAAAGTAATTTTTAAAAATTAGAAAAATCATATCATGGACATTTCGAAATAAAAGAATTCCTTATTTATGACATAAAAATGCACCACAATATTATGATTTTGATTCAGAGTGAAAGATGATTACTATATCAACGTCGAATGTGAGGAACATAATTTTTAAAAAGGGTATCCTATATCAACATCAAATAAGTAATATCTATAAATGTATATACATACTTTTTAAAATGGGTATGCCTATATATCAACGTCAAATATGTATAATTAATATCAATAAATCTACATAAAAGACAATCAAAACAATATTTATGTAGTTTCTTCAAAATAATGTCAGTGTTAACATTAAAGTATTTTAGTCTAACAAATAAACATAGACCACATGTAACCATTGGACTTCCATTTAGAGCTAGCCCATATTTTGGACCTAATTAAAACGAAGAATACCAACAATAATATGAAGCTTCCCATCGTCTTCCACAAACTCACAAAGACATACATCATTTATTCCAATAGCATTTTTTCTGCACAATGATCTCCAACCTCCAGCATAATTTACTCTCCCGTCAGTCCATTCTCTGTATGTTGATTCATACGTCTTTCCATTAGGATCAACGAGGATGATTTCCTTTGGAAGTTTAATGTCATTCTTTCTCACTATTTCTTTAGGAACGTACTGACATGATAAATTAACAATATTAGTTATAACCATATATATATATATATATATATATATATATATATATATATATATATATATATATATATATATATATAATTACATAATAAAATTTATGAAAAATAATAGCATGCCTAAAAGCTTGGGTTTTTTCCCGTAAAGAGTAGGCAAAACGGCACACTAAAGCTTGTAGTGTTTTTCACATGCTGAGAACTGCATATAGGATTTCATTTTTGAGATATGAAAACACTATAATATTTTTTTCTTAATTAGATAATATCTAAAAAAAAGTTCAAAATATTAAATTAATTATTTAAAATATATAGTAAAGAAATATAATCCCAGCCCTAGCCCCCTTGTATGAGGGTAGAAAGTTTGCGCGGGGTTGATGAGGATTGTGATTTGATTATTTTAATTTGTTCAAATTTTTAAGTACAATTTAATTTCAATTAAAAAAAAAGTATAGTTTAAAAGACTAAAGGAGGCTTTGAAGATATATTTCTAAAAACATAAACAGTCGTTTTGCCCTTTATTTATGATTATGAGTAAAGTGGCCATTAAACATATCAAATGGAGGTACTACACTATTCACTCCCAATATTTTGTAATTCAGTGTTTTATTAAAATGATATAAGCAAAGAGATATGAAGCTCCAAACAATAACTTACCATTTCACCCTCATGTTTCGTTACATGTGTAAGAAAATAAGGATTTGTAGGTATAGGAATGCCGCAAGATTTAAGAAGCTCCACGCCATAGATATCAGAAAGTCTCTTCCTACGAAGATGTACTTTACTGGTACAAGCTCCATCTAAATGAAATAAATACAAAATTTGACGTCAAGATTAAAATAAATTTGGAAATTATGTTGTGGATAATTAGTTTTTGAACAAAATAGACTTTAGAACATACCATTAGTACCACTTTTCGCTTGTTCATGCAGATTTCCTTGCCTAACAAAGTTAACGAAGGGATCTTCATCATCTTCTTCGTCATCTTCATTATTATTATACATATAATGGTCGCTTTCAGTTTCCTCCTCCTCATCTTGTTCTTTTCCCTGTATTTCCTTGATTTCCTCATCATCATTTTCTTCTTCATCCTCATGAGCTTCCTCTTCATCATCATCAACATATTCCTCATCGCCAGTCTTTGATGAGACAACATGTTCCTCATCATCATTTTCTTCCTCTTTTCCATTAGCATATTCATCTTCCGCTTCCTCTTTAATTTGCTCTTCTATTATCTTGCCTTTATAATTTCCAACTAATTTCTTCTCAAATCCCGATAAGCCAAAGAATGTGACCTCGAATAATCCTTGAGAAAAATATTCAAACACTAGCATATCCCCATCTTCAATTGAATTATCTTCAACAAATTTTATCCAACCGTCTTGAAAGTATAATTTACCATCTACTCTTTTCATCTTTACTTGCCAGAAGTTATTATATCGGTCTCTAAAAACTACATTTTTTGATAACTCTCTCTGAATCAGATTACTAAATGTTGTAGGAAGCTCCTAAACAAACAATAATACATAATCAAATTAATTAAAGGAAAATTTACTTATACAACCCTTGGCTATTACCCTAACTTCAAGGACTTACCCTCCTATTTAAAAAATTACAAGGACACTCCCTCGACTAAAATAATATTACAAGGAGATCCCTTACGGCTTAATTTTTAACGGTAGATGATGACGTCATCAAAATATTTTAATTGTATTTCAGTTTTGTCCCCAAGGGGTGCATTTGTTATATATTTTATGTTACGGGGTGTCTTTGTTACCATGTAATATATATTGTATAAAATATTTCAACTATAGGGTAGGTTCTTGAAATTAGTCTTATTTAAATTTCCATATCTTGCTAAAAAAATGTGTAAATATTTAAAATAGTTAAGGTCATTTCAGATATTTATAGTTTATGGAAAGTGTGACTAAGGGTCGGTAACCTAAGGGGGTATCTTTATAATTTTCAAAACAGGAGGGTAAGTAATTTTCAAAATAGGAAGGCAAGTTCTTCTAAATAGGGTAATAGCCAGGGGTGTCTAATTTTCCTATATTGAATAACCAACTAAATATGCATAACATCAGTATGGCCTTATATTAATTGTGCAAAACATATGTAAATGTTTTGAGATTACCATTCTATTGAACATTTTCGGAACATTGACATAAAACATTGGTGTCTATAGTGAGAACCAAAGATGAAAATTAATGGAAATGCATTATGTTACTATGCAAATATACCATAAATTAGGAAATATCATTCATAAATACAAAATACAATTGTCACTTTCGGAAAAAATGCAAGATACTACTTGATATTAAGTGAAACATGCTTGAAACTAACCTCTGAATTTTTATTGCATAGAATATCCTTGCACATTTAAAAACTCTCCACAAAACCCCTAACATGCTCTAAATAGATGGGTTTTAGATCGTCTTAATTCAAGAAACAAAGTTCAAAATATTTCACGTAAAAATGTAGGGACCAACACGAAGTACCTTTTTTTTTTTTGGTTTCCTAAGGATTTAATCCCTTTCGAGGCACTTTGGACACATAAAATGGGAACCTCTCCCAACATGAAGTACTTTAACAAAACACAAGGGAGTATTATGAATTCAGAAAAATGAAGGCCCAATTCCTATGATTTTTTCCTCACGAATTCCATGTTTGTGAGTATTAGAAAAGGAAATCTAGAAGGCTGGCTTTAATTAGAAATGAAAGTAATTCTAAGGAACATGTGGATCAATGAAGGTTCTATTCGTTTGTAATTTTTATAATAAGTATGGAATTTGTTTGTAAAGTAGGAAAATCTAGATTAGTCTTATTTTTTCTTTATTGGCAAGGGAATTTAAACATGTGATGTAAAACTGATCACGAAATTTCTAGTAAAAACGTACAAGATCGTAGTTTAATATTATTTTTCCAAAAATACAATGTCTTTCAAAAATTTAGAATTTGAGCGTTACAAACTTAAAAAAATTGGACTCATAAATTTTAATTTTGACCAACATATTCAAGAAATTAATTTTTTTTTTATAATTCACAACTCAAACTCTTTAATTAAGAATATATTTCCTACATACATAGTTTCAAATGTAACTTAAACAAGTAATTAAAACTATCAATGAACAACTTTATCATTGATTCAATAATATTTTTAATATCACACTTATATTTTTGTACTTTACTAAAACATAAAATTATTATATAATTATTTTAAAAGGAATATATTAATTAAACAACAAAAAATAGATAATAAATTCAAAGCACGAGAACTCGATACAGAAATTACAGAAAAAAAAAATAGTCAATAAAAGCAGAGAAAAGTACCATTTGTTTTTCTGAATATCTCCTTAAGAAAAATTTAAAGAATGCAGGTCGATTCGCTGCAAGTCCATCCATGATTTGATCACTCATACCTCTAAGTAACAATCTACAAATTGAGGAAGAATTATGTATGTATAATTTATTTAAACGAGATAATTTTTTTATGAGATTTCTTGAAAAAGGGAGCGTTACATCCAATGTTGTATGGCGGCGAATAAGAAAATATTGGGTATTTAGGTTTTATAGAAGAAGGAAAAATTATTCCATAAAACGGCATCAACATTATAATACTTTACGCGTAGTTTAATTTTTTGGAGACTTACACCAAACTAACCCTAAGGTTTAGTGTGACGCCCCGCTCCCCGGGTTGAGTCCCACGTGGCCCATCCCCGAGTTTGGGATCGCCCGGCGCGGGATGATCCATCAGAGTTGCTGATTTTTATTTTTTTTAAACATGATGACATAATTAAAGCATGCGGTAAAACCATATTAAAAATTCAAGATGTCTGCTAGCTCCGTTATAAACGGAGAAGGCCAAATATACAGTCATACGGGTAACCCCGCAAGCCTACGGAAAACATAAACACGATATTCAAAATACATCGTTCAACCTTATATCAAGGTGACAACAAAAGTAACAAAGTAACGAAGGCAAAAGAGACAAAAGGGAATAATCCCTCAACGACCGACTGGATCCCGGAAACTGACTCAACCATCATAACCCGAGACTCCTGCATCTGAAAAGATTGATAAAAGGAACGCATAAGTTGATCGTCCAACTTAGAGAGGTTGTGGGGCACTGTGCATGTGACACATGGATGCAACATAATATATATTTTGAGCATATAAATGAATTAAACATATATCACATACATAAAATCAAAGCATAGAGTTCAAATAACCAAGAGTTGTTGATGCCGTTCTCCACTTACCCTCCATCCTTATCTGATTTCCATCCAAACTCACCAAGTAAGGAGCGACCTTACAATATGAAATGCATCGACATGTCTTTGCCGGAGTTCGTCCTTACTCCCCAAGTGTTCCTCCCCACTTGGGTTGTAAGGCTAGGCCTACAGGTAACCGTGACAATCCTGCCGGCCCTTGCCGGCCAAGTTGCCATCGAGTCCATATACCAAACAAATAGGGCCCACGCAAAATTGGAACAAACAGAAACACATAATCGGAGACAAACGGAAACATAACATATCAAACATATTTATCATATTATCAACATTTAACAACTTATAATATGCAATTTTAGGTGTCATGATAGTTTAGTAAAATGTATTTGCAACTAGTAGATTCGGATATAGCATGTATTGGATTATCATGTTGATATTCTTAGGATTTCACGCGAGTAATATCGACATAACAAGTCTAATCTATTCGTGACAACATGCAAGAGAAATTAGAATGTAACACATGCTTAGACTCGACCTACTAGCATATTAGACTGACACACAAATGAACACACAGCGCTCACCTGTGCTGCTTACGGTTCTTGAAAGTTTCTCGGTAAAACGACAATTCCGGATCCTGTACATGTTTACGTAACATTTAAGAATCTAAACACGAACAAAACTTATGATCGACTAAAGAAACACTTTAGTCACAATTATAGTCGTGTCTTGGACGAACGAGACCATGATCCAACTTAGACTAATTAACCCGGTTTAGGGGTTCCTAGAACTACGTGGTATGAAAAGCCACAAATAAGGATTTATAAAAACCCGAGAAAGTTCTTTAATTATACAACAATTATTTTACGTAATTTCAACAAACAAGTTTAGATGTTAATTTCTTTAGGTTTAGATTTCATTTTAAAATTTTCAAACATCTTTGAATTCTTTAATTATTTTAAAAAAGGTATACATTTAATTCCAATAAATCAAAGTTTATTTTTGAATTATTTATTTTTCTAATTTTTAAAACTTTATTTATTTACTAATTCTATTTTCGGATTAATTAATTCATAAAACATTTAATCAAAACTATTTTATTTTATTTTCCCAAATAAATTATTTTTAATTAAGAATCAAATTTGTTTGAAATTATTTTCTTATTGAAAATTTATTAATTTTCATGATCTTATACGAAAAATAATTTATTTTTATTTTAAAATTAATTAGATTTCGGAATATTATTTTATTTTATTTAGTCCTCTTTTCTTCTCAAAATTATCTAAGTAATATATTCATTTTCAAAAATTTATCCAAAATTACTTAATTATTTTTCAGAAAACAATTAACACGATTTATTATAAATTTTATATTCAAAAGTTTATTTATATATATAAATATATATACATAAAAATAATAGTTATTCAAAATTATTTAAACTAATTTAATTAATTTTAGAATTAATATTCAAGTATAAATATCAAAAATATTAAATTTTACAAACATTATTTTTTTCAGAATTAAATTTTTAAATTTATTATTTTTAGTTTTATTTAAAGAATTATTTATTATTATCATTTTTTTTGAATTTTCGATTTATAAATTCATTCTTTTGAATTTTAATTAATTTCAGAAAATTAATTATAAGTTTTTTTTTTTTATAATTATTATTAATTTTTTTTATATAGTTATGGGCTAGCCAGCAGGGCCAGCCCACCTAAAGGTAACAACAGGCCCATTGAGACAATGGGCTTGTTGGTCTGTTGCATTTGCAACAGGCCCAAAAAAAAAAAAGGGTTTGTTGCAATTACAACAGACCGTTGCTGCCAGTGGCCGGTTGCTTGCCGACGGTGGGGTGGCTCCGGTCCAACCCCACAGGAAAATGCATAAGGAGATCTTATAATTTATTTCTTTTTGCATAAAATGCCCAAATAAGATAACACAATCATCTTTAAAAACCCCAAAGTTTTCATAAACCTCATATATTTTCATAGACATCTATATATTTTTCAAGATCCATAATATAGCAAGCATATATGCTCTCATAGTCAAATCTTTAAATATATATATATATTTTTTAAGAACAAAATATAGTTGTTTCAACAACCACAAAAGTCTTTATTTTTTTTCTTTTTAATATGAACATGCATTAATATAGAATAAAACCATTTCAAACCTTGAATATCCTAAAATTAAAGAGACCCATTAATTAAAGCTTCAAGATATTTCAAGTCTAAAACCATAAATTTCTAAGCAATTTCACACAAAATAACCATACTAACAAGGGGATTTTTGAATACTCTTACAAGCTTCCAAGTTAGCCTTATTTCCTTTTTCGGTTCACGGCGACGGCAGTGGCTGCGGCAGAAGCGGTGGTGGCGGCAGTGGCGAGGGTGCAGCGGCGGCGGCAGTGGTGGTGTTCCGTCGGAAGGTGGTGGTGATGGTGGTGTTTCCTCCTATATTCTCCTACCCTCTATATATTTTCAAGAACTCTTCACTTGCTCTCTAACTTTCTCTCTAACTTTTCACTTCAAGAAGTAATGGTGTAGGGGAGCCAAGAAAAATCTGATTTTGGAGTTATAAATGGGTGATTGAGTGTTTGAATGGAGAAATAAGGGTGGTGTGTTTGAATGGAGAAATGGGTATGGCTTCCATCTGCCATAGCTGAATTCTTAGCTTTCCAAGGAGAACAAATCATGGCCTGCACAGCCAATGGAGGAGAAGGGGCATTTTTGCAATTTTGACCCCCAAAATTTCAAAAAGTGCAAAATGACCCCTAAATCAAAAAAATTCGCACACTTTAGTCCAAACTAATTACAAAATGACCCCAATATTTTTGAAAGGCAGTATACATGTTTTCTAAATTATTTCTAAGTCCAATATTCCATAAGAAATAATTAATACATTTAACATAGCCCAAAAAAAAGTTTAATTTAACTTTAAAACACATTAGCATATAAAATTAGATTAAAAATCTAATAAAATACGATTAAAAAGATCTTAAATTTACGGGGCATTACATTTAGTATAATTACATATACCACTCTTCATGTTTGAAAAATTATAAAAACTACCTTTGAAGCTAACGTCAGTCCAAAAGTACTAATGGAATTTTGAAAAGACCAAATTCCCATTTTTTATTATAAAAATTTCTTGTGAAAAATAAGAAACCTTTGAGTAATTCTCCCAAATACTAATATTAATACAATTATATTTCAATATTTCTAAACAATTGAAATATACATATTAGAATACAAATTATATAGATTAAAATAAATAAAAATCAAATAACATTCTTAAAAAAAAAAAAATAAAGTAAACTAAAGCACCCATCAATTAATATTGATGTTTAAAATATCCATAAATAAATGATACATAACTAATTTAAAATTACAATTACAATAAATATAGGAATAAAGATTTATTTTTGTAGTTAGATTAATATTAATATTTAAATTCAATAATATCCATATTGTACCCAGCACTCAACCCCTCACCCTAATACCCGCATAGAACTCACCTTACCCTATCCCTTTCGTTTTCTCGTTCACTTTTCGTGCGCCAACAACCTTCCTCGATCGGTTTGGTAGCGAAAGGTTGTCACCGGATGAAATGCAAAGAGGGAGGATGTGAAGGAAAAGGGGTGGTACTGGGGTAGGTGGTGGTGAGTAGTGGTGTGGGGATCGAGGATTATTTTTTAATATTTATATATTTTAATACAAAATTTTTTTCAAAGGTAATTTTGGAATAATTTTGTTATGGGATCAATATGCATTGTCATAAAAAAGGGCATGATGTAGCAACTGTAATGAATCGAATGTCGTGATGGGGTAGCTTTAGTAATTTTTCAAACTTGAAGGATGGTTTGCGTAGTTACACTTAACCTGGGGTAGTTTAAAAAATAATTTTTTTAAACTAGATAAATCATGTCATAGACATTTCGAAACAAAAAAAATTCTTATTGATGACATAAAAAAAAAATTATGATATTAATTCACAGCGAAATATAATTATTATATCAAAGTCAATTGTCAAAATTGAGAAACATACTTTTTAAAATGGGTAATGCCTATATCAACATCAAATAAGTGATATCTAAATCTACATTAAAGACAATCAAAACAAAGTTTATGTTGTTTCTTGAAAATAATGTTAGTGTTTGCAATAAAGTATTTTAGTCTAACAAATAAACATAAACCACATGTAACCATTCAGAGCTAGCCCATATTTGGAACTAATCAAAACGAAGAATGTCAACGTTAATATGAAGCTTCTCATCTTCTTTCATAAACTCACAAAGGCATATATCAGTTATTCCAATAGCATTTTTGCTGCACAATGATCTCCATCCTCCAGCATAATTTGATAGGATAGTGTCCAGCAAGCCAATTCATTTAGCTTGTAATAGGTCTATTCTGTAAATAACAATCTTTGATTTTATAATTAATACGCACGTTTATTTATATGTGTATATTGATAAACAATGGCCAACTTCATCTCTCGTGAATACATTTAAGCGATTGGATGAAATCCTAAGATTACATTTGACTATGGGACGATTCACTTCAGTTCTGAGTGCAATCATGAAACAGTCTCTAAGGTCGTAATCTTAAAACACGTTCCAAGTCATAGATTCCGAAACGAGATGGGGTATCGTAGGAATCGCCAAGACTCTTGTACAAGTATCCATGATTCACATGGAGTGAATTTGTAGCGTTTCATGAGCAAGGCATTTGAGGCCAGTGCATATGAGTATGTGGTTCGATAGAGCATCGAACGCATCGAACGACCAGAACAGAGAAACTCATTGTGGAAGCGCATGTCTCATATCGGTGATGAGGTGTTTCTCAAGACTTATAATAGTGTACGATTTAGTCCTTTGACTTGAGGTGCTAGGGCGAATTCGGTACATGAGTGTGCGTACTTAGATCTAGGTACAGGTCACTTAGATTGATCATATAATGCCTAGGTTGGGTGCATATAGTTATGTACGCGAGTGGTTAGTACCAATATGGAATCTACCGACTCATCGTAATGGATGAGAGAATTTCCTATACGATTCTTAGATAATATATCCGAGGAATCTACGGCCGTAGTAGGTGACGGATTTGGAAAGTGATTTTCAAATTTAGCAGTCACACTAGAATATTATCCCGAATTAGAAAGTATAGTTATCGAGACAAATTTAGAGGTGACGATCAATTCACACACCCTAAGAATTGATCGGGAAAATTAGTCATAGAAGGACCGTATGTACATGGCAATTATAAGAGGTGAGGTTCACATATATCAATTCACCTGAAGTTGGGCTTCATGGGCTTGTGGCTAGACATCGACCATGAAGTGTGGGTACTCCTGAGTTAATAGAGAAATTGATTCTAGGAGTGGTCAATTAAAGGTTGTTTAATTGATCGGAGCAATTTATTGTTCATAAATTAAATCACGAGGAATTCGTGGGCCTGCTGCCAATTGATGGTGAACCCAGAGGGTTACACACAATACAGTTGGACGGTGACAATTAATAAAATGGTATAAAAGGAATTAATTGATTTAAAGGTAATTAAATCAAATAAATCAATTAAAGTATTAATTCAAGTGGGAGACTAATTAATTAGTTTATCTAATTAATTAAAATAATTAATTAAAGGAAATATTAATTTATTAATTAATATGAACTGGGTTTTAATTAAGGTGGTTAATTAAAGGGAGGCTTGCAAGACATGGGCCTTTAGTTAAAAGCCAATAAGAAGTCTTGCAAACCTAGGTCAAGAAGGAGGCTTATAAATAGAGCTCTACATGAACTCATAGGCTAACATACTAGCACAAAAACCCTGAGCCGCCCCCTCTGACCTAGCCGCACCCTGCCCCTGCGCTGCCACCTAGCCACCGCCGCCTCCCTTGGCAGTGAGCTGCTCTTGTGCCGCCGCAGCTCCTCTCCTGCAAACCTTGTGCTAGATCTTTCTCTGCAAGCAGATCTACACAGTCCTTTAGTAACAAACCTTCTAGATCCAGTTCGTAGCCTAAAACTAGAAGGTGTTGCCATAATCCAACTGGTGTGGATCAATCTCTGGAGGTGAGACACTTGGATCACTACCTGTTAATCGAAAACTACATTGGAGGTTGCCACCACCTTGCCTGTGGTGAGGTAAAAATCGAAACCCGCTTGATTAAAGTACTTTATGTGTTTTTGATTCATGCCTTTCGTATACATAATATGGAGAATTAATTATGGGACTGTGGGTAACTTGAAAAATTTTAAGATTCCGCACTCTTTGTTGTTCTGACAATCAAGGCAACCCAGCTGTGGTATCAGAGCCAACTCCATACTTATTATGCGAAAAGGCATGAACATAATGGTGTGTTTACGTATATGTTTAATTATATATATGAAAATGCGTGATAATTGTGTTCTGTAAATGGATTCTTACTTGTTATGACTGGATCTATGATTGGGTAAAACTGTTTTTCAAGATCTGTGGCGAATTTATGGTTTTTTAAAACTTCAGGACTCTTTTGTGCATAAATCGCAAATTAGGTTTTAAAAGACTGAAAAATTCAATTTTTTGAATCTGGATATTTCAGAGAATCTGGACTGTTTTGCAAATCTGGTCGCACGCACTTTTTGGGTCATTTTGCAATTTTTGAAAGTTTAGGGACTGTTTTGTAATTACCGAAAGTTCAGGGGTCTATTTGTAAATTCAAAAATTTTCAGAATTCAAAATTTTATTTTCTGGTCTACTGGCCGATTTGGTTTTGGGGTGTTTTGTAACTTTTTCAAAACTTTGGGGTCAGTAGTGCAATTTTTGAAAGTTGAGGGGCCAAACTGTAATTTTCAAAAGTTGAAAAACAAAATCTCTTTTTAAGCCGAAAATTTAATTTTGTTTACCCGAAAATTTATTTTGTCATAATTAGTAGTGACTAAAACGTAAGAATCATAGGAAGTTAGTTTTAAAAGCTGGTTTTAAAATTAAGAAAGAAATAGGTAAAAGTTGTTTGCATGTTTCTTACTCTACGTGAACTGTTTACGTGGTTTTCGATCGCGCCGAGACTTGACCTTAGGGTAGATGTGATTAGTTTAATTTAATATTTGGTTTTTATTTGGCCTGCGAGCATGTTATAATTTTTGGGCCACTTTGAGCCTTTGTAATAGAATATGGTTTTACTGCTTTCCTAGTCTAGGATGAAGGCCCGTTGCAAGCACGGTGGGAGCCCAAGAAGATATGAAGGCAATGTATGCATGGTAGTTTATGTAATAGAATAGGCCTGTTTGAGAACCCTTTAGATTGACCAATAGGGCCAACATCATGGCCCGATGATGGCCCACATAGGAGGCTCCCGATCGAAAAAATATTGTGGTAGTATGCATTCTAGGCTTGTGTGGCTTTCATTTATTTGTCGATTTATATTTAGCTTGTATGAGATGCGCACTAGAATCTAGATCGTAATAAAAGATAAAGCATAATTTACACGGTGAGATCTCGAGGAGAGTTAGTATAACTTTCAAACCCGAAATTCCCCTCTCGAATTTAATATTAAGTCTATTGGGTACATTTAAAATGATGTTTTAAAGATACAAGCCTTCCATCAATAGGAACTAGTATATGTTGTCTACTTACTGACAGAGATGATCCAGAATCTGGCACCCGAGTCAAAGAAAGGGACAATACACGAAATTCCTTGACTCTTGTTTTTAATTAAACTCGACAAGGGTGAGGACTGGTCGGGATGAGAAGATCGACCGATAACTAGTTAGCTAAATGTTGTCTTTCCAATTGTAGATATTTAAGTACAATGTCTAAGAATCCATTATCTGTTATCCTCGACGCAAACAAACTGAATGGCTCAAACTTTGTCGACTGGCTAAGAAATCTTAGAATTGTCCTCGACTCCGAGCGACGAAGCTATGTGCTCGACACACCTATGCCTGCTGCACCCGCAGCAAGAGCTACTGAGGAACAACGAACCGCCCATGCTAAAAGGGTTGATGATGATCTTCAGGTTCGCTGCCTCATGCTAGCTTCGATGTCGAATGAATTGCAGAAACAGCATGCTGAAATGACGCTTGCTAGAGATATACTTCTCCATCTCCAGCAGATGTTTGTAGAGAGGTCTCGCACCGAAAGGTTCGCGACCACTAATGATCTTACCGAATTTCGTACGTGATGTTCGTGCGTGGTGTGGTCGATCAAACACTTAATAATAGATATAGAAGATCAATATTATTGTATTCAAGTAGTTCGATTACAAGGTTACAAGAATACAATGAATCAGAGTCCTATTCGAGCCCTATTGAATGCCGTACAAAGCTAGAGGGCGAAATACATATAAAGGTCCTAGGCCTAAATTTCGAGCGGTAGCTTCGAGTAGGGAGCACCTGGGAAGTTGTGTCGTCGTTATAAATGCGCGGGGTATTTATAGCTGAAGGTAGGGTCTAGGTGATCCATCCACAGATCTGTATTTCCCGGCCCATAACTTTGGATCAGGGCTCGGCCCAACAGTAATTTCGGACCTGTAGCCATTTATCATATTCCCTTCGATCTCCCTTGGTCGAGATAGATGCTTTTCCGAGCTCTTATGCTGGACAAGGAAAGGAATCCGAAATACCCCTCATCAATACTCCCCCACTTCTCGAGCGTCAAGTGAAGCTGGAGCTCTGAGAAGTAGATTTGGCGTAGGACGAATTAGTGAAGTGAATACCTGGGACGAATTATCCTTGGTGCAAGTTTTTAGGTATGCCTCATTAAAAACCAGATTCGGAAAAACCCTTTAGGGATAAAAACCGGATCGAGGAAAAAGAGTGCATACTTAAAAAACTTTAATGCAGTTGTCGAGGGATTTGTTCTTATTATCCGTTGTTAAAAGAGAGAATTCACGCTTCAGGCCTTTTTCTCAACATCTTATTGAGGAGGCGCAATTGTAATTTGTGATATTTTATTATTCTTCAGGCTGGTAATCATAAGGGTCCGATGAATCTTTGAAAGTGTCACATTTCTCCGGGGTCTTTGACTTCGGAGTCTTTAAAAATATAAGGACCGTAAGTGTAATTTCTGAGAATACGATTATTAATTTACCCTGAGGGAGATCAACCGCCGCGGTTACTCGGGGACCAGTTTGCAATTTCCCGTTTTGTCCCTGTATATATACTTTGATGAGGATCGTTATCTACTATAAGTTCTGAAGGTAAAAATTCTTGATCGGATCAAGCAGGTAGATAAGCGAGTCTGAGTAGTCGTATTTCGAGCAACTTTCATATATTTGCTATGTCTAGTCCCACAGATTTGAAGGGAAAATCTCCCTTAGAGGAAAGTTTCGCTGTTGATCGAGAGGAAGGGGAATTTATAGCAACTCGTTCATCCGAGGTCGAGAATGCGCAGGATTCAAATTCGACTTCCGAGTCCGGCGGGGATGAGCGGGAATCTAACTCTAACTCAGAAGATAGCGAAGATGAGAGTTCTAGTGGGGCGACGGTTTCCGACAATGAACCCGAGGAGGATGAGGGTCTGTCTTTAGGGGAAAATGAGCAAAAGAAAATTAGACTGAGCAGAAACGCCGTGGTTACCATTTTTGACTGGGAAGAACCTTCGACCAGCGCGGGTCTGAATAGGACGGAGGAGAGGGCTGACGAGATAGTTTGTTCTTATACGGAAGAAGATTTAGGGGATTTGCAAGAGGAGTTTGGACCATATCTTGGCGCTGGTTTTTCGATTGTCCTTCCTTCTTCCGACCAGCGGGTCACCAATCCTCCTCCTGGTTGTCAGGCTTTTTACTCCAAACAATTTCATTATGGCCTTCGTATTCCCTTTCCTCCTTTGATAGAAAAAATTCTGGAGGCCTTCGAGTTGACACCTAGTCAGATCCTTCCGAACTCCATTGGTCTTATCGTAGCTTTCTGCGTGCTGATGCAGGCTAAGGGAAAAAGAGCGGTTTTTCAGAATTTTTGGCGGGTATTTCAGATGAGCGCTTCGACGTCTTCGAACGCTGGATATGTGTATTTCTCCCAGAGGCCTAAAATTTCGATTTTATCAGCCAATGTCAGTAGCAATCTCAAGGGGTGGAAGCACGAATTCTTCTTTGTTCGAGGACCAGATTCTCCATCCTCTGAAAATAATCCCGAGCCCATCCCTTATAACTGGCCTGGTGCAAAGTCATGGATATACGGTAAACGCCATCTGAAGGGAAGTATGAAGAGCGAGATATCAGATGAAATGCTGCGAATTCTTCGTGCTGATACTCACCAAACTGCGTTAATGACTCAAGAGGCCGTCTTGAGGGTGGCTGGCCTTAGTAGCTGTACTTTTCCCACCGAACCAATCTTGTTCGGAAAGGCTCGGATTGATCCTGCCAACCCTCCTTCCAGCTTAACAGACATCGTCGATAAATTCCGAACATCAGTGGCTGGCAATCATGTTGCTTCCTTCTCGAAGGGTAGCAAAGGACGACCTCGCCCTCAAGCATTAAAAACATCTCGGAAGGCGAAAAAACCTAAAACCCAGGCTGTGGCTGCGGGGGTTCCGAATACTTTGATGGTCATTCCCCTGGTTACTGATGCAGGAGCTTCCCGTTTTCGGGTCGAGGCAGAGGGGGCTTCCGACCCCCAGGCTTCTGCTGTTATTCGATCTATTTTTCCGACCGGCTCTTCTAACCCGAATGATGCGGGGTATAGCCGTTATACATTGATGGAGGATCGGGCTAGGGAAATTATGCAGGTTAGGATGGCTCGCAAAAGAAGTAGCAATGCTTCGGAGTCATTCAGACGAATTAAGCCTTTTGGCCGAGGACAGGATCCGATTCCTTGTCGACCTGGTTGCTCCGAGCCGGATCTGGCCGACTTTATTGAAAATCACCTGCAAGGACCCAGGGCAGCAGGATATCCCGAGGACGGAACAGTCGAATCTGACCTGGGCCCTGGGGGTGAGCATACGGTAGACAAATCGCTTCGGATGTTTCTGGCGGGGAGGTTCAAAGACGATATCATGCAATCTTTTAACAAGCTGGGCTTCGAGATAATAGGCGACTATGCCGAAGCCCATCGAAGGGTATTGTTCTAAAAAGTCTTAACACTCATCGTTTTTTTTTTTTTTTTTTTTAGTCCTTGTGCCGTGTTTTATACCTTTTCCTTTGCAGGCCGGTGATCTATTTATCCAAAACGCTCTTCGAGCGGCCGTGCTGAATGAAGAATCCCAAGCGGCACAGGAAGGTTTGTTCAACGTTCTGAAGGATGAGGCTGCTAAAACCAGCCAATTAGAGGAGATCAAAGCCATGTTGTCTGAAACCGAAACAAAGCTCGAACAGAATAAGAAAGAGTTGGAAGCCATGAAAGCTTTAGAAGGGGAGGTAGAGAAGTTAAAATTAGAGCTCGAACAGGCCAAAGTATCGGCCGAACAATCTTATGAGCGAGGCCGTCAAGAGGCCAGATTTCCAGCCATAAGAGAATTTTTGAAATCTCCGATTTTGGATGCCCTGGTTCGCTTGAGGTCCGGGCAAATAAACCAATCTTTCCACTTTAAGGGAGTTCAACAGCTTATCTCGGCCGGACAACTTGCTGGTTCCATCGAGAAATATCTTAAGTTTTTGGATCCTTTTAAAAATATTTATGGGAAAGATTACAGGCCCAGTTCTCTTCCTCCCAAGATTTCAGACTTTAAGGATCATGAGTTTTATTCCTTCCTTGAAGAGTTCGGAGTTCCCATGTCCAATCCCGACGTTCTCGAGGCGCAATTTGACGATCAAGATGTGGACATCGAAGGCGATTCCAGCACTCGTGGAGAACAGGGTAACAGTTCTACCAAACTGGAAGGATCGACCTCCGGTGGTCAGGATGATGGTGGGGAAGAGTAGACTAGTTCAAGTAATGAAGATTCCGAGAGCTCGGGGAATGATTCAGGGAGCAGGAATGAGAAGGCGAGGTCGAATGATGATTCCGACTCTGAGGATTCTAGTGATTGAGGGTTCTTTCAATGTAATAGACATCCCTTTTTTGTTAGATTGTAATAGCCATTCTTCCTTAATATGTATTTGTTCCTGGGGTTATTCTTGATGTGCTGTTGGTATGAATTTAATATGAAATATTTTTTGCGTCATCCTTACGTTTTTTGGTTACGTCACCGAATCTTTTCTTGGGAAAAGATAACTCGTCTATGGCCCACCTTTCTTTTCTTTCTCAGTAATCTGCATTCCTTATAAATACTTAGGCTTACGATAGCCTATCTTAATAATATTTCTTCCCTTCTGACGATCGAAGCTTAGGAAAATTTATGCGAGATCGGGCTTCTCGAACTTATTGATTAAGAAACTACTTCTTCTTTTTCTTGGATCTATTTTTACTTGTAAATTTGTCAACTGTTAGAGAAATGAACCATGATCCGAAAATTCCCTTGTTTCCTTCTATAAGGTCAACCCAATACGATAAGGGTAGCGTCTTGAAGAGAAAAAGGCACACTCCTGCTACGTCTAGATTTTCCTTCGACCAGTCTTTGTGTGGAGAAGGTAGCTCCTCTGATTTGGTTCCATCCTCTTGTTTGAGAAATAGGAACGCCTATAAGAAGGCTAAAAAAGTCTCTTTTGCGGATGAGGTCTTCCCGATCGGACGAGGCGTTGATCGCGCTGATAAGGTTTTTCGAGGAAAGTCCGATCTGAGTTTAGTTCGGGCTGACATTTCTCTTTCCGAGTCAATATTATCGGGTGGAGACTATTCCTCGTTTCTGTTTCACTCTGGATCTGAGTTTCTTGCCCAGGTAATTCTAATCACCGTATCATGTATTTGCGTATTTTTCTGTTTTTGTCTTTAACATGCTTTCTCGCAGGCTGGCGAATGTTTTTCCGTGCTTTATTCGTTGGCTAAACGCGAGGTCGAGCATCGGACTAGTATTAGCCTTGAGCTGGCCCTAAAAAAGACCGAGTTGGATCGGGCCTTGGAAGCCAATAGATTTTTCAAAGAGAAGTTGTCTTGTGAGAAAGGTAAAGAGATCCAAGTTTGTGGCGGAAATCTTTCGGAGAAGCTGAAAAGGTTAAGAGACGCTTGCGAGTTTGAGAAGAAGAATTTCGATCTCCGCGAGAAAGAGGCTTATGCTCGCGGATACGTTGATCGCAGTGCCGAAGTTCGAAAATTTCTTTCCGAGAATGTTTAGTTATATTACCTTGTTGTAACGATATCAATAAGCCGTTGTATTTCAATAAACTGTTCCTGAATAAACGTAACTTCATCTTGATTTGGACTTGTATTTTACCCTGTTATTCCCAGGACTTGTTTGTAACTACTTGAATGTAGAATGTATACTCTTTTTAATAAGAAATATTTTTACTTTGTCTTGTAATGATAATTTCGACGTTAATTCTTTATGAATTATGAGAATTCTTCGAGCTTGAGAGGATACGCTCCTCTATTCGAGCTTGAGGGGATACTCTTCTGTAATATCCTTGATTTGTGATTGCGCAATAGATATAGGATATAATTTCGATTTGATTCTCGATTAGCAAACTCGATCTAATGGGCGTAGCAACGGTTTTCTCCTGTTTTGATAATTTCGATCTAAGGGGCATAGCAGCGGCTTTCACCCTTAGTCGTTTCAGAGCATTTTTAGCCCGAGGGTCATAGCAGAGGCTTTCACCCTTTTTTTTATAATTTTCGATCTAAGGGGCATAGCAGCGGCTTTCACCCTTAGTCGTTTCAGAGCATTTTTAGCCCGAGGGTCATAGCAGAGGCTTTCACCCATTTTGATAATTTTCGATCTAAGGGGCATAGCAGCGACTTTTACCCTTAGTCGTTTCAGAGCATTTTTAGCCCGAGGGTCATAGCAGAGGCTTTCACCCATTTTGATAATTTTCGATCTAAGGGGCATAGCAACGGCTTTCACCCTTAGTCGATTCAGAGCATTTTTAGCCCGAGGGTCATAGCAGAGGCTTTCACCCTTTTTTTTTTATAATTTTCGATCTAAGGGGCATAGCAGCGGCTTTCACCCTTAGTCGTTTCAGAGCATTTTTAGCCCGAGGGTCATAGCAGAGGCTTTCACCCATTTTGATAATTTTCGATCTAAGGGGCATAGCAACGGCTTTCACCCTTAGTCGATTCAGAGCATTTTTAGCCCGAGGGTCATAGCAAAGGCTTTCACCCTTTTTTTTATAATTTTCGATCTAAGGGGCATAGCAGCGGCTTTCACCCTTAGTCGTTTCAGAGCATTTTTAGCCCGAGGGTCATAGCAGAGGCTTTCACCCTTTTTTTTATAATTTTCGATCTAAGGGGCATAGCAGCGGCTTTCACCCTTAGTCGTTTCAGAGCATTTTTAGCCCGAGGGTCATAGCAGAGGCTTTCACCCTTTTTTTATAATTTTTGATCTAAGGAGAGGTCGATAACGGACGAGCGAATTAAAGAGATCGGCAATATCATAAATAGCAGAACAAATAATAACTCTGAAGGAAAACGGATATTCATTAAACAGATAAATTCAGTCGAAATAAGCTTTCGCGACAGATACATTCTTTTTTACTGAGGAAATAATAGATCCAACCAAACTAGATGACTTATTAAGAATTGCTACTTTATCTTCCATAATATCTTCTCAAGTTAACTGCATTCCATGCTCTGGGTAGGGTTTCTCCATTGGGATATGCAATCTTGTAAGATCCCTTCTTCCCAATCTCAACGATTACAAAAGGGCCATCCCAATTGGGCTGAAGTTTCCCGACGTGTTTTGATACTTCCACCTTTTTAAGCACGAGATCACCTACTTTAAAAGATCGGATTCTCACATTTCGATTATACGATTTCTCCATGCTGGCTTTGGCGGCTTGAATTTGTAATTTTGCGCGGTCCCGTCGGCTATCCGCATGGTCAACTTCCATTTCCCTTAGAGCCTGATTTTCTTTAGGATCGTAAAATTCGAACCTAGGCGAAGGTATAAGATTTTCTACTGGGATTACAGCCTCCGACCCATAAACCAAACTGAATGGAGTCTCTCCGGTTGCAGCTTTAACCGTAGTTCTATTGGCCCATAAAACTCCAGGTAATTCATCTAGCCACTTTCCTTTTGCCTCCGATAAGCGCTTTTCAAGAGATCGAACAATCTCTCGACTTGGAACTTCAGTTTGTCCGTTAGCTTGAGGGTGCCCTACAGATGCGAAATTCTGTTGTATTCCGAACTTTTCACACCAATCCGTAATTCTCTTCCCGGCAAACTGTGTTCCGTTATCGGATATCAAAACTCTGGGAATTCCGAATCTGCAGATAATATTCTTCCATAGGAAATTTATAACTTGAAACTGGGTTATCTTGGTCAAGGCGACACATTCGATCCATTTACTGAAATACTCTACTGCCACAAGTACATAGTTCTTTCTTGTTCGAGCTGTTGGGAAAGGTCCAACAATATCAACGCCCCATTTATCGAAAGGCCAACAAATGGGAATAGAATGCATATGCTCGGCTGGCTGATGAATCAGGTTCGAGTGGATCTGACAGTGATGGCATTTTTTTACATATTCTACTGAGTCAGAAAAAAGAGTAGGCCAATAATATCCAGACCTTGAGCACTTAAGAGCTAATGCACGAGCACCACAATGATTTCCTGCTTCCCCCTCATGAATCTCCTTTAGGATAGAACCATAATGAGTTTCGAGAACACATTTTAATAGAACTCCCGAAGAGGATCTCTTGTAAAGTCGATCGTTTATCAAAGTAAATGACGGCGCTCTATATTTGATTCTCCGAGCCTCATTCGTGTCTTCTGGAAGTTTTCCTTCCTTTAAATATGCGATAAGAGAATCGCTCCACGATTTGCTTGGCTCTTCGATTTCCATGATATCGATCTCCGGGGCTGCATCTAACTCGATGGCGGACATATTTGATAGCAGCCAAGTGATGGATCTTTCAGTTTTTCCGTCGACCGGTCCCGTGAACTTTGACAATATGTCAGCCCAAAGATTCTCCTCTTTTGGTATAGGTTGAATGTCGAACTTATTGAATTTGGAGATTAACTCCTTTGCTTTGTTCAAATATTTTATCATATTGAACTCCCTGGCCTCGTATGTACCCTTCACCTACCTATGAACAAGCTCTGAATCAGTTAACACAACAATTGATTTTACCTTTGCCTTAATGGCCATTTCTAATCCGGCGATTAGTGCCTCATATTCGGCCTCGTTGTTTGTGACGACGAAATCCAAGGTTATCGCGTAACTTAGATCCTCATCGTCGGGCCCTTGGAAATGAATTCCAGCTCCTCCTCCTTCCTTGGTTGATGAACCATCCACATGCATCAACCAAGCTCGGTCGCTGATTTCTTCGATCAAACTTAATTCCGAGGTCGCTCCTTCATTCGCTTTTGATATACCGGTTGATTCGAGCACAAAGTCAGCTAGAACCTGAGCTTTCACGGCGACACGCGGTTGATATTCGATCTCGAACTGGCTGAGTTCGATCGCCCACTTTATTAACCTGGCTGAAGCTTCTGGCTTCGAGAGGACCTGTCTCAAAGGTTGATTAGTTAAAACAATGATCTTGTATGTTTGAAAATAAGGCCTCAACCTTCGGGCGGCCACCACTAGGGCCAGTGCAAATTTCTCGACTTCCATATAGTTCTTCTCTGCGCCCTGCAACAATTTACTCAAGTAGTACACTGGTTTATGCTCGGCCTTATCCAATTTGACCAAAACCGAGCTGATGGCCTCTTCTGATACGGCTATGTACAAATACAAAGGTTCCCCTTCAGATGGTTTTGCTAGCATTGGAGGTGAGGTTAAGTACGCCTTCAGCTCCTCGAATGCCTTATCACACTCTACGCTCCATTCGAAAGTTTTAGATTTTCGTAAGAGTTTGAAGAAAGGTAGACTCTTGTCAGCAGATCTGGATATAAATCTATTCAATGAGATAATTTTTCCAATCAGGCTTTGAACGTCGGAAAGCTTCCTCGGCGGATTAAGGTCAGTGATCGCTCGGATTTTTTCAGGGTTTGCTTCAATTCCCCTCTCGTGAACTAAGTACCCTAGGAACTTTCCTGATCGTACACCGAAAGTACATTTAGCCGGATTTAACTTCATTCCATATCTCCTCAAGATTTGGAAACATCTATCAAGGTGATCGATATGATCCTCCTCGGACATGCTCTTTACGAGCATGTCATCCACATATACTTCCATGATTTCTCCTATTAGTTCTTTGAACATCATATTAACCAATCTCTGATAAGTTGCACCAGCGTTCCTTAACCCGAAGGGCATAACGATGAAGCAGTACACTCCCCGTTCGGTAATAAACGCCGTTTTATCCTGATCTTTCTCATTCATGAATATTTGGTAGAAGCCTTGAAAAGCATCCATCATGCTGAATAACACGAACCCCGCGGTGGAGTCCACGAGCATGTCGATTCGGGGCAATGGGTAAGGGTCTCTTGGACATAATTTGTTCAAATCGGTGAAATCGTTGCACATTCTCCATTTGTTTTCGACCCTTTCGCCCTTGGAGACTAAGACCACGTTGCATAGCCATTCTGTGAATTTTATTTCCTTGATTTGCCCTGCAGCCAACAATCTATCGACCTCCGCATTGATTATTTTGTCCTTTTCACGACCGTGATTGCGCTTTTTCTGCCTTACCGGTTTGGCCTTTGGATCGATATTTAATGAATGAGTTATCACACGCGGGTCGATTCCTACTATGTCGTCCGAACTCCAAGCGAAGACATCCACATTTTCCTGTAGGAATCCGATGAGTTTTGCTTCCATGCCGCTGCTTAGCTCCGTTCCTATTTTCGTGAATTTTTCTGGGGATTCAGGTACCAAATTCACCTTTTTGTGGTCGGGTGCCTGTACACTCATGTCCACGGTTCTTCCTTTCTTTGCTTGTAGCCTTTCATTATCGGGAATCGGAAACTCGGAGTTAGGAATCGATTCATTTAGCTTTCTTTTAACAGGGAGCTCAGGCTCTACTTTCTCCTTGATAGTTAGAGATGAATTATAACACTCCCAAGCCATGTACTGATCGTTCCTCATCTCTCCTACTCCTCCTTCGGTCGGAAACTTAACCTTCTGGTGATAAGTAGATACGACAGCCTTAAAGATATTCAAAGCTGGTCTTCCCAAGATGGCATTGTAAGCAAATGGTGTGTCTACTACTAAAAATTTAATCATTCTTGTGACGTTCTTCGGCTTGAGTCCCAAGGTGGTACTCAAAAGTATGGTTCCAAGTGGAACGATTTCCGATCCCCCGAATCCAACCAGTGGGGTGGTTACTTTATCCAAACGGGGATGGCAGAGATTCATTCTTGTAAGCGCTTCTGAAGAAATTATATTTGCCGAGCTCCCGTTATCAACCAATACTCTTTTGACCTCGAAGTTCGCAATTTTCAGTGTCAATACCATAGAAAAGTCTGGATCATCCTCATTTGTATCCCAATGAACATCAGCAGGTCGATCTGCCTCTGTAAAACTGATGACTTGGTTTTCCATTGACGAAAACTCCAAGGATAAAATTTCCTTTTTCGTGGAGACTCCTGCCTTAATCGACCTCAAGGTCCTTTTCCTAGCATTCCTGCTATCTCCCCCAGCGGGTCCACCAGCTATCATGTTTATTACTCCGTTCAACTGTTCTTCCGCTTGGTTTCTAACCTGTCTCTGCTGATTGTTGAATTTTCTCGGGCTACGAGATCTATAACGATTGCTGTAGTTGCCGTTTTTGACAAACTCTTTTAGTTTTCCTTGTGCTATTAATTTCTCTATCTCAACTTTCAACTGGTAACAATTTTCAGTACTATGTCCTCGGGTTCGATGATATCGACAGTATTGGTCATATCCGGGTGCACCAGGCCTTGCCTGCGTGATCCTTTGGGCCTCCGAAATCAAATTCCCTTCTTCTAATACAGTCAACACTTCTTCCTTCGAACTGTTAAGTTCAGTAAACTGAATTTTGCCCGGTCTCGGGGCTCGGTTCCGATCATAGGGAGGTCCTTAGGAATTCGGTGCCTGAGGCGACATGTGTGGCTTATAGGTGTTGATTCGTTGCCAGACGGATCCTTTAGTCGATCCTCCGTAATCACCCGGTTTTGGGATCGGGGCCCTATCTGGTTTTTTGCTGAGGAGAGATTTGTCGATATGCGAACTCTTTAATTTATTCATTTCCTCCTGTATCATATATTTTTCAGCTATTTCCATTATCCGCTCGAAAGACTTGGGTTGTTTTCTACATAAAGCATTTCCGAACTGGGTGCTCTTAGTCAGTTCGAACATCAGGGAGGATAGATACTCGATCTGTGGGGTATCTACCTTCAAAAGCTCAATACTGAACCTTGCTAACCATTGCCTCAATGTCTCCCCTTCCAATTGTTTCATAGTGCCCAAGTGATTTGCTGGCAGCCTCGGTTTCCTCTGGCTGGCAAACTGATGTTTTAGCTTATCGCATAATTCTTCGAAAGAAAAGATAGAGTTTGGGGGCAATTTTCCGAACCAGTCAAAGGCAATTCCTTCGAAAGTAGTGACCATGATCTTGCAACAGAAATCCTCCGAATGACCATATAAGTTCATCACATTAACGAAACTGTTAATGTGTTCTCCGGGGTCGGTAGTCCCGTTATACCGTGGCAGCCTGGTTGGTACTGTTTCCGTGTTTCGTGCTTCGCGTATCTCTCGACAGAAAGGTGAGCAACGCATGATATTATTCGAGATCTCCCTATCTCGCAAGCTTTCTCCAACTAGTGCGTTCCCCGCTCGCCTTGTGGCCTGATTGTTGAAGGGGATCTCAATTAGATTATCTTGCTCCTCCAATTTTTTGGCCACCCTTTCCTGTACTATCTTTTCCAATTCCGATTCGGTAATTCTTTTATAGGTTGATTTGTTTCTCACTACGGCACCGGCTGTATGACTCTCTCCCACGACGGAATCCTCCACATCATTTGCTTGCGCAGCTGGGTTTTCAGATCGGACATAGACTTTTGAGGGCGCAGCTCGATGCGGATGTGTTGGTGGAGCATGCGACACACTGTTATCCTTCTGTAAGTTCGAGGAGGGTAGCTCCGGTCTTGCTTGAACTCCTGGTTGGTCGACAGGCGATTGATCTGCCCTTCCGTTGTTCATGAATTCCCTGCACATCGTGCCTATTATAGATCTTAAGTCACCCATGGTCGTGTGTATCGGAATGTTATCTTGAGGAACCGCAGGCGGTACTTCTGGTTGTTGTTGAGCTGCGCGTGACAGATTATCGGGCTCATTGTTGACAGAATTTTGTGCTCCCACTGCATGGGAAGGCTCTCCTCTATTATACGTATTTCTCCTCGTAGTAGGCATATTTCGATCTAAGACTCGAACAAGGCCCCTCGGTGGGCGCCAATTGATCTTACCGAATTTCGTACGTGATGTTCGTGCGTGGTGTGGTCGATCAAACACTTAATAATAGATATAGAAGATCAATATTATTGTATTCAAGTAGTTCGATTACAAGGTTACAAGAATACAATGAATCAGAGTCCTATTCGAGCCCTATTGAATGCCGTACAAAGCTAGAGGGCGAAATACATATAAAGGTCCTAGGCCTAAATTCCGAGCGGTAGCTTCGAGTAGGGAGCACCTGGGAAGTTGTGTCGTCGTTATAAATGCACGGGGTATTTATAGCTGAAGGTAGGGTCTAGGTGATCCATCCACAGATCTGTATTTCCCGGCCCATAACTTTGGATCAGGGCTCGGCCCAACAGTAATTTCGGACCTGTAGCCATTTATCATATTCCCTTCGATCTCCCTTGGTCGAGATAGATGCTTTTCCGAGCTCTTATGCTGGACAAGGAAAGGAATCCGAAATACCCCTCATCAACTAAGGAGTTGTTTTATCTCAAGATGGCTGAGGGAAGCAGTGTCAAGGATCACTGTCTGCGTTTTATCAATCTGTTTGAAAAACTGGGGAGATTGGACGTAGAATTGCATGCTGATCTTAGCACTGACCTCCTTCTCCATACGCTGCCTCGTTCCTTTGACCAGTTCATGTTGAACTTCAACATGGAGGATAGAACCCTCCCTCTTCACGGACTGACCAATCTGTTGGTAACGTCAGAATCAACTCTCAAGAAAGATAAACCAGTGATGATTGCACACCAATCGAATGCTGCAAAGCCCAAGAGAGGTAAGAAGAAGAAGAAAGTGTTCTCTTCCAAAGTAGTCACCAAGGTGGTCGAAAAGAAGCGCAAAAGCCCAGAAGACAAATGCTTCCACTGCAAGAAAGCAGAGCACTGGAAAAGGAACTGCCCAGACTACCTGAAAATGAAACTGGTAGCCAAAGGTATTTTCTTGGTTGAATTTAATATTTAAATTAACTGTGCATCGTGGGTGTTAGACACCGCAGCAGGTTCTCATATCTGCAATGATTTGCAGGTGATGGGAGCAGTAAGATACCTGAAGCCCGGGGATAGAATCCTGCATTTTGGAAAAGGAGCTAGGATCGCCGCTGAGGCTATAGGAGACGTGGAATTAGTTTTAGGGAATTTTACTTTCATTTTAAGAGATTGTTCGTACGTACCCACTATTATTAAGAACATTATTTCTATACCTATGTTAGAGAATGATGGTTTTAATTTTTCCATTGAGAATGGATCTTTCTGCATATTTAAAGGTGGTTTAACTTATGCTCGTGGTACTTTGATGGATGGTCCAAGTCAATGTGCCCTACAACCGATGAAGAAAAGACGAGAATGTCTCTCATACCTTATGCCTCTGCTATAGGGAGCATAATGTATGCGATGTTGTGTATTCGACCAGACATAGCACACGCTCTAAGTGTAACGAGCCGCTATTAGTAAAATCCAGGCGAAGAGCACTGGACTGCCTTAAAAGCAATCCTAAAGTACCTGCGAAGGACTAAGGATATGTTTTTGGCCTACGGTGGTAGTGGGGAACTGAAACAAGAAGGATTCACTGATTCGAGTTTCCAGTTTGACGTGGATGACTTCAAATCCAACTCTGGATACATATTCCGCCTCAATGGTGGAGCGGTCAGTTGGAAAAACTATTAATAGTCTACCACTGCCGATTCAACCACAGAAGCAGAATATGTCGCAGCATCAGATGCAGCAAAGGAAAGTGTATGGATGAAAAAATTCATCCAAGAACGGGATGTTGTTCCTAGCATTGCTGAACCCGTAGTGGTCTTCTGTGACAACAACGGGGCGATAGCTCAAGTGAAGGAGCCGATATCACACCATCAATCCAAACATGTTTTAAGGAAATACCACGTGATCAGAGAGATCATTGGTAGAGGAGACATACACATAGAGTATGTCAAATCAGAAGACAACATGGCTGACCCACTAACTTAGCCACTTTCACAAAAGGCGTTCGAGGGAGACATACACATAGAGTATGTCAAATCAGAAGACAACATGGCTGACCCACTAACTTAGCCACTTTCACAAAAGGCGTTCGAGGGACATCTAGAGAAGATGGGTCTTAGAAACATCTGTGAATGGCGTTAGGTCAAGTGGGAGATTGATAGGATAGTGCATAGCAAGCCAATTCATTTAGCTTGTAATAGGTCTATTCTGTAAATAACAATCTTTGATTTTATAATTAATACGCACGTTTATTTATATGTGTATAAGGATAAACAATGACCAACTTCATCTCTCGCGAATACATTTAAGCGTTCGGATGAAATCCTGAGATTACATTTGACTATGGGACGATTCACTTCAGTATTGAGTGCAATCATGAAACAGTCTCTAAGGTCGTAATCTTAAAACTCGTTCCAAGTCATAGATTCCGAAATGAGAATGGGTATCGTAGGAATCGCCAAGACTTGTACAAGTACGCATGATTCACATGGAGTGAATTTGTAGCGTTTCATGAGCAAGGCATTTGAGGCCAGTGCATATAAGTAGGTGTTTCGATAGAGGATCGAAGGCATCGAACGACCCGAACAGAGAAACCCATTGTGGAATCACATGTCGCATATCGGTGATTGGATGTTTCTCAAGACTTATAATAGTGTACGATTTAGTCCTTTGACTTGAGGTGCTAGGGCGAATTCGGTACATGAGTGTGCGTACTTAGATCTAGGTATAGGACACTTAGCTTGATCATAACATTTTTTTTTGGGTGCTGTATAGTTATGTACGCTAGTGGTTAGTACCAATATGGAATCTACCGACTCATCGTAATGGATGAGAGAATTTCCTATACGATTCAAAGATATATCCGAGGAATCTACGGCCGTAGTCGGTGACGGATTTGGAAAGGGGTTTCCAAATTTAGCAGTCACACTGGAATATTATCCCGAATTAGAAAGTATAGTTATCGAGACAAATTTGGAGTTGCCGAGAAATTCACACACCCTAAGTCTTGATCGGGAAAATTAGTCGATAGAAGGACCGTTTGTACATGGCAATTATAAGAGGTGAGGTTCACAAATATCAATTCACCTGAAGTTGGGCTTCATGGGCATGTGGTTAGACATCGACCATGAAGTGTGGAAACTCCTGAGTTAATAGAGGAATTGATTCTAAGAGTGGTCAATTAAAGGTTGTTTAATTGGTCGGAGCAAATTATTGTTCATAAATTAAATCAGGAGGAATTCGTGGGCCTGCTGCCAATTAATGGTGAACCCAGAGGGTCACACACAATACAGTTGGAAGGTGACAGTTAATAAAAGGGTATAAAAGGAATTAATTGATTTAAAGGTAATTAAATCAATTAAATGAATTAACGTATTAATTCAAGTAGGAGACTAATTAATTAGTTTATCTAATTAATTAAAATAATTAATTAAAGTGTTAATTAATTAATTAAAGGAAATATTAATTTATTAATTAATATGGACTTGGTTTTAATTAAGGTGGTTAATTAAAAGGAGGCTTGCAAGACATGGGCCTTTAGTTAAAACCCCATAAGAACTCTTGCAAACCTAGGTCAAGAAGGAGGCTTATAAATAGAGCTCTACATGAACTCAAAGGCTAACACCCTAGCACAAAAACCCTGAGCCGTCCCCTCTGACCTAGCCGCACCCTGCCCCTGCGCTGCCACCTAGCCGCCGCCGCCTCCCTTGGCCGTGAGCTTCTCTTGTGCCGCCGTAGCTCCACTCCTGCTCACCTTGTGCTAAATCTTGCTCTGCAAGCAGGTCTACACGGTCCTTTAGTAACAAACCTTCTAGATCCAGTTCGTAGCCTAAGACTAGAAGGTGTTGCCATAATTCAACTGGTGTGGATCAATCTCTGGAGGTGAGAAACTTGGATCACTACCTGTTAATCGAAAACTACATTGGAGGTTGCCACCACCTTGCCTGTGGTGAGGTAAAAATCGAAACCCGCTTGATTAAAGTACTCTACGTGTTTTTGATTCATGCCTTTCGTATACATAATATGGAGAATTAATTATGGGACTGCGGGTACCTTGAAAAATTTTAAAATTCCGCACTATTTGTTGTTCTGACATTCGAGGCAACCCAACAGTGGTATCAGAGCCAACTCCATACTTATTATGCGAAAAGGCCTGAACATAATGGTGTGTTTACGTATATGTTTAATTATATATATGAAAATGCATGATAATTGTGTTCTGTAAATTGATTCTTACTTGTTATGACTGGATCTATGATTGGGTAAAACTGCTTTTCAAGATCTGTGGCGAATTTATAGTTTTTGAAAACTTCAGGACTCTTTTGTGCAAAAAAAATTAGGTTTTAAAAGGCTGCAAAATTCAATTTTTCTAAATCTGGAAATTTAAATGAATCTGGACTGTTTTGCAAGTCTGGTCGCACGCACTTTTTGGGTCATTTTGAAATTTCCGAATGTTTAGGGACTAGTAATTACCGAAAGTACAGGGGTCTGTTCGTAAATTTGAAAATTTTCAGAATTCAAAAGTTTATTTTCTGGTCTGCTGGCCGATTTGGTTTTGGGGTGTTTTGTAACTTTTTCAAAACTTTAGGGTCAAAAGTTCAATTTTCGAAAGTTGAGGGGCCAAACTGTAATTTTCGAAAGTTTAAAATCAGAATCTGTTTTTGAGCAGAAAATTTATTTTTGTTTACCCGAAAATTTATTTTTTCATAATTAGTAGTGACTAAAACGTAAGAATCATAGGAAGTTAGTTTTAAAAGGTAGTTTTAAAATTAAGAAAGAAATAGGTAAAAGTTGTTTGCATGTTTCTTGTTCTACGTGAACTGTTTACGTGGTTTTCGATCACGCTGAGCCTTGACCTTAGGGTAGATGTGATTGGTTTAATTTAATGTTTGGTTTTTATTGGGCCTGCGAGCCTGATATAATTTTTGGGCCACTTTGAGCCTTTGTAATAGAATAGGGCTTTACTGCTTTCCTAGTCTAGGATGAAGGCCCGTTGCAAGCAATGTTGGAGCCCAAGAAGATATGAAGGCCATGTATGCATGGTAGTTTATGTAATAGAATAGGCCTGTTTGAGAACCCTTTAGATTAACCAATAGGGCCAACATCATGGCCCGATGATTGGCCACATAGGAGGCTCCCGATTGAAAACATATTGTGGTAGTATGCATGCTAGGCTTGCATGGCTTTTATTTATTTGTCGATTTTTATTTAGCTTGTATGAGATGCGCGCTGGAATCTAGATTGTAATAAAAGATAAAGCATAATTTACACGGTGAGATCTCGAGGAGAGTTAGTATGACTTTCAAGCCCGAAATTCCCCTCTCGAATTTAATATTAAGTCTATTGGGTACATTTAAAATGAAGTTTTAAAGATCCAAGTCTTACATCAATAGGAACTAGTGTATGTTGTCTACTTATTGACAGAGGTGATCCAGAATCTGGCACCCGAGTCAAAGAAAGGGACGATAAACGAAATTCCTTGACTCTTGTTTTTAATTAAACTCGACAAGGGTGAGGACTGGTCGGGATGAGAAGATCGACCGATAACTAGTTACGGAGAATTCACGACCGGGCCCGTTGCTCATCATGATTGATGGGATATACATAACGATTAATAACATTTATGATGTAGCAGTGCTAGATAAATGTGAAAATCGAGGCAAAATAGCTTGAAGGTTGTGAGGTGCCACAATTGGTAAAAGTATACCTACCTGGAGAATTATTTGTATGGCCACGAGTCGTGGGTGCAATTAATTGCTGCTGGGACGTCAAGACCTACAAGGAATTAGATATTCCGAGAAATCAAAGGGGTGATTGTTTCGACAAAATAGTGGGAGAACTTTTTCGAAAACAAGACCAAAATTCGTTAATTATAAGTATTAAGCATAAGATCAGTTAGCTAAATGTTGTCTTTCCAATTGTAGATATTTAAGTACAATGTCTAAGAATCCATTATCTGTTATCCTCGATGCGAACAAAATGAATGGCTCAAACTTTGTCGACTGGCTAAGAAATCTTAGAATTGTCCTCGACTCCGAGCGACAAATCTATGTGCTCGACACACCTATGTCTGCTTGACCCGCAGCACGAGCTACTGAGGAACAACGAATCGCCAATGCTAAAAGGGTTGATGATGATCTTCAGGTTCGCTGCCTCATGCTAGCTTCGATGTCAAATGAACTGCAGAAATAGCATGCTGAAATGACGCTTGCTAGAGATATACTTCTCCATCTCCAGCAGATGTTTGTAGAGAGGTCTCGCACCGAAAGGTTCGCGACCACTAAGGAGTTGTTTTATCTCAAGATGGCTGAGGGAAGCCGTGTCAAGGATCACTGTCTGCGTTTTATCAATCTGGTTGAAATACTGGGGCGATTGGACGTAGAATTGCACGCTGATCTTAGCACTGACCTCCTTCTCCATACGCTGCCTCGTTCCTTTGACCAGTTCGTGTTAAACTTCAACATGGAGGATAGAACCCTCGCTCTTCACGGACTGACCAATCTGTTGGTAACGGCAGAATCAACTCTCAAGAAAGAGAAACCAGTGATGATTGCACACTAATCGAAGGCTGCAAAGCCCAAGAGAGGTAAGAAGAAGAAGAAAGTGTTCTCTTCCAAAGTAGTCACCAAGGTGGTCGAAAAGAAGCGCAAAAGCCCAGAAGACGAATGCTTACACTGCAAGAAAGCAGGGCATTGGAAAAGGAACTGCCCAGACTACCTGAAAATGAAACTGGTAGTCAAAGGTATTTTCTTGGTTGAAGTTCATATTTCAATTAACTGTGCATCGTGGGTGTTAGACACCGCAGCAGGTTCTCATATCTGCATTGATTTGCAGGTGATGGGAGCAGTAAGATACCTGAAGCCCGGGGATAGAATCCTTCATTTTCGAAACGGAGCTAGGATCGCCGCTGAGGCTATAAGAGACGTGGAATTAGTTTTAGGGAATTTTACTTTGATTTTAAAAGATTGTTCGTACGTACCGACTATTATTAAAAACATTATTTCTATACCTATGTCAGAGAATGATGGTTTTAATTTTTCCATTGAGAATTGATCTTTTTGCATATTTAAAGGTGGTTTAACTTATGCTCGTGGTACTTTGATGGATGGTCTATTTTCCCTTGAACCTATAAATTCCAACGTCATGAACATTCAATCTAGAAAAAGAAAATATGATAATCAAACTCAACAACTTTGGCACGCTAGACTTGGACATATTTCCAAGAGTACGATTCAAAGGCTAGTTTCATCTAAGGCTCTTGAAATAAAGAACTTGGATGAACTCCCGACTTGCGAATCTTGTCTCAAAGGAAAGATGACCAAATCACCCTTCACAGGGAATCCCGAGCGAACTAAACAAACACTAGATTTAATCCATTCTGATGTTTGTGGACCACTGAGTGTCACTGCGAGAGGAGGATTCTCCTACTTCGTAACATTCACTGACGATTTTATTCGTTATGGATATGTGTATCTTATGAAACACAAATCCAAAACTTTTGAGAAATTCAAAGAGTTTCGAATGGAAGTAGAGAACCAACTTGTGCATAGTATTAAAGCACTTCGATCTGACAGAGGTGGTGAGTACTTAAGCCAAGAATTCCTCGATTATCTAAAAGAGAATGGAATTCTCGCACAGCGAACTCTCCCTAAGACGCCCCATCTCAATGGAATGTCTGAGAGGAGGAACCGAACTTTTTTAGACATGGTTCGTTCCAAGATGAGCTTCGCTTACCTTCCCTTTTCGTTTTCGGGCTTGGCCCTATTGACTGCCTCAACGATACTAAACATAGTACCTTCGAAGTCAGTGCCAACAACGCTGCACCAAGTATGGTATGGTAAAGCACCCGTGTATTAGTACCTACGAGTATGGGGATCTCCTGCGTATGTAAAGAACAAGAATGGAGATAAGGTGGATAGTAGATCTAGTTTGTGCAAATTTGTGGGATATCCAAAGAAATCCATTGGATACCTATTCTTCGATCCTAAAGAATGTAATACGTTCGTATCTAGGAACGCCCACTTCTAGGAGGAGGATTTCCTCACCAACCGAAATGGGACAATCGTAGAACTTGATGAAGTCCAAGACTCGGACCCATCCCCACAAACAGTGGGATCTGAACCTGAATTCACTGAACCTACTAGTACACCTACTCTTTGAAGGTCCGATCGAATTCGTAAGGAGCCAGAACGATTTGGTTTCATTCACGAAAATGAGAAATTGAAAAGTGATCCAAGGACGTATGAAGAAGCGATGTTAGACATAGACTCGGGTGCGTGGCTCGAAGCCATGCAATCCGAAATGGATTCCATGCATTCCAACAAGGTTTTGACCTTGGTCGATCCATCTGAGGGAACTATCCCTGTAGGATGCAAATGGATCTTCAAGCGCAAGCTTGGAATGGATGGAGAGGTATTAACTCATAAGGCTCTCTTAGTGGAGAAAGGGTATTCTCAAAGGCCTGGAATAGACTATGAGGAAACCTTCTCTCCCGTAGCGATGTAGAAATCTATTCGGATACTACTTGCCATAGTCGTGTGGCATGACTACGAAATATGGCAAATGGACGTAAAGACCGCCTTTCTCAATGGAGACATTGACAATGAGATCTGTATGCAACAACCTGAAGGGTTTTCGTCCAAAGGAAGTGAGCACAAACTGTGTAAACTTCAAAGGTCAATCTATAGCCTCAAACAGGCGTCCTGAACCTGGAACATACGATTTGATGAGACAGTCAAAGCATTTGGCTTCATCAAAAATGTATATGAACCTTGTGTGTACAAGAAGACTAGTGGGAGTTCGGTACAATTCATAGTGTTATACGTCGATGATATTTTGTTAATCGAAGACGATATCAATATGTTATAGCAGACTAAAGCGTGGTTATCCGCGCAGTTCTCCATGAAAGATATGGGAGACGCATCTTACGTATTGGGAATACGTATCTATTGGGATAGATCGAAGAAGATGATAGGACTCTCCCAATCTCAATACATCAACACAATTTTGAAGAGATTCAAAATGAAAGAATCCAAGAGAGGATTGCTTCCAATGAGATATGACATCTCTCTTTCTAAGTCAATGTGCCCTACAACCGACGAAGAAAAGACGAGAATGTCTCTAGGTATCGTAGGAATCGCCAAGACTTGTACAGGTATGCATGATTCACACGGAGTGAATTTGTAGCGTTTCATGAGCAAGGCAGTTGAGGCCAGTGCATATGAGTAGGTGGTTCGATAGAGGATCGAACGCATCGAACGACCCAAACAGAGAAACCCATTGTGGAAGCACATGTCGCATATCAGTGATAGGATGTTTCTCAAGACTTATAATAGAGTACGATTTAGTCCTTTGACTTGAGGTGCTATGGCGAATTCGGTACATGAGTGTGCGTACTTAGATCTAGGTATAGGTCACTTAGCTTGATCATAACAGGTTGGGTGCGTATAGTTATGTACGCGAGTGGTTAGTACCAATATGGAATCTACCGACTCATCGTAATGGATGAGAGAATTTCCTATACGATTCTTAAATATATCCGAGGAATCTATGGCCGTAGTCGGTGATGGATTTGGAAAGGGGTTTCCAAATTTAGCAGTCACACTGGAATATTATACCGAATTAGAAAGTATAGTTATCGAGATAAATTTAGAGGTGCCGATCAATTCACACACGCTAAGTCTTGATCGGTAAAATTAGTCGATAGAAGGACCGTATGTACATGGCAATTTTAAGAGGTGAGGTTCACAAATATCAATTCAACTGATGTTGGGCTTCATGGGCTTGTGGCTAGACATCGACCATGAAGTGTGGAAACTCCTGAGTTAATAGAGGAATTGATTCTAGGAGTGGTCAATTAAAGGTTGATTAATTGATCGGAGCAATTTATTGTTCATAAATTAAATCACGATGAATTCGTGGGCCTGCTGCCAATTGATGGTGAACCCAGAGGGTCACACACAATACAGTTGGACGGTGACAGTTAATAAAAGGGTATAAAAGGAATTAATTGATTTAAAGGTAATTAAAATAATTAAATGAATTAACGTATTAATTCAAGTGGGACACTAATTAATTAGTTTATCTAATTAATTAATTAAATGAAATATTAATTTATTAATTAATATTGACTGGGTTTTAATTAAGGTGGTTAATTAAAAGGAGGCTTGCAAGACATGGGCCTTTAGTTAAAAGCCCATAAGAAGTCTTACAAACCTAGGTCAAGAAGGAGGCTTATAAATAGAGCTCTACATGAACTCAAAGGCTAACACCCTAGCACAAAAACCCTGAGTCGCCCCCTCTGATCTAGCCGCACCCTACCCCTGCACCGCCACCTAGCCGCCGCCGCCTCCCTTGGCCGTGAGCTGCTCTTGTGCCGCCATAGCTCCTCCTCTGCTCACCTTGTGCTAGATCTTGCTCTGCAAGCAGATCTACATAGTCCTTTAGTAACAAACCTTCTAGATCCAGTTCGTAGCCTAAGACTAGAAGGTGTTGCCATAATCCAACTGGTGTGGATCAATCTCTAAATGTGAGACACTTGGATCACTACCTGTTAATCGAAAACTACATTGGAGGTTGCCACTACCTTGCCTGTGGTGAGGTAAAAATCGAAACCCGCTTGATTAAAGTACTTTATGTGTTTTTTATTCATGCCTTTCGTATACATAATATGGAGAATTAATTATGGGACTGTGGGTACCTTGAAAAATTTTTAAATTCCACACTCTTTGTTGTTTTGACAATCGAAGCAACCGAACAGTGGTATCAGAAACAACTCCATACTTATTATGCGAAAAGGCCTGAACATAATGGTGTGTTTACGTATATGTTTAATTATATATATGAAAATGCGTGATAATTGTGTTCTGTAAATTGATTCTTACTTGTTATGACTGGATCTATGATTGGGTAAAACTGTTTTTCAAGATCTGTGGCGAATTTATAATTTTTGAAAACTTCAGGACTCTTTTGTGCAAAAATCGCAAATTAGGTTTTAAAAGGCTGAAAAATTCAATTTTTCTGAATCTGGAAATTTCAATGAATCTGGACTGTTTTGCAAATCTGGTCGCACGCACTTTTTGGGTCATTTTGCAATTTCCGAAAGTTTAGGGACTGTTTTGTAATTACGGAAAGTTCAGGGATCTTTTTGTAAATTTGAAAATTTTCAGAATTAAAAATTTTATTTTCTGGTCTGCTGGCCGATTTGGTTTTGGGGTGTTTTGTAACTTTTTCAAAACTTTGGAGTTAAAAGTGCAATTTTCGAAGGTTGAGGGGCCAAACTGTAATTTTCAAAAGTTGAAAAACAGAATATGTTTTTGAGCAGAAAATTTATTTTTGTTTACCCGAAAATTTATTTTGTCATAATTAGTAGTGACTAAAAGGTAAGAATCATAAGAAGTTAGTTTTAAAAGGTAGTTTTAAAATTAAGAAAGAAATAGGTAAAAGTTGTTTGCATGTTTCTTGCTCTACGTGAACTGTTTACGTGGTTTTCGATCGCGCCGAGCCTTGACCTTAGTGTAGATGTGATTGGTTTAATTTAATGTTTGATTTTTATTGGGCCTGCGAGCCTGTTATAATTTTTGGGCCACTTTGAGCCTTTGTAATTGAATATGGCTTTACTGCTTTCCTAGTCTAGGATGAAGGCTCGTTGCAAGCAAGGTGGGAGCCCAAGAAGATATGAAGGCCATGCATGGTAGTTTATGTAATATAATAGGCCTATTTGATAACCCTTTAGATTGACCAATAGGGCCAACATCATGGCCCGATGATGGCCCACATAGGAGGCTCCCGATCGAAAACATATTGTGGTAGTATGCATGCTAGGCTCGTATGGCTTTTATTTATTTGTTGATTTTTATTTAGCTTGTATGAGATGCGCGCTAGAATCTAGATCGTAATAAAAGATAAAGCATAATTTACACGGTGAGGTCTCGAGGAGAGTTAGTATAACTTTCAAACCCGAAATTCCCCTCTTGAATTTAATATTAAGTCTATTGGGTACATTTAAAATGATGTTTTAAAGATAGAAGTCTTCCATCAATAGGAACTAGTGTATGTTGTCTACTTATTTACAGAGGTGATCCAGAATCTGGCACCCGAGTCAAAGAAAGGGACAATACACGAAATTCCTTGACTCTTGTTTTTAACTAAACTCGATAAGGGTGAGGACTGGTCAGGATGTGAAGATCGACCGATAACTAGTTACGGAGAATTCACGACCGGGCCCGTTGCTCATCATGATGATGGGATATACTTAACGATTAATAACATTTATGAAGTAGCAGTGCTAGATAAATGTGAAAACCGAGGCAAAATAGCTTGAAAGTTGTGAGGTGCCACAATTGGTAAAAGTATACCTACCTGGAGAATTATTTGTATGGCCACGAGTCGTGGGTGCAATCAATTGCTGTTGGGACGTCAAGACCTAGTAGGAATTAGATTTCCCGAGAAATCAAAGGGGTGATTGTTTCGACAAAATAGTGGGAGAACTTTTTCGAAAACAAGACCAAAATTCGTTATTTATAAGTATTAAGCATAAGATCAGTTAGCTAAATGTTGTCTTTCCAATTGTAGATATTTAAGTACAATGTTTAAGAATCCATTATCTGTTATCCTCGACGCAAACAAACTGAATGGCTCAAACTTTGTCAACTGGCTAAGAAATCTTAGAATTGTCCTCGACTCCGAGCGACGAATCTATGTGCTCGACACACCTATGTCTGCTGCACCCGCAGCACGAGCTACTGAGGAACAATGAACCGCCCATGCTAAAAGGGTTGATGATTGTTGGTCCCAAGTGGTCAGATGAGGTCTAGAGGGGGGGGGGGGGTGAATAGACCTCTGAAAATTTTTATACTTAAAAAATTTTTAGTCGTCTGTCAGCAGACTAAGCTTATGAAGAACAGTAAGTTGACTATGCCGATCGTTTTCGACAAAAACAGTTTTACTAGAGTATACTTGCAGCGGATGTTTGAAAGTGTTTTTCACAAATAGACTAAGTCCTTTAAAAGATTTTATCCCCAGTTTAAAACTCCTTTAAAATCTTTTAATAATTCAAAGTGTAAACTTATACGATTTCGAAATATGCAAGAAAACTTAAATGCAAAATCAACACAAAGAATTTTATAGTGGTTATATGGATAAAAATCCTTTAGTCCACTCTTCCAGAGCACTTAGATTCTGGGTTATACTATAAACACAAAGTTTACAATATTTCTCCACTTACACCTAAACAACAAATGAAAAGGCTATAAGCTCGCAATAGGAAATCACTCAGAAAACCTATCCTCTGAAGTTAAATCACTCACAAAGACGGATTTAAACTTCGCACAACACTCAGCTAATACAAATTCACTCAGAATGTATTTTCTGTTTGGCTTCAACTGAGTTTCTGTCAACAGATGACTTCCACCAGATGAGTGAGCTGTTCGAGCTTCTTGAGACTTAGAGAAATTTCTGCTTCGGAATCAAAATCTCAGAATGTTGTTATGTGTCTCGCTCGTTGAAATCAGCTCTATTTATACTTGGATTTGAAAATATGACCGTTAAAGGAAATCACAATTCAAATCCATAGCCTTTAGCCCGAATTCAGAATGGCTCCCTACTGCAGTCCTTTCTCTGCTGTACTTTCCTGTAGCAGAATTAAATGCACTCTGCTGACCCGAGAGTATTCTTCAATCATTTGCCATTACTACCCTTCTCTTACAGAATTTATTACACCAGGTGCATTTATTACCGTTGAACTTATCTCATGATCTCTTCTACTCTGCTGATCGATGCAACCCTGCTGATAGATACTCTGCTGATCAAACTCTGAACTAATCTGATTTGAGTCAGCTGATGGTCTACCCTTCTGATTGCTGTTTCAGCATGAGATCAATAGTCTTCTGGGCTTTGAACTTTGAACTCTTCTGATGTCTTCTTTACTTGTTCAAAATTCTTCTAAGGGAACTAAGCTTTCCATACTAGCTGATTTTGACGTTTTGGAAATCATCAAAACCTTCCCTTATCTTCTTATCTTCTTTGCACTTCATCTTCATCTTCAACCAACAATTTCCCCCTTTTTGATGATGACAAAACATCAGCTAAGTACCTGTACCTAAACTAAAGTTTTGATCCTCAAAAATTTCTGAGATAGAAATAGTATGTTGGAATCAAACTTAAACTTTTATAGATTTAAAGAGATTACATATTACAAGTTCAATCTGATAAGATGTGCAAAAAAAAAAATTACAAGGATTTTAAGCATAAATGACTTAGACTAAACTACTCTTCTGTCTTGTCTTCTTCTTCCTTGTTTTCTTCATTTTCTTCAGCAGGTTTGGAAGTTTCAGCTTCCAACTCCTTGAAGAACTTTTTTTTTAACAGCTCCAACTTCTTTGGTTTAACATCAGGGTCAAGCTGTTCTTCAGCTGAGTCCTTAGCAGCAGCTATCTCTTTATCAGACTTAGCTTTTGCTTTAGCTTCAGTTTCACCAGCTTCCTCTTCTTCTTCTGCAATAGGCTGATCTACTGGTCTGCTAGTGCTTTCATTATCACCATTCTCATCTTCAGCAGCAGATTCCTCCAGTACTTCAGTTCCTTCCACTTCAGCATTTTCTTCTTCTTCACAAGGTACCTTATCTTCCCTAAGTACCCTATCTTCCCCCTTTTTGTCATCATCAGCAGGGTTGATTGGATATTTTGGTAAAACTGGTGTGATTTGAAGTGAATCACAGAGAAGCTTGATGTTTTCTTCCATAGCATCAAGTTGAGCTTGTCGTCTGAGTTGATTGGCCTCAAATGCATCCATTCTTTTGAGCACGATTTCTCCTTGGTCACCTAGCTGAATTTGAGTTCCCAGTATCCAATCAGCAGATGCCTTGAAGTCATTCATCAGATTTTGCAAGGTTTCATCCTCAGCTTGAATGGCCATTTCAACTGTTTCTTCAATCTGTCTCCAACCAGCAGCTGTACTTTGAGTTCTTCTCCTGATTACATCCATATCTTGACAGATAGATTTCACATTTTGAGCAGTGTCTTCTATCAGAGAAGTGGGAATAGCGGCAGCTTTCTGGGTTGGTTGACTTACAGCAGTCAACAGATTAGCAGTTAACTTCTCTTCCATCTCCTTCATTGAATTTGAGATCATCTGTTGAATTGAGTCCAACAGAGATGTTTGCTGTAAGTTCTGAGAAGTAGAAGTAACTTCAGATGGAATTGGAGGTAAGGCAAGAGTTGCCTCTTCAGTAATCTGATCTGCTGGACCAGAAGTAATCTCATTCTCTTTGGTCTCATCAGCTTGACTAGGAGTGCTTTCCTTCTCCTTATTCTGATCATTTTGCTCAACAGTATCTTTCTTTTCCTTAATCTGGTCAGCTGGATTTGGAGTGCTTTCCTTCTCCTTAGCAGCTAGCTCAGATGTTTCCTCCTTTTCTTTGTTCTGATCAGTGGGGTCAGATGTACCCTCTTTTTCTTTCTTTTGATCAGCATCATCAGAAGTCCCTTCCTTTTCCTTGACAGGATCAGAAGCATCTTCATTCTGTTCATCTTTATCAGTAGGGGGTGCTTGAATCTTCTTCACACTTGCAATGGTACGCATTTTTCCTGCATCATCTAAAGTAGACCTGTGAGTGATCCAAGTTAAATCATCAAGTGGAATAAACGGGGAGATTGGATCCTCAGGTAACTCTTCATATGGCCTAATGTTAGAACCATAGACAATCTGTTTTAGACTTGGAAGGGGAATCATAGAACTTGGTTGTCCCCTCATTTTCCTAGTCTTCTTGGCCCATGTTTCCATTGTCTGGGAAACTGCCAACTTTATTGACCGTTCCTTTAGGTCTTCATCATCAGCATACTTTTCAGGAACTGAGTCATAAAGCTTCTTTGCCTCAGCCTTCACAACATGACTGATCCTCAGTCTCAATTTATCCAAAAAGAATTCTGAGTCTAATGCTTGAGTTAGTGAACCTGTCTCAAGCCATTTTAGCACCCAGGCTTCTTCATCAGCAAAAGCTTTCCAGCTTGCAATTTGATCTTTGCTCTTGGTCAGACGATAGTCTCTCCATCTTTTATATCTGATCTTCTCTTTATTGATCATCGTCAGACGAGTGATCTTTGCATTCTCAGCATCCAACCTTTTAATAAATTCATCAAATACATCAGGGTCATCTCTGACAATCTCCAATGCCAGTTTTACCTCTGATTTTCTCTTTGGTTGAATTGCAGGGATAGGCATGACTGGTTTAGGCTTGGTGGGATATCTCTGTTCACCAATTACTATACCACCAGTATGCTTTGGACCATGAGAGTCCTTGACACTTGCTTCAATAGCAGCAGCTAACTCTGCTGCATCAACAGCATCCCTCTGTGCTTGAGTCATTTTGCTGGCTTCTTCTTCCAGTCTTTTGAGCTCAAGGGCCTTAAGGCGATCTTCCTCAGCCTTTTCTGCAGCCTTCCTTTGCCTCTCTTCCTCATCTAGTTTCTTCTTTGCAGCAGCAGTGAGGTAAGGAATCACAATCTTACCAGTCATTTGCTTCTTTGTTTCAGGACTTTCAACAACTTGAAGTGGAGTGGCAGCAACAGGAGTAGGATGCAGAAGAAGTACCTCTCCTTCACTTGTTGTGCCAGTCTGTTGTTCTTCTCTAACTTCAGCAGACACTCCAACAGTTGAGTCACCAGCAGACTCAGCAGCAGGTTCTTCAATGATAATCGATCTCTCTGCTGATGCTGGTGTCTCCCTCACTGTTTCAGTTGATTCTTCAGAGAATGTGACTTTTCTCTTTGCCTTAGACTTGGCAATTCTTCTTGACTGTTTAGATTGAGGAGGTCCTTTTGCAGCGCTCCTTGTCCTCATTCTCTTTGCAGGTTGAATAGGAACAGCTTCTTCAGATTCTGTCCTTTCAGGAGATGATCCAGTCTCCATCTGCTCAATTTCTTCAGTGAAGTCATCAATCACCTTTTCAGGAATGACAACCTCAGGCTGAGCTGATCCAGCTTCAACAGTAGTGCTTACTGTTTGATCAGCAAACCTACTGGTCTGACCAGCCTTCTTGCTCTTCTTTGCAGGGACCTTAGCAGTTTTTGCAGAGGCCTTTCTCTTAGAAGTGCCCACACTTCTAACAGGCTCATATAGCTTGAATTCTTTGCCGCCATAGATAGTCTTTCCACTTCCCAAAGGACATCCTAGGCTTAAGAACAGATGACTTAGCAGAATTCCATACTTGACCTTCTTATCACACAGTAGATCAAATACGTGAGCAGCCCAGTTAATTTTCAAACCATTGAAGATGCAAATCATGGTGTAATACCTCCTTCTAGGCAAACCATCTAAAGAGCTTGTACTGCAGTCCAGTACCTTCGCAATAATGTCAGCGAACCTCTGGTACTCATCTTTCAATTGAGTCTTCATCAGGGTTCCTGTCATCTTTTCTCCCTCCTTAACACAAATCAACCAAAATTCCTCCTCTTTTTCAGACCCTAGGTATGTCACATCTCCTCCCTCATTTATTAGCCCATAAATTTCACTCAAAACAGCAGCCGAAACACAAATCTTCTTGCCCCCAACTGTGGCAGTTATAGTAGTCCTTTCAGTGTTGATCTTTCTGGTTCTGTAGAAGTCATCAACATCTTCAAGATACACATGCTCATCATGAGCTTCCAGAATTGGTACTAGAGATGCTTCCTTGATCTTCGTCATGATTTCTCTCGTCAGATCAGTACCAGTTGCGAAGAATTTGTCATAGCTAAGATATCTGCCTTCAATGACATCCATTTCGAGATTGAGTGATGAAAATCTGTAGAAAACAGAGAGCTAGAAAACAGGTAGCTTGGAGAGTTAGAGAGTTTTGAGAATTTTTTGTGCGTAAGACGACTAATCTGTTCAGATCGGATTTTATACGTTTCCTTATCTTTTGGTTATCGTGATTAATGTGAACCGTAAGATTGATCTGACAGTTTTAAATCGTGCGGGTGAGAATTGCGGATTTCAAATTTATTATTTTAATGTCAGATGGGCGGGAAACTCAATCGACACTTATCTGTTACTTATAAAAGCGTGTTTCAAAAGATGCGATTTATAACCATGCTTATATAATGTATTAGATGAGTAGAGTTTAACTTATCTGACAGACGAGTGATCTGTTATCTGATATTACTAGAGAAAGCCAATAGCTAGTAATCTTCCTCTGCTGTTTGTCAATCCAACAAGATAAATTTATCTTCAATCTTCAAGAATTAAGAACAGATCTTCTGATAACATAACTTCAACTAACTGTCATTAACAAATTTCATCTTTAGAACAGAAGTACCGCTAGTCTTACACGTTCCCCCTGTCTTTAAGAATTCATAAGTTAATTAGTCTGTTGAGAGTTAATCCTTGAATAAAATAACTGATGACTGTGCTGATGAACTTCAGTCTTCTGATAAGTTCCCCCTTAGCTTATGCATCCAAATTTAGTAATCCTAGTTCAGCTCTTAGAGTTGAAAACCTTACTTCACTTAAAGGTTTAGTGAAAATATCAGCAATCTGATTGTCTGTATGAACATACTCAATCATAACATTGCCTTTTTCCACATGATCTCTAATGAAGTGATGCTTGATCTCAATATGTTTATTCCTTGAATGACTTGTAGTGTTCTGAGTAAGTGAGACTGCACTTGTATTGTCACAGTAGATTGGAATTCCACTGATCTTGATATTGTAATCTTCTAGTTGATGCTTCAACCAAAGTATCTGTGCACAGCAAGCTCCAGCAGCTATATACTCAGCTTCAGCAGTAGATATGGACACTGAAGTATGTTTTTTACTCATCCATGAGATCAGACGACTACCTAAAAATTGACAAGCACCTGTTGTGCTTTTCCTATCAATTTTGCAGCCAGCAAGGTCTGAATCTGAATATCCAATAAGTTCAAACCCAGATTCTCTAGGATACCACAATCCCAATTCTTGAGTGCCCTTAATATATTTCAGTATTCTCTTGGCAGCTAAGAGATGAAATTCCTTGGGATTTGATTGAAATCTTGCACAAACCCCAACAGAGTACATGATATCAGGTCTGCTAGCTGTTAGATACAACAGTGACCCAATAATGCCTCTGTATTTGGTTATGTCCATTGATTTACCATCTTCATCTTTATCCAAACGAAGACTAGTAGACATTGGAACAGTAGCAGTAGAGCTAGTTTCCATACCAAATTTCTTGAACAGATCTCTTGTGTATTTTGCTTGGTTGATGAATATTCCATCAGGCAATTGTCTAACTTGCAAACCAAGAAAATAATTGAGTTCACCCATCATGCTCATTTCAAACTTATTTTGCATCAGCTTGGAGAACTTGTCACACATCTGTTGGTTAGTTGAACCAAAAATAATATCGTCCACATATATTTGCAAAATTAATATATGATTCTCCCATTCAATTGTGAACAAGGTTTTGTCTACCTTACCTTTACGAAATCCTTTAATTAAAAGAAAATCAGATAGGGTATCATACCATGCTCTTGGAGCCTGTTTCAGTCCATAGAGGGCTTTCTTTAGACGATACACCTTGTCTTCTTGTTGATATGCTTCAAATCCAGGAGGTTGTTCAACATACACTTCTTCTTGCAGTTTTCCATTGAGAAATGCTGACTTCACATCCATCTGATAGACAGTGAAGTTCTTGTAAGCAGCATAGGCAAGAAACAGTCTGATTGCTTTAAGTCTTGCTACTGGTGCAAATGTTTCATCAAAGTCAATTCCTTCTTCTTGACAATAACCCTTGGCCACTAATCTTGCTTTATTTCTGGTAACAATACCATCTTCATTCATCTTATTTCTGAAAACCCATTTAGTGCCAATTACTCTTTGATGACTTGGTCTTGGAACTAAGTACCATACTTCGTTCCTTTCAAATTGATTTAACTCTTCTTGCATTGCTTCAATCCAGAAGGAATCATTGAGAGCTTCTTCAATTTGTTTAGGCTCTATTTGAGATAGAAAACTGGCAAACATAGGATCTTGTGCAGCAACTCTTCTTGTTTTCACTCGATCCAAAGGATCACCAATCACTAACTCTGGTGGGTGATTCCTGAGCCATATGAGATCAGGTTGCAGGTCTGGATGTTGTCCTCTGTTTTGATCTTGCAACACTACTGTTGGAGTTCCAGTAGTAGTCTGTTGAACATTTGTTGTCTGTTGAACAGTCTCTGGTCTGTCAGCTGTTTGTAACTCGTCTGTTAGACAATCAGTGATCTGATTTTGAACAGCACTTGAGTTGGCAGCTGAGTTGAGATCAGGTAGTATGATGGGAACATATTCTTCATTCTTTCCAACATTCAACTTCTGTAAATCAGTAGACAGATCTTGATTAGTATTTTGATTCTTTTCAGAAGATTGACTTGGCTCATCAAATACTACATGTATGGATTATTCTATTAGTAATGTTCTTTTGTTAAAAACTCTATAAGCCTTACTAACAGTAGAGTATCCTACAAAAACAGCTTCATCAGCCTTCTCTGGAAATGCAGTAAGGTGATTTTTCCCATTATTTAACACAAAACATTTACAACCAAAAATTTTAAAGTAATGAATGTTTGGCTTCCTGTTGTTCCAAACTTCATATGGAGTCTTGTTCTGATTTTTGTTGATCATGCATCTGTTCTGGGTAAAGCAGGCTGTATTTGTTGCTTCTGCCCAAAATCTTTGAGGCTGCTTAGCTTCAGCTATCATGGTTCTGATAGCTTCCTTCAGTGTTCTGTTTCTCCTTTCAACAACACCGTTCTGTTGAGGGGTTCTAGCAGCTGAATACTCATGATGTATTCCTTTGATATTACAATACTCTTCAACAGTAGAGTTTGTAAACTCTGTCCCCTATCTGATCTGATCTTCAATATTTTTATGATTATCTCATTCTGGATCAGTTCCATCAGATTAGTAAGATGTTCCTTGGTTTCAATTTTCTTCTTCATGAATATCACCCAAGTATATCTTGAATAGTCATCCACAACAGCTATGCAGTATTTCTTTCCACCATTGCTGACTGGATCAATGGGTCTAAATAAGTCCATGTGTAGCAGCTCCAAGATTCTTTCAGAAGATTGGTGCTTCTTGCTTCTGAACGATGACTTGATTTGTTTCCCTTTCTGACATGCGTCACAGAGCTTGTCTTTGCTCATGACTGTTTTTGGAATCCCTTCTACCAAATCATTCTTTATCAATCTGTTGATGGTCTTGAAGTTTAAATGATTCATCCTTTTGTGCCACAGCCAGCTAACTTCACTTGGTGTTGATGCCACCAAACAAATGTTTGAATTCTTGTCAGCAGAATTCTAGTCGACTATGTAGACATTTCCTTGTCGTCTTCCAGATAAAATTACCTTCTTTGTACCAATTTGTTCAACGTAGCACTTATCTGTTGAGAAGATGACTGAATATCCTTTGTCACAAAATTGACTTATGCTCAGCAGATTATATTTGAGGCCTTTAACATATGAGACGTCAGATATCTCTGTGTTTCCTCTGATCAGTTTTCCTTTAGCTTTAATCTTGCCTTCTTTGTTGTCTCCAAAAGTAACATTTGGACCATCCACAGCAACAACATCATTCAGCTCATGTATGCTTCCACACATGTGCCTTGAACAACCACTGTCCAAGTACCAAATCTTCTCTACTTTACTCCTACTCCTAATCCTAACCTACAAAACAAAATTAAAATTGTTTTAGGTACCCTTATTGAGAGGGTCCTGGAGGATTAGTTCCACTTTTGACAACTCAAGATGTTGATGTCTTAGGCTTCTTAGGCTTCTGAGTTTTGACAGGAGCATGAACAGTTTCATCTTTATCATGTTTAGCAGATAAGTCATGTTGATGATCAGTATGATAAGAATATGTTCATAAGCAGGGTAAGGCGCATGATAAGTAGGGTATACATGCATTGGATGAGCAGGATATGGTGCATAGTAAGTTGGAAACTGAGGTGCATGATACATAGGAGAATATGCAGTAGGTTGCACATAATATGGCTCATTTCCATACCAAGCATTTTGATTTTTCTTATTCTTATGCTTCTTTGGTTTACTATTAGCTTGCTCATTAACAGATGACTTAGATTTACCACTAGTCTGATTCAATTTAGCCTTATCAGCAGACTTCTTAGGACTCTTCTGTTTGGTTTTACTAGTCTGTTTACCTACACTAGGCTCTTTGCTCTTTTTAGCCTTAGGAGTTTTCGTCTCCTTTAATACTTTCTCAGGTGAAGCAGGTTTAGTAGTTTGAACATACAGAATGACCTTACTATTGTCAGCAGATATGAATTTTTCAGTATGATTCAATTCTAACTTATCCTGTTCTAAAGGCATCTTCTGTTTACTAGACATATGAGTGGATGCAATAAATGATTTTTCATGAGAGTCAATAACCTTTTCAAGTTCCATGATTTTACCCTTATAAACTTCACAATCAGCTTTCAAAGATTCATGTTCTTGCTCAAGCTGTTTATATTCAATTGATTCTCTTGGCTTTTCAGCTGTGAGTTTCAGTGAATTATTTTGCTCTTTTAGCAATATCATCTCTTCCTTAAGCTTTTTATATGCTTCAGCAATAGTAGTATTGTTAAGCATCATTTGTTCAAATGAACTAAATAATTCATTTTCAAGAGTAGTTACCTCATCCTCAGAGTCATCAGATTCCTTGGTCATCAGGCAGAGCAGAGCATGTTTCTCTTCATCAGAAGACTCTTCGTCTGAAGTGTCTGAGTCTGAATCAGATGAGTATACAGAAGTCAGCTTTTCTGCTTCAGCGATCGTTGTCTTGCCTCTCTGATGCTTTCTTTCCTTTCTGATTCTCTTCTCTTCCTCAGTGTACTTCTCTGCTTTTGGATAAGGACAGTCTCTGATGAAATGTCCCAATTTCCTGCAGTTAAAACACATTAGTTTTGCTTTATAATCATCTTTATCTTGAGAAGAAGAGTTAGGTTTAGAAGTAGAAGCATTGTTGTATTTGTTCTTCATTTTTCTCTTGTAGAACTTCTTGAAATTGTTCATCAGCAATGCTACATCTCCAGCTGTGTACTCCTTTTTGTTGAGTAGTGTGGCTTCATCAGATGAGTCCACTTCTTTACTTCTCTGTGCTGGTCTTCTTGGATTTTCAGCAGCAACTAAGGCAGTTGTGGGTCCTAAAGTTGAGGTTTCTTCACTTCCCATTCTAGGCAGTTTATACTCGAATGCCTTGAGTACGGAGAACAGCTCTGTAAGAGAAATCTTCCCCAGATCTCTTGATTCTTCCATAGCTGTTACTTTCATGTTGAACTTAGGAGGCAGAGCCTTCAGTACTCTGACGGTGATCTCCTTGTCAGTGAAGGTCTTCCCCAACTTTAGAACTTCATTGAGTGTTCTGGTGAACCTGGTATCCATCTGATCAATGGTCTCTCCAGACTTCATTTTGAAGTTATCCAGTTTCTCCAAAGCAACAGTAAGCTGATGCTCTTTGATTGCATCATTTCCTTCACTCATATCACGAACTTTATCCCACATCTCCTTTGCAGTCTTGCAATGTTTGACTTTGTCAAACCGATCATTATCCAGGGCTTTAGTCATGATAAATCTTCCGACTCTATCCAGATTAAATAGCTTTATTTCCTCTGGAGTCATCTCATGAAGGTCTTTTTCCACCACGGTATCAACTTCATTTATCTTTATCGTCTTGGTGAATCTGAATGGACCTTTTATGATACATGTATACAGACTTAAAAAATTTTCACAAGGGGTCCAAAGTGGTCAGATGAGGTCTACAGGGGGGGTGAATAGACCTCTGAAAATTTTTAGACTTAAAAACTTTTTAGTCGTCTGTCAGCAGACTAAGCTTATGAAGAACAGTAAGCTGACTATGCTGATCGTGAACAGATCTTGAACAGCAGAGTGACCACTCTTCTTATAATAACTTAGCTGTTTTCAACTAAAACAGTTGTACTAGAGTATACTTGCAGCGGATGTTTGAAAGTGTTTTTCACAAGTAGACTAAGTCCTTTAAAAGATTTTATCCCCAGTTTAAAACTCCTTTAAAATCTTTTTAATAATTTAAAGTGTAAACTTATGCAATTTCGAAATATGGAAGAAAACTTAAAAGCAAAATCAACACAAAGAATTTTTATAGTGGTTATATGGATAAAAATCCTTTAGTCCACTCTTCCAGATCACTTAGATTATGGGTTAAACTATAAACACAAAGTTTACAATATTTCTCCACTTACATCTAGACAACAAATGAAAAGGCTATAAGCTCACAATAGGAAATCACTCAGAAACCTATCCCCTGAAGTTAAATCACTCACAAAGACGGATTTAAACTTCGCACAACACTCAGCTAATACAAATTCACTCAGAATGTATTTTCTGTTTGGCTTCGACTGGGTTTCTGTCAACAGATGACTTCCACCAGACAAGTGAGTTGTTCGAGCTTCTTGAGACTTAGAGAAATTTCTGCTTCGGAATCAAAATCTCAGAATGTTGTTGTGTGTCTCGCTCGTTGAAATCAACTCTATTTATACTTGGATTTGAAAGTATGACCGTTGAAGGAAATCACAATTCAAATACATAGCCTTTAGCCCGAATTCAGAACGGCTCCCTGCTACAGTCATTTCTCTGCTGTACTTTCCTGTAGCAGCATTAAATGCACTCTTCTGATCCGAGAGTATTCTTCAATCATTTGTCATTACTACCCTTCTCTTACAGCATTTATTACACCAGGTGCATTTATTACCGTTGAACTTATCTCATGATCTCTTCTACTCTGCTGATCGATGCAACCCTGCTGATAGATACTCTGCTGATCAAACTCTGAACTAATCTGATTTGAGTCAGCTGATGGTCTACCCTTCTGATTGCTATTTCAGCATGAGATCAGTAGTCTTCTGGGCTTTGAACTTTGAACTCTTCTGATGTCTTCTTTACTTGTTCAAAATTCTTCTAAAGGAACTAAGCTTTCCATACTTAGCTGATTTTGACGTTTTGGAAATCATCAAAACCTTCCCTTATCTTCTTATCTTCTTATCTTCTTTGCACTTCATCTTCATCTTCAACTTATAATGATGATCTTCAGGTTTGCTGCCTCATGCTAGCTTCGATGTCGAATGAACTGCAGAAACAGCATGCTGAAATGATGCTTGCTAGAGATATACTTCTCCATCTCCAGCAGATGTTTGTAGAGAGGTCTCGCACCAAAAGGTTCGCGACCACTAAGGAGTTGTTTTATCTCAAGATGGCTGAGGGAAGCCGTGTCAAGGACCACTGTCTGCGTTTTATCAATCTGGTTGAAAAACTGGGGCGATTGGACGTAGAATTGCACGTTGATCTTAGCACTGACCTCCTTCTCCATACGCTGCCTAGTTCCTTTGACCAGTTCGTGTTGAACTTCAACATGGAGGATAGAACCCTCGCTCTTCACGGACTGACTAATCTATTGGTAACGGCAGAATCAACTCTCAAGAAAGAGAAACTAATGATGATTGCACACTAATCGAAGGCTGCAAAGCCCAAGAGAGGTAAGAAGAAGAAGAAAGTGTTCTCTTCCAAAGTAGTCACCAAGGTGGTCGAAAAGAAGTTCAAAAACCCAGAAGACGAATGCTTCCACTGCAAGAAAGCAGGGCATTGGAAAAGGAACTGCCCAGACTACCTGAAAATGAAACTGGTAGCCAAAGGTGTTTTCTTGGTTGAAGTTAATATTTCAATTAACTGTGCATCGTGGATGATAGACACCGCAGCAGGTTCTCATATCTGCATTGATTTGCAGGTGATGGGAGCAATAAGATACCTGAAGCCCGGGGATAGAATCCTGCGTTTTCGAAACGGAGCTAGGATCGCCGTTGAGGCTATAGGAGACGTGGAATTAGTTTTAGGGAATCTTACTTTGATTTCAAGAGATTGTTCGTACGTACCGACCATTATTAGGACATCATTTCTATACCTATGTTAGAAGTCAGTGCCAACAACGCCGCACCAAGTATGGTATGGTAAAGCACCCGTGTATTCGTACCTACGAGTATGAGGATCTCCTGCGTATGTAAAGAACAAGAAGGGAGATAAGCTGGATAGTAGATCTAGTTTGTGCAAATTTGTGGGATATCCAAAGGAATCCATTGGATACATGTTCGTCGATCCTAAAGAACGTAGTACGTTGGTATCTAGGAACGCCCACTTCTTGGAGGAGGATTTCCTCACCAACCGAAATGGGACAATCGTAGAACTGGATGAAGTCCAAGAATCGGACCCATCCCCACTAACAGTGGGAGCTGAACCTGAATTCACTGAACCTATTAGTACACCTACTATTCGAAGGTCCGATCGAATTCGTAAGGAGCCAGAACGATTTAGTTTCATTCACGAAAACGAGAAATTGGAAAGTGATCCAAGGAACTATGAATAAGCGATGTAAGACATAGACTCGGGTGCATGGCTCGAAGCCATGGAATCCGAAATGGATTCCATGCATTCCAGCAAGTTTTGGACCTTGGTCGATCCACCTGAGGGAACTATCCCTGTAGGATGCAAATGGATCTTCAAGCGCAAGCTTGGAATGAATGGAGAGGTATTAACTCATAAGGCTCGCTTAGTGGCGAAAGGGTATTCTCAAAGGCCTGGAATAGACTATGAGGAAACCTTCTCTCCCGTAGCGATGTCGAAATCCATTCGGATAATACTTGCCATAGCCGTTTGGAATGACTATGAAATATGGCAAATGGACGTAAAGACCGCCTTTCTCAATGGAGATATTGACAAGGAGATCTTTATGCAACAACCTGAAGGGTTTGCGTCCAAAGGAAGTGAGCACAAATTGTGTAAACTTCAAAGTTTCATCTATAGCCTCGAACAGGCGCTCCGAACCTGGAACATACGATTTGATGAGACAGTAAAAGCCTTTGGCTTCATCAAAAACGTATATGATCCTTGCGTTTACAAGAAGAATAGTGGGAATTCGGTACCATTCATAGTGTTATACGTCGATGACATTTTGTTAATCGGAGACGATATCAAGATGTTAGCGCAGACTAAAGCGTGGTTATCCGTGCAGTTCTCCATGAAAGATATGGGAGACTCATCTTACGTATTGGGATTACGTATCTATAGGGATAGATCGAAGAAGATGATAGGACTCTCACAATCTCAGTACATCAACACAATTTTGAAGAGATTCAAAATGGAAGAATCCAAGAGAGGATTGCTTCCAATGAGACATGGCATATCTCTTTCTAAGTCAATGTGCCCTACAACCGACGAAGAAAAGACGAGAATGTCTCTCATACCTTATGCCTCTGCTATAGGGAGCATAATGTATGCGATGTTGTGTACTCGACCAGACATAGCACACGCTCTAAGTGTAACAAGCGGCTATCAGTCAAATCCAGGCGAAGAGCACTGGACTGTCGTAAAAGCAATCCTAAAGTACCTGCGAAGGACTAAGGATATGTTTTTGGTCTACGGTGGCAGTGAGAAACTGAAACTTGAAGGATTCACTAATTCGAGTTCCCAGTCTGACGTGGATGACTTCAAACCCAACTCTGGATACATATTCCGCCTCAATGGATGAGCGGTCAGTTGAAAAAGCTGTAAACAGTCTACCACAGCCTACTCAACCACAGAAGCAGAATATATCGCAGCATCAGATGCAGCAAAGAAAAGTGTATGGATGAAAAACTTCATCCAAGAACTGGATGTTGTTCCTAGCATTGTTGAACCTGTAGTGGTCTTCTGTGACAACAACGGGGCGATAGCTCAAGCGAAGGAACCGAGATCACACCATCAATCCAAACACGTTTTAAGGAAATACCACATGATCAGAGAGATCATTGGTAGATGAGACAACATGGTTGACCCACTAACTAAGCCACTTTCACAAAAGGCGTTCGAGGGACATCTAGAGAAGATGGGTCTTAGAAACATCTGTGAATGGCTTTAGGGCAAGTGGGAGATTGATAGGATAGTGCCCAGCAATCCAATTCATTTAGCTTGTAATAGGTCTATTCTGTAAATAACAATTTTTGATTATATAATTAATATGCACGTTTATTTATATGTGTATAAGGATAAACAATGGCCAACTTCATCTCTGGCGAATACATTTAAGCGATTGGATGAAATCCTAAGATTACATTTGACTATGGGACGATTCACTTCAGTACTGAGTGCAATCATGAAACAGTCTTTAAGGTCGTAATCTTAAAATACGTTCCAAGTCATAGATTTCGAAATGAGACGGGGTATTGTAGGAATCACCAAGACTTGTACAAGTATGCATGATTCACATGGAGTGAATTTGTAGCGTTTCATGAGCAAGGCATTTGAGGTAAGTGCATATGAGTAGGTGGTTCGATAGAGGATCGAACGCATCGAACGACCTGAATAGAGAAACCCATTGTGACAAACATATTTGTTGTACGTAAATTAAACAAACAGTCCAACTGACTGAATTAACACTTTAATTAAACAAACCCATTTTAAAATTCCGCACTCTTTGTTGTTCTGACAATCGAGGCAACCCAACATAATTTACTCTCCCGTAAGTCCATTACCTATATGATACGTCTTTCAATTAGGATCAAATTAATGTCATTCTTTCTCACTCTTTCTTTAGGAATGTACTGACATGATAAATTAATTATATATATATATATATATATATAGATAGATATAGAAACATCATAATAACAATTCAGAAAAATGATAGCATGTCTAAAAGCTTGGGTTTATATTTCCGTTAAGAGTAGGTAAAACGGCACACTAAAGCTTGTAATATTTTTTTCTTCAACGGATAATATCTTGATAGGATAGTGCCAAGCAAGCCAACCATATTAGCTTGTAAGAGGTCTATTTTGTATTACATGATTATGGTCTAATAAATTAATACGCTTGTTTATTTATTGTACGTAAATTAAACAATGACCAATTCATCTCTCGCGAACGTATCTAAGCGATGGATGAAATCTTAAGATCACGTTCGACTATGGGATGATTTACTTCAGTATGAGTGAAATTATAAAACAATCTCTAAGGCTGTGATCTTAAAATACGTTCCAAGTCATAGATTTCGAATGAGATGAGGTATCTGATAGAAATAGTGTCCTGCAAGCCAGCTGTATGGCTAGCATTAATTGTAATTAATAAGGAACTATTCAATTTAGATTAATAAATGCACTTTTATTAAATGGTCAACTTTATCTTATGTAATATTTGTCTACGCATAAGGATAGAAGTCCTTAGATCACAGGGCTATGGGACAACCCGTGGACTGATCTCTAAGGCCGTGATCTAGAACATATTCAAGAGTCGTAGAATCCAATCGAGATAGGACATCGTTGGATTCGGTTAGACTCTCACTATTGTGTATACTCCGATGAACTGGAGGACGCTGGGGTCCACGAGCGTGACTGGGATAGTCTATACACATAAGTGGGTGGCTTGCTGGGATGGCAAGTGCACTGAATACCCCAATTAGGAAATAACTCACCATGGAAGCGGTAGTCGCATATCGGGGTTGAAGTTATTCCAATTTACAATAGTATACGAGGAACGATCCCTAACAACTTGAGATGATAGGGTTTATCTGGTACGAGAACGTCTATGCTTTGATGTGAGTTCCGACTGACTGGGGATCACCAGAAAGTCTCTGAGGACTCACATTGGGTATAGAGGAACTCGTATGCAGATTCATATCATCAACAAAGGATCCATTGACCCGACTTGATAGGTTGGGAAATTCTCCTATGGATTTCTGTGAGTAATTAATTCTGGTAAAAATCCTTGGCCAAGGTAACTGACGACTTTATGTAAGTAGCTCATAAAGATTGAGTCAAAGAGAATTTATTTCGAGACCAGAATACATAAGGTCAAGACAAAAGAAAAAGGGAATCCGATAAAAGACCATACCCTTAAGTCTCGACTGGGAGATTGATCGACGGAGAGATTTTGTCGTATATGGAAATTGTAAATGATAAAAGGTTCACTGAATTAATTCACCAGTGATTGGGCTCCATGGGCTTGTGACTGGACATCGACCGTGGAGTGTGGGAGAATTCCCAAATTAGCAGGGGTGCTAATTTTGGAATGATTAATCGACAGAGTGTTCGATTAATTTAGAGTATTAATTGCTCAAGTAATCAAATAATATTTAATTACAACCCACGGCCAATTATGTGGTGAACCTACGGGGGCATACACAATACACAAGTAGCGAAAGCGAGGAAACAGGAACGAACCAGTCGACTGGGTCGACTGGGTCAAAATCGACTGGGTCGATTAAATGGGTGGGTCGACTGGGTCGACCCATATGGAACGAAAATGGATCCAATTGGAATTGGATCAAGATTATAAATTAAATTGGAATTTAATTTATGAGTAAATTAATTAATTAGGATTTAATTAATTAATGGAATAATTAATTTAATTAGACTTGGAGTTTAATTAATTAATTGGGAGATGATTTAATTAATTGGGCTATTTAATTGGGAGATTAAATAAAGCCCTGAAAGATTAATTAATATGGGCCATGAATTAATTAGAAGACTTAGTCTTCTAATTAAAGAAGGCCATGGCCCATGTAGGAGAGAGAAGACCTAGTCCTAATAGGACTAGGATAGAAAGAAAACTATAAATAGCTTTCTTCTAGTTATTTTTCACAGAACTCCTTAAGCAAAAATTGAGCAAAGCAAAAATCTCTCTCCCTCTCCCTACCAAATCGGCCGAACCAGTTCTTCCCTGTGGAAGAATTTTTCGTCTTCGTTTTTGTTCCCAAATCGTTCCTAAAACCTAGATATTAATATAGCCTATGTTCTAGTCGATTAGGTATATTAATTTTCGTGATATTGTGGTGTATCAACTCGTAGAGGCGCAACACGTGGGGCGCTACAAAAAGGTGTGGGTCGATCAACCGGGGTCAGAATTCAGAGCTCATATTGCTAGCCTAGGATTTGCAAGGAGACAGGTATAAACGAGAAAACTTATACTGTCATTTATTTATATTTATATATATACAAATAGAGAATATCCTGGCAAGATTCTTTAAGAGGCCCTAGAAATTTTTATATTCCGCTGTGCCTAGGGCTGTTTTTCTTACCGAATCCCAACAGTGGTATCAGAGCCAACTCTAGGCTTTGTATATATATGAATTTGCGAATTCTGTGTTTAATAAATCATATGTTTGATTTATGTGGCTAGTTCTATAACTTTGCATGTTTTAGGACTTTATTATTAACTTGGAGTTAATGTTTAATTTAGGATTCGAAAATTTTATCATGTTGATGTTATTTTGAATTAGGATTTAATTGACTGGGTTTGTTGAATTAAATCTGTGGGTAATCGAAAAAACAAAACAAAAATTTATTTTATTATTAGATCCGACTCGCGGTGGCACGCGGCGGTGCGCGGCAGCGCACCGCGGCTGGGCGGCCACCGCAAGCCGCTGCCAACGGCAGCGTGCTGGCAGCACGCTAGCCACACACGCTGCGCGCAGCAGCAGCCTTCAGGCTGCTGTTTGCGCGCTGCTGTGCGCGGCTGCTCGCTGCCGCACGCAGCCGCGTGCAGCGGCTGCTGCCGCAGGCAGCTCACGCGCCGCCTTGGTGGTCGCGCGTGGGCTGTCCTACGTGGCAACTCCTGATTAGCTTCGACTGGTCATGTTTGGGTTGGACTCTAATTCTGCCTATTTTGAAAATTCTGGAAATTTAGAATTTTGGGAAGATTAGGAAACTTGGAGTTTTGGGATAAGGTAGTTATCTTGTTAGAGTTAAACACTACCTTAATTAAACTAATCTAAACAAAATAGGATTATCTTGAGAATCTTGGAGATTTGGGAATATTGGGAAACTTAGAGTTTTGGATAAGGTAAGAATCTTAGAGATTTAGATTACCTTAATTAACCAATCTTAATCAAGATAGGATTTGTAGATTACTTGGAGCTCAAGTAAGAGCTAATTAATCTTAGAGGTTAATTGTTAATTCAAAATTAATTAACTTGGATAAATTTTATGAATTAAAATTAATGGAGCCGGTAAATTTACATTTTTGCCCTTATGTGAATTTATGCATGTTCTTGAGTGAATATGTGGATTGGTCGATTTTGCCCTTAAGCCCTGTGTTATTTTTGGTTTATTTATTTTTGGGTTGTAATTAAATGGGCCTGATTGGTGCCCTTGCTTGCGCAAACAAATGTAATAGAATAGGACCATTTATTTTTATAAGTTAGACTTAGTTTAGGCTTGGAGCCGAGAAGACCTCATGAAGACTTAGAGATCCACATGGAGGCCAATTTTCCCTGGAGGACATGGAGGCCCAATTCATTACATGGAGGCCCAATCAAGCTGGATATTACAAGAAGGCCCATGATGTATGGGTTTAAAAATTGTAATAGTTAGGACATTTAATTTTCACCCTAGACTGACCAATTGATTCATCACATGGCTCGTGATGGATCGCATAGGATGGGCGATCGACCAATCATATCTTGCTAGGTGATGAATGTTTACTTTTTCGCGCATTATTCTTTGATGTATGAGATGCATGCTTAGGATAGAAAACGTAAACAAGATAAGCATAATCTGATGAGACCTCGCACAATTAGAAACCTCCAATTGAACTTAAAATTCAATTAGAATATTAAATCGAATAACGGGCGCATATGAATAGTGTCTATGGTCCGAGCCTATCCAATTACTAGGTCTTAGGCATATTGTACGAATATATCTTCATGTCTCACGAGTCGTGGGTCGAGCTATAGGAAGATAATATGTCTATTGCCTCGATGCACGAGTTTAGTGCCAAGGGAGGGGATAGCAAGGTTTTAGGCGCTGTCTCACGAGTCGTGGGGCGTCTAGAATTGAACTATTTCTCTTCACGAGTATTGGACATGATTTAACGCTAGTAAATATGGATGTCTCACGAGTCGTGGGTCCATATCGAAAAACGAGGCTAAATGAACTTAAGGGTTAGCTGCGATGGTTAACCGTTGACGTAGTCGACCACCAAATAAATCAAATAGTATGGCCAACGAGTCGTGGGTACTAGGAGATTGCATTTGGGCCTTAAGCCCGCTAGGATATTTTAAATTCCCGAAACTTATGTGGGGGCATAAGATTTTGATTAAAATAGTGGGAGTAATTTACAAATAAAATCCATGTTTGTAAATTGTGCATTTTAAATTAATCTTTCGCGTATTTATTTCTTCTATCGTCGTTTTGTAGATATAATGTCTAAGAATCCGATTTCCATCATACTTGAACATAACAAATTAACTGGACCAAACTTCCATGACTGGGTCAGGAACCTTAAGATCATTCTCGCTTCTGAAAAGCGAGGTTTTGTCCTTGATGGGCCCCCTCCCGAACTTGTTAAGGATTCCGATGAAGCTGAGAAAGAAGCCCTGGATTTATGGCTTGACGATGACTTGCAGTCACGTTGTCTCATGTTGGCATCCATGTCGAATGAACTTCAAAAGCAGCACGAGCATATGAAGTCTTCTTTTGAAATCTACACGCACCTAAATGGTTTATTTGGGGTGCAAAGTAGATATGAGCGGTATGAAACTGCCAAGACTTTGCAACAAACGAGGATGGCTGAAGGTGCTGATGTTCGATCTCACTGCATCAAGATGATTGGGCTTATTGAAAAGCTTGGTCATCTTGACGTAAAGATGGACAAGACCTACTGCCAGGATATAATCCTCCAATCGTTGCCAAGATCATTCGAACAATTCGTAGTGAACTACAACATGCACAAGATGAATGTTGAACTTCACGAGTTGGCTAATATGCTCGCCACTGCCGAGGCTTCCATGAAAAGAGAGAAGCCAGTGATGGTTGCTACCTCGACCCAATCCAAGTCCAGAAGGACAAAGAAAGGGAAGGGGAAAGGAAATGCTTCTTCAAGCAAAGGCAAAGCACCATCTGGGCCCATAGGGAAGGGAAAGAAGCGTAAAGCTTCGTCTGGTGAACAGAAATGTTTCTACTGCAAGAAACCTGGACACTGGAAGAGGAACTGCAAAGAGTTCTTGGAGAGCTCGAAAGGTATATTCCTTGTTGAAGTTAATTTATCAATTAACTGTGCATCATGGGTGCTAGACACTGCTTGTGGTTCTCATCTTTGTAATGATTTACAGGTGATGGGAGCAACAAGGCCACTTAGGCCAGGGGATTGGATCCTGAGATTTGGCAATGGAGCTAGAGCTGCTGCCGAGGCCATAGGCGAAGTGGAGTTAGATTTAGGTGGTAATAAATTAGTCCTTAGGAACGTTCTTTATGTACCTGGTTTGGTGAAAAACATTATTTCAATTCCTGTTTTGGATAATGAAGGTTTTAATTTTACTATTAATAAAGGTTCCTTTTCGTTATTCATGAATGATAATATGTTTTTCACTGGTACATTAAAAGATGGACTATATACCGTTGAACCACCTAAGTTAGTGATGCATGTACAATAAAACAAAAGGAAACAAGATAATGAAATATCTACCCAATTATGGCACGCTAGACTTGGACATATTTCTAAGTTAAGGATTCAAAAGTTAGCATCATCTGGCGCGATTGAAATCAATCGCATTGATGAAATGCCGACATGTGAACCATGTTTGAAGGGTAAAATGGCTAAGTTGCCATTTAAGGGAAACCCTGAGCGAGCCAAGCAAACATTGGACTTAATACATACTGACGTATGTGGACCACTAAGAAAAAGCGCCCGAGGTGGCTATGACTACTTCATCACTTTCACTGATGACTTTAGTCGTTATGGATATGTGTTCCTGTTGAAACACAAGTCTGAAGCCTTTTAGCGATTCAAAGAATTCAAGATGGAAGTAGAGAATCAACTTGGTCATACGATAAAGGCTCTTCGTTCTGACCGAGGTGGAGAATTTCTTAGTAACGAATTTCTGAATTATCTTGTAGAGCATGGAATATTATCGCAGTGGACTCCTCCTGCAACACCCCAACTAAATGGAGTAGCAGAGAGAAGGAATCGAACCTTGATGGCCATGGTTCGATCCATGATGAGTGCCACTGACCTTCCTCTTTCATTTTGGGGACATGCCCTCCTCACGGCAACGAAGATACTGAATATAGTACCTTCGAAATCCGTAGAAAAGACACCATACGAACTATGGTTTGGCAAGGCACCCTCATACGCATTCATGCGCATATGGGGATCTCCCGCTTACGTTAAAAAGCTAGTGGGAGATAAATTGGAAACTAAATCCACTTTGTGCAAATTCGTGGGGTATCCAGAAAACTCAATAGGATACGAGTTCTACGATCCTACAAGACAAACAACGTTTGTCTCGAGGAATGCTCACTTCTTGGAGAAGGATTTCTTGGTGGACAAGAAAGAAAATAACGTAGAACTAGATGAGGTCACTGAAGCTGAAAAGGCCTTAGAGGTCGATCGAGCTGACCCGTCACCACAGGCAGTGGGAGAACAAGAGCATGAAAGTGCAACAGAAAGTACACCGATACTTCGTAGGTCAGAAAGACAACGTAGAGAACCCGAGAGGTACTACGGTCTGCTGCATGAGACTGGACAGTCTCTAACCGACCCAAGGACTTACGAAGAGGCTATGCTAGACATAGACTCGGGAAAGTGGCGCGAAGCCATGGAATCCGAACTGGACTCCATGCACTCAAACAAGGTCTGGGCCTTGGTAGATCCACCAGTGGGAGTGGCTCCCGTGGGTTGCAAGTGGATCTATAAGCGAAAGCTTGGAGTGAACGGAGAGGTGATTACCTACAAGGCGCGACTAGTGGCAAAAGGATACACTCAAAGACCAGGTATCGACTTTGAGGAGACCTTCTCGCCCGTCGCAATGCCCAAATCCATTCGGATCTTGCTGGCCATAGCTGCGTGGTATAACTACGAGATATGGCAAATGGATGTAAAGACTGCCTTTCTCAATGGTGACATTGATAAGGAGATCTACATGGAGCAACCAAAAGGATATGCATCCAAAGGAGATGAACACAAGGTGTGCAAACTCCAGAGGTCCATTTATGGACTAAAGCAAGCTTCCCGAAGTTGGAACATTCGTTTTGATGAGACAATCCAAACTTTTGGATTCATCAAGAACATGTTCGAACCTTGCGTGTACAAGAAGATCAGTGGGAGTACAGTTGAATTTTTGGTGCTTTATGTTGACGACATTCTTCTCATTGGAAACAATGTAAAAGCATTGTCTGAAACTAAAGCATGGTTGTCTACACAATTCTCAATGAAGGATATGGGAGAAGCATCCTTTGTACTAGGTATAAGGATCTACCGAGATAGATCAAAAGGACTGCTGGGCCTCTCCCAATCCCAGTACATAGATAAAATCTTGAAAAGATTTAGTATGGAAGAATCCAAGAGAGGATTGCTTCCAATGAGACATGGAATTGCACTCTCCAAGTCTATGGCCCCAAAGACGCCTGAGGAGAGAAGCAATATGTCTCGAGTACCATATGCATCCGCGATAGGAAGCATAATGTATGGTATGCTATGTACGAGACCAGATGTAGCGTACGCTCTTAGCGTAACAAGTCGCTACCAGTCTGATCCAGGTGAGCAGCACTGGATAGCCGTAAAGGCAATTCTGAAGTACCTGAGAAGGACTAAGGAATTGTTCTTGGTATACGGTGGAGGAGAATTGAAATTGGAAGGCTATACAGACTCAAGCTTCCAATGTGATGTAGACGACTTCAAGTCGACATCAGGATACGTTTTCTGCCTCAATGGTGGTGCGGTTAGCTGGAAGAGCTCCAAGCAGGAAACAACCGCGGATTCAACCACTGAAGCAGAATACATTGCCGCGAGTGACGCAGCAAAGGAAGGTGTTTGGATGAGGAACTTCATCCAGGAATTGGATGTGATACCTAGCATTGCTGAGCCCATTACTATCTTCTGCGATAATAATGGGGCAATAGCGCAAGCAAAGGAGCCGAGATCTCATCAGAAATCCAAGCACGTACAGAGACGATACCACGTGATAAGAGATATCATTGGTAGAAGAGACATTAAGATGGAACGTGTCGACTCAGAAGATAATACGGCGGACCCGCTAACGAAGCCTCTGCCTCAAAAGGCATTTGAGAAACATCTGCATAAGATGGGACTCAAGAACATAAAAGACTGGCTTTAGGACAAGTGGGAGATTGATAGAAATAGTGTCCTGCAAGCCAGCTGTATGGCTAGCATTAATTGTAATTAATAAGGAACTATTCAATTTAGATTAATAAATGCACTTTTATTAAATGGTCAACTTTATCTTATGTAATATTTGTCTACGCATAAGGATAGAAGTCCTTAGATCACAGGGCTATGGGACAACCCGTGGACTGATCTCTAAGGCCGTGATCTAGAACATATTCAAGAGTCGTAGAATCCAATCGAGATAGGACATCGTTGGATTCGGTTAGACTCTCACTATTGTGTATACTCCGATGAACTGGAGGACGCTGGGGTCCACGAGCGTGACTGGGATAGTCTATACACATAAGTGGGTGGCTTGCTGGGATGGCAAGTGCACTGAATACCCCAATTAGGAAATAACTCACCATGGAAGCGGTAGTCGCATATCGGGGTTGAAGTTATTCCAATTTACAATAGTATACGAGGAACGATCCCTAACAACTTGAGATGATAGGGTTTATCTGGTACGAGAACGTCTATGCTTTGATGTGAGTTCCGACTGACTGGGGATCACCAGAAAGTCTCTGAGGACTCACATTGGGTATAGAGGAACTCGTATGCAGATTCATATCATCAACAAAGGATCCATTGACCCGACTTGATAGGTTGGGAAATTCTCCTATGGATTTCTGTGAGAAATTAATTCTGGTAAAAATCCTTGGCCAAGGTAACTGACGACTTTATGTAAGTAGCTCATAAAGATTGAGTCAAAGAGAATTTATTTCGAGACCAGAATACATAAGGTCAAGACAAAAGAAAAAGGGAATCCGATAAAAGACCATACCCTTAAGTCTCGACTGGGAGATTGATCGACGGAGAGATTTTGTCGTATATGGAAATTGTAAATGATAAAAGGTTCACTGAATTAATTCACCAGTGATTGGGCTCCATGGGCTTGTGACTGGACATCGACCGTGGAGTGTGGGAGAATTCCCAAATTAGCAGGGGTGCTAATTTTGGAATGATTAATCGACAGAGTGTTCGATTAATTTAGAGTATTAATTGCTCAAGTAATCAAATAATATTTAATTACAACTCACGGCCAATTATGTGGTGAACCTACGGGGGCATACACAATACACAAGTAGCGAAAGCGAGGAAACAGGAACGAACCAGTCGACTGGGTCGACTGGGTCAAAATCGACTGGGTCGATTAAATGGGTGGGTCGACTGGGTCGACCCATATGGAACGAAAATGGATCCAATTGGAATTGGATCAAGATTATAAATTAAATTGGAATTTAATTTATGAGTAAATTAATTAATTAGGATTTAATTAATTAATGGAATAATTAATTTAATTAGACTTGGAGTTTAATTAATTAATTGGGAGATGATTTAATTAATTGGGCTATTTAATTGGGAGATTAAATAAAGCCCTGAAAGATTAATTAATATGGGCCATGAATTAATTAGAAGACTTAGTCTTCTAATTAAAGAAGGCCATGGCCCATGTAGGAGAGAGAAGACCTAGTCATAATAGGACTAGGATAGAAAGAAAACTATAAATAGCTTTCTTCTAGTTATTTTTCACAGAACTCCTTAAGCAAAAATTGAGCAAAGCAAAAATCTCTCTCCCTCTCCCTACCAAATCGGCCGAACCAGTTCTTCCCTGTGGAAGAATTTTTCGTCTTCGTTTTTGTTCCCAAATCGTTCCTAAAACCTAGATATTAATATAGCCAATGTTCTAGTCGATTAGGTATATTAATTTTCGTGATATTGTGGTGTATCAACTCGTAGAGGCGCAACACGTGGGGCGCTACAAAAAGGTGTGGGTCGATCAACCGGGGTCAGAATTCAGAGCTCATATTGCTAGCCTAGGATTTGCAAGGAGACAGGTATAAACGAGAAAACTTATACTGTCATTTATTTATATTTATATATATACAACTAGAGAATATCCTGGCAAGATTCTTTAAGAGGCCCTAGAAATTTTTATATTCCGCTGTGCCTAGGGCTGTTTTTCTTACCGAATCCCAACAGTATCAAAGTGATTTTACCGAATTTTGTTATATGTGGTAAAATCATTAGATTATTGAATATATCGACTAATTAATAATCGATATTATCGGACTTGATTTTATGGCAGATTAAGTTACTCGGGATGGTGCAATACCAAGAATAATATAATGAATAATAAAGAACGTAGTAGTAAATGACAATCAATTGATATCATTGTATTATTGCTCTTGGGGAGTATTTTAGAATCTCCTCTCTAATACAATGATAATTCTTATATTTATAATACAAGATTTCTAGCCCTAAAAGGATCCTAGTCTTTGTAGGAGAATGCTCTATGCGGCCCATAATGGTCCGAAAGCTTTGTCAGGTCGATAAGATATGGAATAGCAGATCGGGATGACCATCGATTCTCAACCTGATGCCTATACCTTAAGTAGGCGTAAAATAGCCCTCATCAGTACTCCCCCACTTCTCGAGCGTAAGTGGGTTGTAGCTCGGAGAAGTAAAAATAAGCCTTTGAATTGATTCTTGCTGCATATCTCAAACATGCCTCGTTAAAAACCTTGTTCGGAAAAACCCATTGGGATAAAAATCGACCAAGGGAAAAAGAGTACATATCCATAGAGATATACCGATTGTTGAAGTAAATATGCTATATGCTAGTAGCTCTTAACATTCCATAACCACTTCTGGAGTGGCAATTTTACGATGCGGAAAAATGAATTGTCGCCTACAAGCCAATAGCTAAATCGTTATTAACATTTACCCATATAAACAGCAGCGAGATCGGAGTAGTTAAAATTTTTTGAAGTCGATATTTATGTTAAAAGTGTAATTCTTCGACCCTTCGTAGACGAAATGTTGACCTCGGAAACGAAACAAGATCTTGTCGTCCCGAATGATGCCGAGATCAAACAAAAAATTGGAAGCGCAGAATAAAGGCTTGGCAGCTCAAATTTCGATCAACTTTTAGAAGATCTCCGAGACTAATTAGCCTTATAGTTGTAATAACGTAGATCTGTATAGGATTTATGAATCCCAATCGATCTTCAGATCGAGCATACACTTTCTCATTCTTATTAAAGTGTTTGCTCCTTAAATCTCCCTTGTCTTCATTTTCTTTGATTGAGCTAGGTAGATTTTGATTGTTCATTTAAAAGCTTTACTCGTCCAAAGCATCCGTTTCATCAGTCGAAGGTCGATTGACTACTGTCGATTTCATACAAATTATCTTGTTTATCTTATAGTCCATACCAATTTAATGGTCTAAGCTTTAGTTTTGTAATCCTTGTAGATCGCTGAGTATAAACCGAGCTAAAGGTTTTACTCAAATTAATAAAATGGATTGGTATTGGTTTTAACCCTATGGAAATTGTTGATCGGAGATCAAAGATCGTAGATCAAGCTTTACTGATCGGCATTATATGCTCATAAAATCAAAAAATTTACCAACCTAATGGTTTTATCCCTCTAAAGATCGTTGATCATAGATCCTAGATCGAGCTTTATCGATCAACGGTTTATGCTCAAAATATTGGAAATTTTACCAACTTAAAGGTTCTATTCCTTTATGGATCGTAGATCATAGATTGATCTTTATCGATCGACGGTTTATGCTCAATATTTCGATCAAATAGTTTATACTAAATTAATGGTTTTACTCCTTATTTTTTTATCCAGAGTTTATACAAAATTAATGGTTTTACTTAATATTTTCGATCAAGAGTTTGTACCAAATTAATGGTTTGACTCAATATTTTCATCCAAGAGTTTATAACAAATTGATGGTTTTACTCAAAATTTTCAATCAAGGAGTTTATACCAACTTAATGGTTTTACTCAACATTTTCGATCAAGAAGTTATACCAAATTAATGATTTTACTTAATATCTTCGATCCTCAAGATGAACAAAAGTTCTTTCCTGATTTCGATCACAGAGTTATATCAACAGATTTTACTCAACATTTTCGCACTTGTTTATTTATAGTACGTAAATTAAAATTTGCCAACTTCATCTCTCGCGAACGTATCTAAGCGATTGGGTGAAATTCTAAGATCACATTCGGCTATGGGACGATTCATTCAGTATGAGTGCAATCATGAAATAGTCTCTAAGTTCATGATCTTAAAACATGTTCCAAGTCATAGATTCCGAACGATACGGGGTATCAAAGAAATCGCTAAGGCTTGTATGAATATGCATGATTCACATGGAGTGAATTTGTAGCGCTTCATGCGCAAGGCGTGATGCTAGTGCATATAAGTAGGTTGTTTGATAGGGGATCGAACGCATCAAATGACCCGATTAGAGAAACCAATCGTGAAGCGAATGTCGCATATCGATAATGGGATGTTTCTCAAGAGTTATAATAGTGTACGATTTAGTTCTTAGATTTGAGGTACTAGGGTGAATTCGGTACATGAGCATACGTACTTTGATTTAGGAGACGATCACATAGCTTGATCATTGTGCGACTAATTTGGGTTAGTATGATCATGTACGTGGATGATTAATATTAAGAAAGGATCTATAGACTTATCTTGATAAAATGGGAGAATGATGAGGGATATTTCGTAAAGTCCAGGTCTCAATCAATGAGCTTTTCGAATAGGATCCTTATGATCGATCTTGTCCATCCAATGTTCGAATTCCGAACTCCATCCCTTGGGCCACCTTACACGCTCATGAAATGGGCCTTAGTCGCAGCCTCTGGGCCAAGCGAGTTATCCAATACAGAAGGGTCTACCTGGCATGGTAGTACATATATAAAAATCCAGTATATTTAATAATGCGACACACTTTTCAAGTCAAGAAGAGAGATCAGACCTTTCCGCTTGGATTTAGTATTCTCTTACTCTTTGTACGTTGCAATTAGATAGGAAAACTAGCACGACATCCATTACTGTATCAGCAAGCCCGAAATACTCAATACTTTGTACGCCTAGATTGATATATATAAAAGACCATTGTCTACGTATGTTCGAACTCTTATTTGATTCTTAATATCATATGTCACTTTCCTCTTATTGATCGACAAAACCACGTCAAATCAATTAGCGCCCACCGAGGGGCCTTGCTTATACACTAGATCTAAATATGTTTGCTATTCAAAGAAATACGTGTTGAAATTCTTACGGAAAAACGAGCCCCAGGCAGTGGAAATATAATTTTTTTAGGCTTCCCTTGGGAATCTTGCCAGGATACTATCTGGTATAAATTTAAAATAATATAAAATAAGAACATATAAACAATTCTCATTTATACCTCGTTCCTTACACTTCCAAAACAATGTTGAACTCTGTACAAGTAATCATCTCCTTTGCTTTGCACCATTGGTCCCAAGCTCTAGTTAGCGCTCCACGTGTCGCGCCTCTACGAGTTGATACACCATAATTGCATGAAAACCTTGATAGGACTGATAGAACACAGATCTTATCAAGATATAAAACGAGGGAAGAAAGCACAGAGAAAATTGAAGCAAGCCTTTGATGTCATCACTATGGGCGACAGCTATGTGAGGGTAAAAGATGAGGAGTTTTTTCTTTTCTTTACAAGAGTGTTTCTTGGTATCAAGTAGGCACATGTGTTATATGTGTGTTCTGTGATTAACTCTTGCAAGACTAAGGGTTATATATAGGCTATTTCCTCTTTTAATCCAACGAGGAGACCTATTAAACCCTAACTTCTTTTCCGATATGGGCTAGGGCTCTTTTTAATTAGCAAGACCTAGTCTTCTAATTGATTAATGACCCAATCATATTTAAATAATTAGAGCCCTATTTAATTTTACCCTATCTAACTAAATCGAACTCCAAGTGCATTAAATAAAATAATCCCTTAATTAATTAATTCCAATTTAATAAATTATCTTGTAAATTAAAATCCGATTTAATTTATAAACTCGATCTTTGGATCAAATCTCGCCCTGTTCTGAATGGGTCGACCCAGTCGATCCATTCATTCTTTGTTTCCTTGTTTTTACTTCTTTTGTATTGTGTATGCCCCCGTAGGTTCACCACATCATTGGTCGTGGGTTATAATTAAATATATATTTAAATATTCAAGTAAACATATATTCAAAATCAATCGAACACTCTGTCGATTGACCATTCCAAAATTAGCACCCTACTAATTTGAGAATTATCCCACACTCCACAGTCGATGTCTGGCCAAAAGCCCATGGAGCCCGATCACTGATGAATTAATTCAGTGAACCTTTAACCTTTGCAATTACCATGTACGACTTAATCCTTCCATTAGTTGGTCTCCCAGTCAAGACTGAGGTTATGGACTTTCACATGTTTCCTTACTTGTCTCGACTTTATGTATTCTGATCTCGAAACTATTCCCTTTGACTTAACCTTTGTGAGCTACTGTCATAAAGCCGTAAGATACCTTAGTCAAGGATTTACTGGAATACATTTCTCACAGAGATTCATAGGAGAAGCTCCCAACCTATCAAGTCGGGTCAACGGATCCATTGTTGATGAGATGAACCTGCATACACGTTCTTCTATACATAACATGAACCCACAGAGACCTTTTGGTAGACTCCAATCAGTCGGGAGTCATATCAAAGTATAGACGTTCGTGCACCAGATAAACCCTATCACCTCAAGTAATAAGGATCTTTTCTCGTACACTATTGTAAATAGGAATAACTTCATCTTCGATATGCGACTACCGCTTCCATGGTGAGTTATTCCCTAGTTGAGTTATTCAGTGCGCTTGCCATCCCAGCACCCACTCGTATGTATCGACTATCCCAGTCATGCTCGTGGACCCCAGCGTCATCCAGTTCTTCAGAGTACACACACTCGTGAGGGTCTAACCAAATCCATCGATGTCTCATCTCAAATGGATTCTATGACCCTTGAATTAGTTTTAGTGTTGGGATTCGGTAAGTTAAAGAGCCCCTCAAGCAGGAAAAATTAAAATTTTAAAGGACCTTTTTCACATAATCTTGTCAGGATACAATCGGATGTATATATATGAATATAAATAACGAAGATTAAACTTTTTAACAAAGTTATACCTGTCTCCTTGCAAATCAAAACTTTAGCAAAGTAGATGCATTTCTCCCTTTCTTTTCACGTTCGACCCCAAGTTGGTGTAGCGCCCCACGTGTTGCGCCTCTACAGGTTGATACACCACAGTATCACGAAAACCTTAATAATCCAAACCGGCTATAACATAGAAATTATTAAGATCTAAAATTAGAGAACAATTTGGGAGCAAGAATCAAAAATCGAAAACTCCTCTAAAGAGATAGAGGGTTCGGCCGATCCTATGAGATAGAGGAGAGAGAGTTTTTGCAAGACTTGTTTTCTCATGTGTTTGATATGTTTCATTTACTTTATAAGATATGATATATATTCATATATAGATATCTTATATCTCTTAATCCTACTAGGACTAGGAGCTTAAGTCTTCTCTCTTTCTCCTACATGGGTCATGTCCTTTTAATTGGAAGACTAAGTCTTCTAATTAATTAATGGTCCATTCCTTATTTAATTAATTGAGGGTTTATTTAATTTTAAAATTAAATAACCCAATTAATTAATTAGTCTCTCATTTAATTAAAATAGACTATAAGCCTATTTAATTAAAAATTCCTATAATTAATTAAATCTAATTCAATTAATTAACTTACAAATTAAATTCCAATTTAATTCATCACCTCGATCCAATTCCAATCGGATCTCGTCTGCTCCAATTGGGTCGACACAGTCGATTCAGTTGTTCTTCGTTTCCTTGCTTTCGCTTCATGTGTATCTTGTATGCCCTTGTAGGTTCACCAAATAATTTGTCGTGGGTTATAATTAAATATTTATTTAATTACTCGAGTATTAAATACTCTAAATCAATCAAACACTCTGTCGATTGATCATTCCAAAATTAGTCACCTGTCAATTTGGGAATTCTCTCAAACTCCACGGTCGATGTCTGGCCATAAGCCCATGGAGCCCAATCTTCCAGTCGAGACTTAAGGGTATGGACTTTTCATCGGTTCCCTTTTTCTTCGTCTTGACCTTATGTACTCTGATCTCGAAATAATTCTCTTTGACTTAATCTTTATGAGCTACTTTCATAAAGTCGTCAGATACCTCAGCCGAGGGATTTACCAGAATTAATTTCTCACAGAAATTCATAGGAGAATTTCCCAACGTATCAAGTCGCGTCAATGGATCATTTGTTGATGATATGAACCTACGTACGAGTTCCCCTATACCTAACGTGAATCCTCAAAGACCTTCTGGTAATCTCCATTCTATCGGAACTCACATCAAAGTATAGACATTCTCGCACCAGATAAATCCTATCACCTCAAGTATTAGGGATCGTTCCTCGTATACTATTGTAAATAGTAATAACTTGAACCCCGATATGCGACTACCGCTTCCATGGTGAGTTATTTCCTAATTTTGGTCTTCGGTGCACTTGCCATCCCAGCAAGTCAGCCACTTACGTGTATCGATTATCCCAGTCATGCTCGTGGACCTCAACGTTCTCCAGTTCATCGGAGTACACACATCAGTGAGAGTGTAACTGAGTCCAATGACTGTCTCAATTGGATTCTACGAATCTTGAATATGTTCTAGATCACGACCCTAGAGATCAGTCAACGGGTTGTCCCATAGCCCTGTGATCTAAGGACTCCTATCCTTATCCGTAGATAATTATTACATAAGAAGTTGACCATATAATAGAATAAAATTCATTTATTAATCTAAATTGAATAGTTTCTTTATTTATCACAATAAATGGCAACCATACAGTTGGCTTGCCGGACACTATTTCTATCAATCTCCCACTTGTCCTAAAGCCAAATTCCTATGTTCTTGAGTCCCATCTTTTGCAGATGTTTCTCGAATGCCTTTTGAGGCAGTGGCATTGTTAACGAGTCCACGATATTTTCTTCCGAGTCGACACGTTCCATCTTAATGTCTCATATACCAATGATATCCCTTATCAAATGGTATCGTCTCAGTACGTGCTTGGATTTCTGATGAGATCTCGGCTCCTTTGTTTGCGCTATTGCTCCATTATTATCACAGAAGATAGTAGTGGGCTCAGCATTGCTAGGTATCACATCCAATTCTTGGATGAAGTTTTTCATCCAAACACCTTCCTTTGCTGCTTCACATGTTGCAATATATTCCGCGTCGGTGGTTGAATCTGCGGTAGTATCTTGCTTGGATCTTTTCCAGCTTATCGCACAACCATTGAGGCAAAATACATATCCAGATGTTGACTTGAAATCGTCCACACACACTGGAAGCCCGAATCTGTATAACATTCCAATTTCAATTCTCCTCCACCATATACCAAGAACAATTCTTTAGTCCTACTAAGGTACTTCAGAATTGCCTTTACGGCTATCCAGTGTTGCTCTCCTGGATCAGACTGATAGCGTCTCGTAACGCTTAATGTGTAGGCTACGTCTGGTCTAGTCCATAACATACCATACATTATGCTTCCTATAGCGGAGGCATATGGTATTTGTGACATTTTGCTTCTCTTTTCAGGCGTATTTAGGGTCATGGACTTAGAGAGTGCAATTTCATGTCTCATGGGAAGTAATCCTCTCTTGGATTCTTCCATACTGAATTTCCTCAGTATTTTATCTATGTACTGTGATTGGGAGAGGCCCAGCAGTCCTTTTGATCTATCTCGGTAGATCCTTATACCTAGTACAAAGAATGCTTCTCCCAAATCATTCACTGAGAATTGTGTAGACATCCATGCTTACGTTTCTGACTACACCTTCACATTGTTTCCAATAAGAAGAATGTCTTCAATGTAAAGAACTAGAAATTTAATTGTACTCCCATTGATTTTCTTGTACACGCAAGGTTCAAACACGTTCTTTATAAATCAACGGGAAGCTTGCTATAGGTCCATTTAAACAGATTTTTCTACTTCGGGAAGCTATCCTGAGTCCATAAATGGACCTCTGGATTTTGCACACCTTATGCTCATCTCCTTTGGATGCGTATCCTTTCTGTTGCTCCATGTAGATCTCCTTATCAATATCTCCATTGAGAAATGCGATTTTCACATCCATCTGCTATATCTCGTAGTTATACCATGCAACTATGGCCAGCAAGATTCGAATGGATTTAGGCATTGCAACGGGTAAGAAGGTTTCCTCAAAGTCAATGCCTTGCCTTTGTGTGTATTATTTTGCCACTAGTCGCGACTTGTAGGTTATCTCCTCTCCGTTCTTTCCTAGCTTCCGCTTATAGATCCACTTGCAACCCATGGGAGTTACTCCCCTTGGTGGATCTACCAATGTCCAGACCTTATTGGAATGCTTGGAGCCAAACTCAGATTCCATGGCTTCGCGCCACTTTTCCGAATCTATGTCCAACATAGCTTCATTGTTAGTCCTTGGGTCAGTTAGAGATTGTCCAGTCTCGTGCAGGAGACCGTAGTACCTCTTGGGTTCTCTACATTGTCTTTCTGACCTACGAAGTATTGTGTACTTTCTGGTGCACTTTCATGCTCTAGTTCTCCCACTGCCTGTGGTGATGGGTCGATTTGATCGACCTCGTCAGCCTTTTCAACTTCAGTGACATCATTCGTCAACCTTTTCAACTTCAGTGACATCATCCAGTTCTATGTTGTGTTCTTTCTTGTCCAACAAGAAATCTTTCTCCAAGAAATGCGCGTTCCTTGAGACAAACATAGAACTCCTATCCTATCGAGTTTTCTAGATACCCCATGAATTTGCACAAAGGGGATTTGGTTTCCAGTTTATCTCCGACTAGCTTCTTGAAATAAACAGGAGATCCCCATATGCACATGAATGCGTATGAGTGATTTAATCGTTTTTCGTAGGGTTGGATTAAATCAATAATATAGGTTTATGGGGTTAGATTATATGTATTGTAGGGCTTAGTTACTTTATTTTGGATGGATCAATCTCAAGAAAGAACAATAAATAAAGAGCAAATAAGAACACAAGACGATGAATGTTGAATGTAGTATAGCAAAAGCTTTTCTATATTTTTATTATCAGATTGCCCAAGTACGGAGGCGTAAGTTCTGAATCGTTGTTATTGTCTAAATACAATGTTTAACTAGGTATTTATATGTTAACAACCCTAGCTATACAAGGAAACATAGTCCTAGTAGGACTTGGTATAATAATCCTTCAGGAATTCGGACTTCAGGCTTGATCGCTGCGGATTGATATCTCTGGTCGGATCGCATGGCTCGTTAGCGAAACAGCTTTACTGATCGAGTCGAGCAAGTATTGTCTAGTCGTTCCGAGTGTTACAAGGGGAAACAACTAAGAACTCTCAAAGGTTGCATTGGATCTAATGATTTTAATCCTAGAGTATGAAGACTAAACTGAAGACTTGGAAGACGTTCTTAGTTAAAGGTTTTGTCATCATCAAAAAGGGGGAAATTGTTGGAAGAATTTATTAACTCAAAAACAACTAAGTGATCTTATCAGTTGAGTTAATTAAGTTAGTTAAAAGGTTTTGAAGATAACAAAAAGGTGTCATCAACTAAGTTACGGAAGCTTAGTAAACCTTTGAAGATTGGATACTTGGTTTAAAAGAAAATCATTCAAGAACAGAAGTATTCAAGAAATGAAGATTCAATCTTACGAGAAGAGTGAAAATCAAATTAGTGAAAGATTGAAAATCAGATTAATAAAAATCAGCTTAGTGGAAATGAGATGCGTGATCATCAGATGACTTATCATGAGATGATTAGTACATCAGACTAGTGCATCAGACTAGTGATCATCAGCGGAGTGGATCCTATCTGCTAAGTAAAATCGATCAGTAAGCTCTCCAACGGTAACAACCTAAGTGCATTTAATGCGACTGACATAAGGTACAGCAGAGTGTACAGTGAACAGTGTGACAGTCTGCAAAAGTTACCATTCAAATTATGACCGTTGCTCAAGGACTAAAATGCTATTTTGCCAACCTTCAACGGGCAAAATTACAAATCCAAGAGTATAAATAGATGGTAAACTGAAGATTCAAGAGAGACTTGCACACCTTCAAGATCAAATCATTTGAGCAATAATCCATCAGTTGAGTTATCTGATCATAAGCGGACTCTCGTGACGAAGCTGATTGTTGAAGAACAAGATTAAACCCTTGCATATATGAGTGTTGTGAGAAGTAGATATCCATCTTTGTGAGTGATATTACTTCGTAGAATAGGTCTTCTTTGTGATTTCCTATTCTGAATTTGTGGCTTTATCATTTGTTGTAAAAGCGCAAATAGAGTTGTATAGTTACTTAGTGTTTCTAGTGGAACCTAAATCTTTGTGGTTTAGAAGAGTGGATTAAGAGGATTTGTTCCTGTATAACCACTATAAAAATTCCTTGTGTTATTAACTTTATTTATCGTGCATTGCATATATCATAAGCTAAGTAAATACTTTAAAAGAAAGTCTTTTAAATTGAGGAATTTTCAACTTGGGGCAAAACTTTTTTTGTGCTTTAAATGTTTAATTGAGTTGAAAACATTGTTTGAAAAACACATATACATTATATGCTGCATCATTGTTTGAAACTCATATTATATAAGCTTGATTAGCAAAATCAGCATAGCAGTATACTCTACTGAATAAGCTAAGTGCTAAATCAGCATAGTAGTCTCACGAATAAGATCAACTTACTCTGCTGATAAGCTAAGTGCAAAATCAGCTTAGTCATCTTATTTGGTTGATAAGTGAACTCTAATTATAGAAGAAAAGTTTAAGAAATTTTTAAAGTTTTGAGGTCTATTCACTCCCCCCCCCCCCCCTCCCCCCCTCTAGACCTCAACTGACCACTTGGGACCAACAAGTTTTTAATTAATTTAATCCAAAATTAAAAACATGATAATATTATCGAATTTAAAATTACAGTTTTAACAATTCAATTAAAAACTACAGATCTGTCCAACCGATCTAACATACATGTTAATCTAATCAACATCTAAAACCAAACACATGATTTTAAACCACAGAGTTTGCTCATTAGTTTAAATATTGAGCCAGATTTGGCTCTGATACCACTGTTAGGATTTTTACTGGAAAATGAGCCTCAGGCAGTGGAAATATAAAAAAAATTAGGCTACCCTTGGGAATCTTGCCAGGAAACTATCCGATATATATTTAAACTAATATAAAATAAGAACATAAAAACAGTTCTCGTTTATACCTCATTCCTTGCACTTCTAAAATAATGTTGAACTCTGTAGAAGTAGTCTTCTCCTTTGCTTTGCACCCTTGGTCCCAAGCTTTAGGCAGCACCCCACGTGTTGCACCTCTACGAGTTGGTACACCACAATTGTACGAAAACCTTGATAGGACTGATAGGCTAGAACATAGATCTTATCAAGATATAAAACGATGGAAGAAAGCATGGAGAAAATCGAAGCAAGCCTTCGATTTCATCACTATGGGCGACGACTATGTGAGGGTAAAAGAGGAGGAATTTTTTTCTTTTCTTTGCAAGAGTGTTTCTTGGTATCAAGTAGGCACATGTGTTATGTGTGTGTTCTATGGTTAACTCTTGCAAGACTAAGGTTTATATATTGGTTACTCATTTCCTAATCCAACTAGGAGACCTATTAAACCCTAACTCCTTTTCCTACATGGGTTAGGACCCTTTTAATTAGCAAGTCCTAGGGCCTGTTTGTCTCGCCTTTCGGAGAGTGGTTTGGGAAAGTGGTAGAAGTTTGAGAAATAATCTCGATTTGCGTAATGTTGTTTGTTTGGGTTTTGGGAGAGTTGTTTGGGAAAGTAGCCGCAATTTTTGACTTTTCTAATATAGAGAGAAATAGAAATAGAGTAGAAAAGTGGCCTGTTTGTTTGGCCTTTCGGAGAGTGGTTTGAGAAAAATATTACTGTAGCTAATTAATTGGAAAAGTGGTTGGATTGTTTGTTTGGCCTTTCCGAAAATCGAAATTTTTTTCGGAAAAGCGAGAAAAACAGGCTCCTAGTCTTTTAATTAATTAATGGCCCAATCCTATTTAATTAATTAGGGCCTATTTAATATCCAAATTAAATAGCCCATTAATTAAATCCTATTAAATCCTATTTAATAAGATCGAACTCCAAGCCCACTTAATTAAATAATCCTTTAATTAATTAATTAATTATCTTGTAAAGTAAAATTTGATTTAATTTATAAACTCGATCTGATCCAATTGGATCGAATCTCGCCCTGCTCTGAATGGGTCGACCCAGTTGATTCATTCAGTCTTCGTTTCCTTGTTTTCGCTTCATATGTATTGTGTATGCACCCGTAGGTTCACCACATAATTGGCCACGGGTTATAATTAAATATATATTTAATTATTTGAGTAAACATATATTCAAAATCAATCGAACACTCTGTCAATTGACCATTCCAAAATTAGCACTCCTGCTAATTTGGAAATTCTCCCACACTTCACAGTTGATATCCAGCCACAAGCCCATAGAGCCCAATCACTTGTGAATTAATTCAGTGAACCTTTAACCTTTGCAACTATCATGTACGACTTAATCCTTCCATTAGTTGGTCTCCCAGTCAAGACTAAGGTTATGGACTTTCATCGGTTTCCTTACTTGTCTCGACTTTATGTATTCTGATCTAGAAACTATTCCCTGACTTAACCTTTATGAGCTACTTTCATAAAGCCGTCAGATACCTTGGCCAAGGATTTGCCGGAATACGAATCTCATAGAGATTCATAGGAGAAGCTCCCAACCTATCAAGTCGGGTCAACGGATCCTCTGTTGATGATATGAACTTGCATACACGTTCCTCTATACCTAACATGAACCCACAGAGACCTTCTAGTAGACTCCAGTCAGTCGGGAGTCATATCAAAGCATAGACATTCGTGTACCAGATAAACCCTATCACCTCAAGTAGTAAGGATCGTTCCTCGTACACTATTGTAAATAGGAATAACTTCATCCCCGATATGCGACTGCCGCTTCCATTGTGAGTTATCTCCTAGTTGGGGTAATTCGTGCGCTTGCCATCCCAGAGCCACCCACTCGTGTGTATGGACTATCCCAGTCACGCTCGTGGACCCGAGCGTCCTCCAGTTCACCAGAGTATACAAACTAAATCCATTGATTTTTCATCTCAAATGGATTCTACGACCCTTGAATTAGTTTTAGATCACGGACTTGGAGATCAGTCCAAGGGTTGTCCCATAGCCCTGTGATCTAAGGAATTCAATCCTTATGTTAGATAATTATTCATAAGATGAAGTGACCATACAATAAATGCATTTATTAATCCAATTGAATTGTCCTTTTTATTATAACAAATTAAATGCAGCCAAAATAGTTGGATTGCAGGACACTATTCAATCAGTAAGTACAATTGTGTTGAAGGGCAGCCAAAATAGATGGATAATCAGTCGCAAGCAGGGAATCGACCCGAGATTTCCCTTGGAGATCGACCCGTACACATGACCATTGCTTATTTGTGGTCAGTAATTGGAACGATGTGTCGAGAATTCTTGGATAATCGTGGATATGAGCTTGCGACCACCTGATCATAAAGAAGTGGAACTTTTCCGAGGGGATCCAGAGAAATTTACCAAGATTGGGATGGAATTGAGTCCCTGAATGGAATCAATTATTGAAAATTTTCCCCGATCCAATATCGATGTATTTTCTTGGAGTTCGGATGATATAGATGGGATCAACCCTATAGTGATTACTCATTCTTTGAACATCGATCCAAAAGCAAAGCATGTGAGACAAAAGAAAAGAAAACATGGGCGGGAGAAAGATAAATCATCAACGCCGAGGTCGATAGGTTATTAGCTGCCAAACAAATAAGAGAAATTCAGTTTACTGAATGGGTGTGTAATGTTGTGCTGGTTTCGAAAGGTAAAAAATCTGAAAACAAGTGGAGGATGGGTAACGATTTTACGAATCTCAACCAACTCTGTCCTCGAGACCCTTACCCACTATCGAGGATTGATATGCTAGTTAATTCAACTGCAAGTTTTGTTTGTTAAGTATGATGGATGCATTCCAAGGGTTTTATTAGATTTTTATGAACGAGTTAGATAATTAGACTTATGGACCCGAACCTGGGTTATCTATCCATGACCAGGATGAAGCTTGGGTGAAACTAAGTGAAGGTCCGAACTGACTGATGTTGAAGAATCAGCGGATGAGTTGTGGTTAGGGGTGAAATGGCACTCGAACCCGGAGCTAGCTGGTTCTCCCCGAAATGCGTTGAAGCGCAATAGTTGACTGGACATCTATGGGTACGATACTCCATCTCAACCACTAAAAAAAATTAACAAATCTAAGCCACAATTTATGGTCAAAATGTGAGGCGGATCAGTAGCTACCTTACCTCCCCCCCCCCCCCCCGATACGAAAATAATTATGCATCATGCGCATACTGGTAGCAGCTTCGAATAGGTCATATATCAATTCTCGTTCTCGAAAAATATAGAAGAAGGGGGTATACGCCCTAATATCTGCCATAAAAGGGCAAAACCATAACAAATGGGAAGCGATACGACTCAACTCCAACATAATAGCTCTAATATAGCTAGCCGTTTTTGGTACTTTCGAAAATTGTGGCGTCTATTGGATTCCTATGATATAGATATGCTATTTTGGGGTCAATCTATTTGGAAAAGAAGTTCACGATGTTGTTCCCAAGTGGTCAGATGAGGTCTAGAGGGGGGGTGAATAGACCTCTAAACTTTTGACAATTTTTATCTTTAAAACTTTTGTTCTAACTTAAACAGTCTAAGTTGTTACCGAACAGTAATTTTACAAGGCTGGTCGCGAACAAATCTTTGAGCAGCTTTGTTGACCACTAATATGATACTCACTTAGCTGATTTTTGCTAAAATCAGTTTTAATACTAGAGTACTTGCAGCGGATTTTCAAAGTGTTTTTCACAAGTAAACTTAGTAGTTTGAAAATTTTATCCCAGTTTTGTAAACTCCTTTAAACTCTTTTCAAACAGTTTTGAATGTGTTTTATGCAATCTGAAAATATGCAAGTTGAAAGCAAATGTAAAAACACAAGTAATTTTTATAGTGGTTATATGGATTTGAATATCCTTTAGTCCACTCTTCCAAGTCACAAAGATCTTGGGTTATACTAAGAACACAAAGTAATTAGTACACTCCACTTACGCCAAAACAACAAATGAATCTGGTCGTAAGCTCGCAATAGGAAATCACTAAGAAAACCTATCCTCTGAAGCTAGATCACTCACAAAGATGGATCTACACTTCTCACAACACTCAAACAGTTTTTCACTCAGAAAATGTGTTTTTCTTTTATCTTCAACTTCGGCTTCAGTCAACAAATGACAGAGCTGACGAGTGAACTATTCTTGAGACTTAAGAGATTATACGTCGGATTTCTTCTCAGAGATTGTGTTGTTCTTATTCTCTTTGTCTCTACAGCTATTTATACTTGCAGGTTTGAAAAATGTCCGTTGAAGTGAGACAGAATTCAAAATCCTCGAGTTCTGGTCCTTAATTTCTGTGAACGGGTCTCTGCATTATGTCCGTACTGTCAACAGTACTTTTCTGCGGGCAGCATTAAATGCACCCAGCTGATACGAAGCATTTCTTCAATCATTTGTCTTTAATAGCCTTGTACTTCAGCATTTATTACTTCCAGGGATATTTATTACCATTGGGACGACTTCTTGATCTTTTCCACTTGGCTGACGAAAGTACAAGTCTGATGGCGAACTAAGCTGATCTCAAAATTGAACAAATCTGTTTTGAGTCGGCTGATCTTCACCAGTCTGATTTCTCTCCTTCAGCAGATCAGTAGTCTTGGACCTTGAATTTTGACTCTTCTGATGTCTTCTTTACTTAGCCAAAATTCTTCTAAGGATATCAGCTAAGTTAATTTATACTTAGCAGATTTGAAGTTTTGGAATTCATCAAAACCTCCCTTTACTTATTGTCTTCAATGCTCTTCATCTTCATCCTTATCCAACAATTTCCCCCTTTTTTATGATGACAAAACTTTAGCTAAGTACCTGTTTTACCTATGCTAAAGTTTGTGACCTTCAAAATTTTCTGAGATAGAAAATATATGTTGGAAACAGAAACTTGAACTTTTATTGATGATCTGATAAATGAGTACAAGTTACAGTTTTTGATCGGATGAGATGACTGAAAGAAAAATAAAGGAAACTGATTACAAATAGATTTGTCTATGCTAACTATCAGCTTCTTCATCAATTCCTTCCAGCACTTCTTCATATTCATAAGATGATTCTTCATAATCTTCATCTTCATCAGCATCCTCATCCAAAAGAAGATTTGACTTAGCAGCTTCCATCTTCTCTTTGATTTGTTGCTCCTTCAGCTCTTCCATTAATTTCTTAGCTGTTTCAGTGTTCTTGTACTTGGTAAATTGCTCTGTTTGATCTTTAGCAGAATCCTTGGTTACAGCCATTTCCTCGTCAGATTTGGCTTTTTCCTTGGTCTCTTCTTCAAACTTTTCTTTGCCTTCTACCTTTCCAATCTCTTCAGCAGCTTTAGTCTCTTCAGCAGCTTCAGTCTCTTCAGGTTTAGTGGCAGCAGATTCCTTTACTTTTTCTTCTTCCTTCTTCTCTTCCCCTTTTTTGTCATCATCAGAAATGGTGACACTGGCAGGTCTGATAGGAGGATTAAGTGCAGCAGATTGAATCTTCATTGCAGCACACAAGGCCTTCAAATTCTGATTGACTACATTGTGACTCGCAGTAAGATGAGTGAGAGTGGTGCTGATGTTGTCAGTTTGATCATTGAAACAATCAATTTTAAGTTGCATAGTTGAAAGTTCTTCATTTATAACATTTCCAACTTGAGTGATCTCTTGCAACAATCCAACATTAACAGTTTTTTCTTTTTCACTGACTCTGATGAAGTTAGCAGTTAGATCAGTTATGTTGTGTTCAGCTCTTTTTAAGGCATCATGAAGATGGTTGACATCAGCCTTCACATCTTCAACATTTATGTTCATTTCAACAAAGCTTTGCATCATCTGCTTGGAATGATCTTCAGGCATGGGAAAACTATCAATGGCATTTCTGATAGTTCTGGCAGTAAGTAGTTGCATACTTTCCAGCTGTAATATGTTGGACTCTGCCAATTCTTGTTGCAACTTTTTCATCAGCATGATGTTCTTCTCTTCCAGTTCCTTCATTGAATTCTCCATTAATAACTGGAAAGCTTCCATCAGTGATGAATGCAGATCACTTGATGAAGCAAAATCAACAGCTTCCCTTCCTTCATCCTCCTTGTGGACAGGGGCATCTTTCAATTCTGTCTCCTGATCAGCTCTTGACTCCATAGCATTCCACTCAATTGCTAAGGGTTTATCAGCAGCTTTAGGCTGATCAGTTACATCTTCAAAGATTTTACTAATGATTTTGCCGTCATCAGTAAAGGTTTTTGTTTGACGGATTTGTCGCACAACAATCCATGGCCTTTGAACAGATGGCTTTACCTTAGGCAATTCATAGTAAGTCTTGACTTCCTTGCCAAATGTAATCTGTTGAATGCTTGGCAGCTGAGGCAATTCACTTGAAGATCCTTGCTGATATCTTGACCTTTCTGCCCATCTCTTCAAGGCGGTCATAACAGCTATGTTGATTGCTCTCTCAACAGCATCATCAGATTTTCTTCTCTTTGGTGGCAACGTGTTTTGAATGATCTTGGCTTCCTCCATAGCATAATCCTTAGCGTATTGATGCATAGCATCCCTTACAAAGTGAGGATCCAAGGTTTGTTGAATAGAGTCAGTCCTTAGCCAATTCAGAACCCATTTTTCTTCATCAGCTAACTCCTTCCAACTCTGAAGCTCTGCAACAGATCTGTTCAGCCTATAATCCCTCCATTTCATGTATCTAGGCTTCTCGTGGGTGAACAGAGTCTTCAGCATCAGCTTCTGGTCATAATAAGCCAAGGTCTTTTCAAATCTTTTGAAGAGAGCTTTATCAGCATGGATGATGTCAAAAGCTCTTCTTACTTCATACTTATCCTTTGGCTTGACCTCTCCAGCAGGCATCTTAGGCTTCTTTTCTTTGTCTTCATCGACCTTGATGCCTCCAGCATGAACTGGTCCATGAGCATCAGTTTTACTTAGCTCAATGACCATAGCAAGCTCAGCGTCTTCAGCTGCCTTTCTTTCAGCTTCAGACATTTTTCTTCTTTCAGCATCCTTAGCTTCTTGAATCTTGCTTAGTTCTAATGCCTTCTTTTCTTCCAACTCATCTCTTTTTCTTTGCTCAGTTTCCTCCCTTTTCTTCTTATCAGCTGCAGAGATCTTTTTCTTCTTGATCAGAATCTTTCTCTTTCCCTTGTCAGCTGGGGCAGGTTGAGAAGCAGCAGATGCAAGAGGTGCAGCTGCAATGGGATGGATGATCATCACATCAAGATCATCCTGAGGTTTAGCAACCTCAACTGTTGGCTTTGCTTGAGTAATCTGTTGCACATCAGTCTGTTCAGCAACAGAAGCTTCTTCAGCTCCAACAGGCCTCTCTGCTGATTGAGGGCTTTCTCTCACCAAATCGATTATTTCAGTGGGCGTTTCAACAAAAGTCATTTGCTTTCTTACTGTCTTCCTTAGTCTTCCTTGAACAGGTTGGGAAGCACCAGTATCCCTTAATTGACTTCTGGTCCTATGAGAGACATTCTCATCAGGCACGTCAGCAGATGGAGTGCGAGAAGATGATGCAGGAGACAAGTTCTTGACATCAGCAGTGGTCTGATTTATAGTTTCATCAGCTTCAACATCAGACACCTTCTTCATCTTCTTAGGAGTCTTCTCCTTGGGCTCATCAGCTTTTTGCGTTTTGGTATCAACAGCCAGCTGAACTGTTTTAACCAATCTCCTTGGCCTTTTAGCAGGAGCCTCCTTTGATTCCTCAGCTTCTTCTTCCACATCCGCTTCATCAGCTTTCCTCTTAAGAACAGGCAAGTACTTGGACATTGCCTTAGCAGCATGAATCTCCTTCCCATTCTTCATCTCACAGCCCATGTGAAAGAGCAGATAACTTAGAGTTATTCTGTGATTCGTTTGGGGATTCTTTTTGTTCTTCTTCTCGTGGAAGTGAGCCAGGACATACCAAATGACCATGGACCCGTTGACCTCTAATCCATAGTAAATTGCCGCCATGATGTTGAATCTCTTCATTGTAACAGCATCCAACGAAAAAGTGCAGTTTTCTATCAGCTTAGCGACCATATCAGCCATATGCTGATATTCATCCTTCAGTTGCTTCTTCTTAATGTTGCCAGTCAACATTTCACCATACTTTGCACAGATTGCCCAGAAATCTTGATGCCTCTCCTCGGTCAGAACAGTGACGTCATGCCGTCCACTGTTGGGCAGTCCAAAAGTTTCATGAAGCAAAGTAGGGGTAATGATAACAGATTTACCTCCGACCTTTGCCTTGATCTCCTGAGTAGTGAAATCAACTGTCGCTGTACGGTAGTACTCCAAAACTTGATCAGTCCAGACCAAACCCTCATGATACTCCATGAAATTTACTAAGAAGGCAGATTTGAACTTCTCCAGTAGTTCCTTCATCAACTTGGTACCAGATTGCTAATAAGTCTCATACACCAAGTACATACTTTCAGCCTTTGATTCTTGTCCAGAAGCCATCTCAATTCTGTTGATTGTTAGTGAAAAAGAAGAAATATCGAAGAAAATTGCAAATATTTTGCTCACACGTGCTCTCTGAATATTTGGGTGCGTAAAGATCTATTGAGCTGATCATATCTGGATTTATAGAGCTAGGGTATTTCGATTTCCGTGATACCAGCTAACCGTTAGCTCCGTTTCTGTCAGTTCTGATCGTGTAGTGTCAGTTACGACCTTTCAAATTCAAATCGCATTAAATGAGGAGCGGGAATATGTACCGCTCTTTTCTCACTTGTAAAAGCATGTTTTTAAATAAAACGTTTTAAACAGTAAGCTTTTACACAAGTGATCGGACGAGTAAAATAAATACTTATCTGATGGGACTACTGTCCTGTTGACAAAGCTGTTATCAGTGAAAGCCAATAGCTGATAACCTTCCTCGGCTGTTTGTCAATCCAGCTAGATAATTAATCTTCAATCTTCAAGACTTTAATTTTCTGATGAAAACATAACTTCAACTAACTGTCATCAATAAATTTCATCTTTTAATCAGAAGTACCGCTAGTCTTACACGTTCCCCCTGACTTTAAGAATTCATAAGTTAACTAGTCTGTTGAGAGTTAATCCTTGAAGATAATAAGATGAGTAAGCTGTTGAACTCCAGTCTTCTGATGAGTTCCCCCTCAGCTTATGCATCCAATTTTAGTAGACCTAGTTCAGCTCTTAGAGTTGAAAACCTTGTCTCACTTAGAGATTTAGTGAAAATGTCTGCAATCTGATTTTCAGTAAACACATATTCTATCATGACATTTCTTTTCTCCACATGATCTCTGATGAAATGGTATTTGATCTCAATATGTTTAGTCCTTGAATGACTTGTAGTATTCTGAGTAAGGCTGATTGCACTTGTATTGTCACAGTAGATAGGGATTCCACTGATTTTTATGTTGTAATTTTCTAGTTGATGCTTCAACCATAATATTTGTGCACAGCAAGCTCCAGCAGCTATATATTCAGCTTCAACAGTTGATATGGATACTGAAGTCTGTTTCTTACTCATCCATGAGATCAGACGACTACCTAAGAACTGACAGGCACCTGTTGTGCTTTTTCTATCAATTTTGCAGCCAGCAAGGTCAGAATCTGAATATCCAATTAGTCAAATCCAGATTCCCTAGGATACCACAATCCCAAATCTTCAGTACCTTTAAGATACTTGAGTATCCTTTTGGCAGCTAAGAGGTGAGATTCCTTAAGATTTGATTGATACCTCGCACAAACCCCAACAGAGTACATAATATCAGGTCTGCTAGCTGTTAAGTATAACAGAGACCCAATAATTCCTCTGTACTTGGTTATGTCCACTGATTTGCCATCTTCATCTTTATCCAAACAAAGACTAGTAGACATTGAAATATTAGCAGTAGAGTTAGTTTCCATACCAAATTTCTTGAATAGATCCTTTGTGTATTTTACTTGGCTGATGAATATTCCATCAGGCAACTGTCTTACTTGCAAACCAAGAAAATAATTAAGTTCTCCCATCATGCTCATTTCAAACTTGTTCTGCATCAGCTTTGAGAACTTATCACACATTTGTTGTTTAGTTGAACCAAAAATAATATCGTCCACATATATTTGCACAAGCAAAATATATTCTTCCCATTCAATAGTAAACAGGGTCTTGTCTACCTTACCTTTACGAAATCCTTTAATTAAAAGAAAATCATATAGGGTATCATATCATGCTCTTGGAGCCTATTTCAGTCCATAAAGAGCTTTCTTTAGACTATACACATTGTCTTCTTCTTGATAATCTTCAAATCCAGGTGGTTGTTCAACATAAACTTCTTCTTGCAATCCTCCATTGAGAAAAGCTGATTTCACATCCATTTGATAGACTGTGAAATTTTTGTGAGCAGCATGAGCAAGAAAGAGTCTGATAGCCTCTAATCTTGCTGCAGGTGCAAAAGTTTCATCAAAGTCAATACCTTCTTCTTGGCAATAACTTTTGGCCACTAATCTAGCTTTGTTTCTGGTGACAACACCATCTTCATTCATTTTGTTCCTGAATACCCATTTAGTGCCAATTACCCTTTGATGACTTGGTCTAGGAACTAAGTACCAGACTTCATTCCTTCAAATTGATTCAGCTCTTCTTGCATAGCTTCAATCCAGTTTGAATCACTAAGAGCTTCTTCAATCTGTTTGGGCTCAATTTGAGATAAGAAGCTGACAAACATTGCTTCACTTGCAGCAGCTCTCCTTGTCTTTACTTTATCCAAAGGATCACCAATCACCAGCTCTGGTGGGTGATTCTTGAGCCATCTAAGATCAGGTTGCAAGTCATAATGTTGTCCTTTGTTTTGATCTTGCAACACTACTGTTGGAGTTCCAGTAGTAGGCTGTTGAACATTTGTTGTCTGTTGAACAGTCTCTGGTCTTTCAGCTGTTTGCAACTCGTTTGTCAGACAATCAGCACTGTGATTTTGAACAGCACTTGAGTTAGCAGCTGGGTTGAGATCAGGTAGTATGATGGGAACATATTCTTCATTCTTTCCAACATTCAATTTCTGTAAATCAGTAGACAGATCTTGATTAGTACTTTGATTCTTTTCAGAAGATTGATTTGGTTCATCAAATACTACGTGAATGGATTTCTCTATAAGTAAAGTTCTTTTGTTAAAGACTCTATAAGCTTTACTAACAGTAGAGTATCCTAGAAAAACAGCTTCATCAGTCTTTTCTGCAAATGCAGTAAGGTGATTTTTCCCAATATTTAAAACAAAGCATTTACAACCAAATATCTTAAAGTAATAAATGTTTGGCTTCCTGTTGTTCCAAACTTCATATGGAGTCTTGTTTTGGTGCTTGTTGATCATGCATCTGTTTTGGTTAAAACATGCTATGTTTGTTGCTTCTGCCCAAAATCTTTGAGGCAGCTTAGCTTCAGCTATCATTGTCCTGGTAGCTTCTTTAAGAGTTATGTTTCTCCTTTCAGCAACTCCATTTTGCTGAGGGGTTCTGGCAGCAGAGTACTCATGGCTGATTCCTCTGTCATTACAATACTCTTCAACAGTAGAGTTTGTAAACTCAGTCCCTCTATCTGATCTGATCTTCAGTATTTTCATATTTTTTTCATTCTGTATCCTTTCCATCAGATTTGTAAGATGCCCCTTGGTTTCACTTTTCTTCTACATGAAAATCACCCAAGTGTATCTTGAATAATCATCCACAACAGCTAGGCAGTATTTCTTTCCACCATTGCTGACAGGATCAATGGGTCCAAATAAGTCCATGTGTAGCAGCTCCAATATTCTTCCACAAGATTGATGCTTCTTACTTTTGAATGATGACTTGATTTGTTTACCCTTCTGACATGCGTCACAAAGCTTGTCCTTGCTCATGACTGTTTTTGGAATTCCTTCTACCAGATTGTTCTTGATAAGTCTGTTGATAGTCTTGAAATTCACATGGTTCATTCTTTTGTGCCACAGCCAACTGACTTCACTTGGTGTTGATGCCACCAAACAAATGCTTGAATTCTTGTCAGCAGAATTCCAGTCTACTGTGCAGATATTTCCTTGTCGTCTTCCAGATAAAATAACCTTCTTTGTACCAATCTGTTCAACGTAGCACTTATCTGTTGAGAAGATGACTGAATATCCTTTGTCACAAAACTGACTTATGCTCAGCAGATTGTATTTGAGGCCTTTAACATAAGAGACGTCAGATATCTCAATATTTCCTTTGATCAGCTTTCCAGTTGCTACAATCTTGCCTTCCTTGTTGTCTCCAAAAGTAACTTTAGGACCATCAACAGCAACAGCATCAGTATCAATCAGCTCATGTATGTTTCCACACATGTGTCTTGAACATCTACTGTCCAAGTACCAGATTTTCTCTACTTTACTCCTACTCCTAATCCTAACCTACAAAACAAAATAAAATTGTTTTAGGTACCCTTATTGAGAGGGTTCTGAAGGATTAGTTCCACCTTTGACAACCCAAGATGATGAAGTCTTAGGCTTCTTAGGCTTCTGTTGTTTGGCAGGAGCATGAACAGTTTCATCTTCATCATATTTATCAGATTTGCTATTTTGATGATAATCAGCATGATAAGGATAATGCTCATAAGTAGAATAAGATGCATGATAAGGAGGGTATGCATGCATTGGATGAGCAGGATATGGTGCATAGTAAGTTGGAAATTGAGGTGCATGATACATAGGAGGATATGCAGCAGGTTGCACATAATAAGTCTCATTTCCATACCAAGAATTTTGATTTTTCTTGTTTTTATGCTTCTTTGGTTTACTAGATGCTTGCTCATTAACAGACGACTTAGTCTTATCACTAGTCTGATTGGTTTTGGCCTTATCAGAAGACTTCCTAGGACTCTTCTTTTTGGACTTACCAGTCTGTTTTCCTACACTAGGCTCTTTGCTCTTTTTAGCCTTAGGAGCTTTTTGCTCCTTTAATTCTTTCTCAGGTGAAGCAGGTTTAGTAGTCTGAACATACAAAATGACCTTACTGTTGTCAGCTGATATAAATTTTTCAGTATGTTTCAGTTCTAACTTATCCTGTTCTAAAGGTGTCTTCTGTTTACTAAACATGTGAGTGGATGCAACAGATGACTTATCCTGAGACTCAATGACTTTCTCAAGCTCAATGATTTTACCCTTATAGACTTCACATTCAGCTTTCAGAGATTCATTCTCTTGCTCAAGCAGTTTGTATTCAGCTGATTCTCTTGGCTTTTCAGCTTTAAGTTTCAGTGAACTATTTTGCTCTTTCAGCAATATCGTCTCTTCCTTACGCTTTTTAAATGCAACAGCAATACTTGTATTGTTAAGCATCATTTGTTCAAATGAATTAAATAATTCATTATCAAGAGGGGTTACCTCATCATCCTCAGAGTCATCAGATTCCTTAGCCATCAGGAAGAGAAGAGCAGGACTCTCTTCATCAGAAGACTCTTCATCAATGAGTAGACAGCATCTAGCTTTTCTGCTTCTGCTACCAGCACCTTGCCTTTCTGATGCTTTCTTTCTTTTCTGATTCTCTTTTCTTCTTCTGTATACTTCACAGCTTTAGGATATGGGCAGTCTCTGATGAAATGACCCAGTTTCCTGCAATTATAGCACATCATTTTGGATTTATAGGAATCCTTATCTTGAGAAGAAGAAGTAGGGTTAGAAGTAGAAGCATTGTTATATTTGTTCTTCATTTTTTGTCTGTAGAACTTTTTGAAGTTGTTCATCAACAATGCAACGTCTCCAGCAGTGTACTCCTTTTTGTTGAGTAGTGTGGCTTAATCAGATGAATCCACATCTTTGCTTTTATGGGCTGGCCTTCTAGGATTTTCAGCAGCAACCAGGGCAGCTGTGGGACTTGAAGTAGAGGTTTCTTCAACACCCATTCTTGGCAGTTTATACTCGTATGCCTTGAGTACTGAGAACAGATCGGTGACTGAAATCTTTCCCAGATCTCTGGACTCTTCCATGGCTGTCACCTTCATGTTGAACTTCGGAGGTAGAGCCTTCAGAACTCTGACGGTTATCTCCTTATCAGTGAAGGTTTTTCCAAGCTTTAAAACTTCATTCAGCGTCCTTGTAAACCCTGTATCCATCTGATCAATGGTTTCCGCAGACTTCATCTTGAAGTTGTCCAGCTTTTCCAGAGCAACGGTCAGCTGATGCTCTTTGATGGCGTCGTTTCCTTCGCTCATATCTCTGACCTTATCCCACATTTCTTTGGCAGTCTTGCAGTGCTTGACTTTGTCAAATCTGTCGTTGTCAAGGGCCTTGATCATGATGAAACGCCCAACTTTATCCGGATTGAACAGCTTTATTTCTTCGGCTGTCATTTCTGTTAGGTCTTTTTCCACCACTATTTCAGCTTCATCAACCGTGATAGTCTTGGTGAATTTGAATTGACCTTTGATGATACATATGTACATGTTATCATTGTAAGCAGCCAGGAAAATCTTCATTCTGATTTTCCAGTCTTCAAAGCTCATACCAGCTATGTGGGGAACATGGCTGATACAATCCATTTTTCAAAAAATTCAATTTTTCAAAATATGCTCTTTTGAAAAGTTTGAAAACCTTTGAAAAACACTAGGATCAAGCTCGTTAATCAGGCAATTGATTCTAATGAACCACCCGCTCTGATACCACTTGTTGGTCCCAAGTGGTCCGATGAGGTCTAGAGGGGGGGGGGGTGAATAGACCTCTAAACTTTTTGACAATTTTTAACTTTAAAACTTTTGTTCTAACTTAAACAATCTAAGCTGTTACCGAACAGTAATTTTACAAGGCTGATCGCGAACAAATCTTTGAGCAGCTTTGTTGACCACTAATCTGATAATCATTTAGCTGATTTTTGCTAAAATCAGTTTTAATACTAGAGTACTTGCAGCGGATTTTCAAAGTGTTTTTCACAAGTAAACTTAGTAGTTTGAAAATTTTATCCCCAGTTTTGTAAACTCCTTTAAACTCTTTTCAAACAGTTTTGAATGTGTTTTATGCAATCTGAAAATATGCAAGTTGAAAGCAAATATAAAAACACAAGTAATTTTTATAGTGGTTATATGGATTTGAATATCTTTTAGTCCACTCTTCCAAGTCACAAAGATCTTGGGTTATACTAAGAACACAAAGTAATTAGTACACTCCACTTACGCCAAAACAACAAATGAATCTGGCCGTAAGCTCGCAATAGGAAATCACTAAGAAAACCTATCCTCTGAAGCTAGATCACTCACAAAGATGGATCTACACTTCTCACAACACTCAAACAGTTTTTCACTCAGAAAATGTGTTTTTCTTTTATCTTCAACTTCGGCTTCAGTCAACAAATGACAGAGCTGATGAGTGAGCTGTTCTTGAGACTTAAGAGATTCTGCGTCGAATTTCTTCTCAGAGATTGTGTTGTTCTTATTCTCTTTGTCTCTACAGCTATTTATACTCGTAGGTTTGAAAAATGTCCGTTGAAGTGAAACAGAATTCAAAATCCTTGAGTTCTGGTCCTTAATTTCTGCGAACGGCTCTCTGCAGTATGTCCGTACTGTCAACAGTACTTTTCTGCAGGTAGCATTAAATGCACCCACCTGATGCGAAGCATTTCTTCAATCATTTGTCTTTAATAGCCTTGTACTTCAGCATTTATTACTTCCAGGGGCATTTATTACCGTTGGGACGACTTCTTGATCTTTTCCACTTGGCTGACGAAAGTACAAGTCTGATGGTGAACTAAGCTGATCTCAAACTTGAACAAATCTGTTTTGAGTCGGTTGATCTTCACCAGTCTGATTTCTTTCCTTCAGCAGATCAGTAGTCTTGGACCTTGAATTTTGACTCTTCTGATGTCTTCTTTGATACGAATCTCATCACGTACAAAGAGATTCGAATAATTAGGACTCCTAGGATCGTTCTACAATCAGGTTTAGATGGATTTAATGAAGACACCACAAACGATGATGGATGAATCGCTTGATAAGTCGATGGATGAACGCCACAAGTCTTCTTGATAAGTTCATATGGACGCCACAAACGATGTTGACTGAATCGTTTGATAAGTCGGAACGCCACAAGAATGCTTGATAAGTTCGGTAGGACGCCACAAACGATGGTGGATGAATCGTTTGATAAGTCATTGAACGCCACAAAGATTTTACTGATCTTTGATAAGTTCATGAAGAAGAATTCTTCAAAGAAGGTGGAGAATACTCAACACAAATTAATTGAAGACTAAATCTTGAATTCATTAAAGAAAAGGGTCCTTTAAATAGGACAAGATTACATCTTGAAAAGAACTAGGAAACTATAAAATAGTAAACTAACCTAATACCAAAAGGAAACTAAATCCTAGTAAAGAATAAACTAATCCTACAAAAATATGGACAATAAATTCGAAATTAAACCTAACTAAATTAAAAACTCCCACATGACAAGCAAATATTGGACTAGATCTTCTTTAATCTTGATGCACAAGTAATTCTTCTTGACCCAAGAACTTGTCTCTAATTAATTCTTCCAAATCTATTTTTGTGCTCTTCATGGTCATATCATTCTCCCCCTCTTAAAATAGATTTGTCCTCAAATCTTCGCCGACCTTGTAGATCTAACATGTAAACATTGAAAAACCTTTTTTTTTTTAACATTTTTTTTTCGTTTTTTTTTTTCTCTCATTTCTTTTTTTCTCTCTCAATTTTTTTCTTTTCGTTTTTTTTTCAACTCTTTTTTTTTTTCGTTTTTTTTACAAGAAAATAAAGATAGGCAAAACTAAATCTAGTAAAGAATAAACTAATCCTACAAAAATATGGACAAGAAATTCGAAATTAAACCTAACTAAATTAAAAACTCCCACATGACAAGCAAATATTGGACTAGATCTTCTTTAATCTAGATGCACAAGTAATTCTTCTTGACCCAAGAACTTGTCTCTAATTAATTCTTCCAAATCTATTTTTGTGCTCTTCATGGTCATATCATTCTCCTCCTCTTAAAATAGATTTGTCCTCAAATCTTCCCCCACCTTGTAGATCTAACATGTAAACATTGAAAAACCATTTTTTTTTTCAATTTTTTTTTTTCGTTTTTTTTCCTCTCATTTCTTTTTTTCTCTCTTTTCTTTTTCTCTCAATTTTTTTCTTTTCGTTTTTTTTTCAACTCTTTTTTTTTCGTTTTTTTTACAAGAAAATAAAGATAGGCAAACCTGAGACTAGAACCTGGGTCTGATACCAAATGATACGAACCACATCACGAATAACGAGATTCGAATAATTAGGATTCCAAGGATCGTTCTACAATCAGGTTTAGATGGATTTAATGAAGACGCCACAAACGATGATGGATGAATCGCTTGATAAGTCGATGGATGAACGCCACAAGTCTTCTTGATAAGTTCATGAGGACGCCACAAACGATGTTGACTGAATCGTTTGATAAGTCGGAACGCCACAAGAATGCTTGATAAGTTCGGTAGGACGCCACAAACGATGGTGGATAAATCGTTTGATAAGTCATTGAACGCCACAAAGATTTTACTGATCTTTGATAAGTTCATGAAGAAAAATTCTTCAAAGAAGGTGGAGAATACTCAACACATATTAATTGAAGACTAAATCTTGAATTCATTAAAGAAAAGGGTCCTTAAAGTAGGAAAAGATTACATCTTGAAAAGAACTAGGAAACTATAAAATAGTAAACTAACCTAATACCAAAAGGAAACTAAATCCTAGTAAAGAATAAACTAATCCTACAAAAATATGGACAATAAATTCGAAATTAAACCTAACTAAATTAAAAACTCCCACATGACAAGCAAATATTGGACTAGATCTTCTTTAATCTTGATGCACAAGTAATTCTTCTTGACCCAAGAACTTGTCTCTAATTAATTCTTCCAAATCTATTTTTGTGCTCTTCATGGTCATATCATTCTTTACTTAGCCAAAATTCTTCTAAGGGATATCAGCTAAGTTAATTTATACTTAGCAGATTTGAAGTTTTGGAATTCATCAAAACCTCCCTTTACTTATTGTCTTCAGTGTTCTTCATCTTCATCCTTATCCAACACACGACCCGTGGCCTTCTACCTCCACACGGCATTGCTCCGGAAGCTTTCGCCCATTGCAGAAAATTCCCCACTTTTACCTCTTGTAGGAGTCTGGGTCGTGTCTCAGCCCCAGTGTGGCAAATCATCATCTCGGACCAGCTACTAATCATCGCCTTAGCAAGCTATTGCCTCACCAACTAGCTAATCAGACGCAAGCCCCTCTTTTTCGTTCATTGTATTTAAATTCTTCATTTTAAGAATTTATTATTGACGAGCCATAGCAATTGCACTTTTTAAAGCAACTAAAAGAATTATTGAAATAAGTTCAAATGGAAGAAAAAAAGTTGTTGATAAATGAATTCCAATTTGTTCACTGTTACTTATCAAATCTTGTTCTAGAATCTTGTTTGATTTGTAGTCCAAATGATCCCATATCAAGTCGTATCTGGAATAGTAGTAATTAGTGAAATAAAAAGACTTGTACAAACCATTAATCCTCGCTATTACCATAGTATCAGCATGTATAAAAGCCAAAATAGGAGTGGGTCCCTCCATTGCATCAGGTAACCATACATGAAGGGGAAATTGTGCAGATTTAGCAACTGCACTGCCAAATAATAGAGCAACACAGAAAGTAACAAATGGAGAATTAACTTCATTATTATAAATCATGTTATTGAATATTTCGAATAAATCCCGAAATCCAAAACTACCTGTCATGGATTTTCAGCAGACTCAAAGCAGATGAGTTCGACTTGAGATCAGCAGAGTGTTCATCAGATGGGTTGATTCGATCAGCAGAGTGAAAGTGATCAGAAAGTCATTCCAACAATAAATGCACTTGGTGCAATCAATGCTGCAAGAGAAGGATATTAAAGACAAATGATTGAAGAGAAACCTCGGATGAGGTTGCATTTAATGCATCTGACAAAAGTACAGCTGACAAAAGTACAGCAGAGTGTACAGTGCAACAGTTTCAGGTAGTCGTTCCAGAAAAAGGGGACCAGTACTCGGGGAGCGTTGAGATTTGTCTCATCTTCAACGGACAAATTCAAATCTCCAAGTATAAATAGTTCAAGGTTCAAGAGTTAGAGAAATACAACACATTTTGAGCGCAAAAATTCAAGAGTAAATTTGCCTAAGTCTCAAACTCAAGAACATAACATTCATCAACTTAGTCATCTGTTGACGAAAGCCGAAGTTGAAGATCAAATCATTATACAAATCTGAGTGATTTTGTTAGAAGAGAGTGTTGTGAGAAGTTTATATCCGTCTGAGTGAGTGATATAGCTTCGTAGTATAGGACTTCTTTGTGATTTCCTGTAACGAACTTGTGGTTTTTCATTTGTTGAATTGCGCAAGAAGTGTATGTTGTAATTGTGTGTTTCCAGCATAACCCAAGATCTAAGTGACTTGGAAGAGTGGACTAAGAGACTTCTGTCTATATAACCACTATAAAAAATTTGTGTGTTTGATTTCTTGCATTTTACTTTGCATATTTTTTTAAAGTCTTCAAACATTTAAAGTGGTTAAAAGATTTTAAAGGAGTTTTAAAACTAGGGATAGATCTTTTAAGGAAGAAAACTACTTGTTGAAAAACACTTTACAAATCCTTTGAAAACAAGTAATCCAAACTCTGATTTTATTAGAATCAGATAAGTTACATAAAACGAGTGGTCAACTCTACTGATTAAGCTAAGTGCGCAATCAGTGAAGTAGTCTCAAGAACTCTTGATCAGCTTATTTTGCTGATAAGAAAAGTAAGAGAAATTTTTGAAATAAAATTCAGAGGTCTATTCATCCCCCTCCCCCTCTAGATCTCATCTGACCACTTGGGACCAACACTTGTTATCCTTAAAAGAGTTAGAAGAATAAGTAGCATTAGTATGTTTGTTCTTTATTTATTTTCTATAAAACTTCTTGAAATCGCTTAGCAACACAACAACATCGTCAACAGTGTATTCTTTTTTCGATATCAGCTTAATCTCCTTGAATATAGCTTTATCTTTGGACTTTTCAGTTGACTTTTTTTACGAATCTGACGCGATAAGAGCAGCAGTGCAGTCTAAATTAGATGACTCATCTAGTCCCATTCTTGGCAATTTGTACTCGAAAGCTTTAAGGGATAAGAACGGTTCAAAAAAGAAAATCTTCCCTAAATCTCTTGATTCTTCCATGATCACCTTCATATTGAATTTTGGTCGAAGAGCTTTGAGAACTTTCACGGTGATCTCTCAGTATGCAAACCTTTTACCCAGCTTTAGAACTTCGTTCAGAGTTTTGATAAATCTGGCATCCATCTGATAGATCGTTTCTCCAAACTCCATTTTAAAATTTTCAAATTCCTCAAGAGCCACACTTAGTTGATACTCCTTGATGGATTCATTTCTTCACTCATCTGACAGACTTTATCCCACATTTTCTTGGCAGTCTTGCAATGTTTAATCTTGTTGAATCTAATTTCATCGAGAGCTTTAAACATTATGAACTTAGCCACCTTGTCAAGTATTCAACTAGACTTCTGCATGAGTCATCTCAGTTAACTCACTCTCAGCTATTACATCAGGTTATTCATGGTCTTGGTAATTCTAAATGGACCTCTTGTGATACAGGCATACATGTTATCATAATAAGCAGCAGGAAAGGTTTCCATTTTGATTTTTCAATCTTCAAGATCCATATCGCCAATGTGAGGACAAGGTTGATACAATCAATTTTCAAAAGTTTTTTATTTTCAAAATATGCAACTTCTGAAAATATTTGAAGAACACACCTAGAATCAAGCTCATTGATCGGGCAGATGATCCAAATGAACGAACATGCTATGATACCACTTGTTGATCTCAAGTGGTTTGACTAATGCTTGAAAATGCACTTAAGTTGTTCTTATTTACTAAATAAATCAAGTGTTAATTTGATATTTTCATGAAATTAATAGACATTATTGTGATTAGAAAATATTGAGTTTTGATTTGTTTTTGTAGGAAAATAAAATATGGACCCCGGAATAATTAGCTTTCTCAAATTGTACAAGTATCAAAGGCATAATTTGAAGCAAAGAAAGATTCAAGGAAGTCAAGTAGTGCAAGAACAACAAATAAGGAATCTGCCAGAAATATTGCTGCTCCTTCCAAGAATGATAACTCTAGCAAGGAAACTCCTATTAAGTTGAATTTCGAATATGTTGTAGAGAAAGGAGTTAGCTACGTTACGGACTTTACAGATCTGAATTTGGAGTTCGGAGCACAAAGATATATAGTTTTCAAATATGTCGCGCATAGGAGAATTTAATACGCGGAAAACGCGATTTTTGTCCTAAAGTGATTAGGAAACTTGCATAAATCTTTTCCATACGAGGATTGAGCCTCTTAAACATCTTCCTACTCAATATCTACCTCCTAAGAATTCTCCTACTTGGATTAGGACTATTTAGCACCTATATATAGTCCTAGAATCACACTTCTTGGAACACACAATTCTTAGTCTTAGTTACAATTGTCTCTCAAATTATTATCATCGTTTCTCTCTAGAACTTGTGATAATGATTAGCAAATTAGGCTAAGATTTCTTTGGTGAGATTAGAGATGAACTTATATGCGTAGTGATCTTATTTGGATTCGATTCTTCAAGGTTTTGTAAGTTTAATAATTTTTAGTAATTAATTCTTCTTCATCTATTTTCATCAACTTTTATGTTAATACAATTATTTTATTAGTTTTCATATAAATCTAGCCAAGCTCTTTTTATGTGAAAATCTTTATGATATAATTATATTGATATAAGTCTTTCGTTTTATGGATAGTCTTTTAATGCAATATGCCTTGGTATATAGTATGTTTTTTATTTCTCATAAGATGATATTTTGTGCCAATTCTAAAAGCAAGAAAAGTATTTACTCAAATACATTAGAAATCATGTGTTTTTCAATTCTTTATCTTCCAATTGATTGTTTGGGATGTGAAACTTTCAATTGAGTAATTTTATGAATCAATCCAAATAAATGAACGAAGCAAATAAGGGATTCTTGATATCTTACCATTTTAATTATCGTATTTTCCAACAACCAAAAATTTACTTTTCTTTAAGTTTTCTTAAAATCAAATCGCTTCGTTAATTTAGTTTGTTTATTTATCTCTAAAGCTACTTTGTCTACTAATGGTTTTAGCTTATTTTAGTCATCTCCTCGTGGATACGATCGCCCAATCTATTCTACATCGATCGCTTTGTTTCGACAAGTTTGGGCGTAATCATAGTTATAATGAGGTATAGAGGAGGGGATGAATAGACCTCTAACCTTTTTTAAGACTTTTCTCTTTTTCTTTAAGAAAAGTTTGCTAATAAGTATAACGAGACTACTAAGCTAATTTGCACTTAGCTTATCAACAAAATAGATCACTCATCTTATTTACACTTCTTACTTAAGTTATCTGAGTTTCAAACAATGATGCAGCGGATTTGTCAAGATATGTTTTTCAAACACTATTCTAGCTCAATTTAAACTTTTCAAAAAATAAAGAGAGTTTTACCCCATGTTAAAGTATTCCTCAATTTAAAAGGTTCTTCTTTTAAATGATTTACTTAGCTACTGAAATATGAAATGCAAGACAAGTAAAGTTGATCACACAAGAAATTTTATAGTGGTTCAGCTTAAATCTACTATTCAAAATCTCACAGATATAGGTAATCATAGTGTTAGGTTATTCATAATGTCAAGATGTTAAAAGTAGTGGAATATAAATTTTTTTTAAAAAATAACTCAACAATATCTTTATTCATCTAAGGTCATCTCCAATGGTTTTCCGGGGCCATTCCCAAGCCAGCCCGGGCTCTGTGTGATCATCTCTAGTGGTGGTCTCTAGCACTCAATTTCTTCCAAATTTTTTCTTCCCCACTCTCACCATTATAGTAATAGTTTTTCAGATTATTTTTAATATAGATATTAATAATAATAATAATAATAATAATGATAGAATCATTAATAATTACAATAATAACAATGGTAGAATCATTAATAATAATATTTAAACATTAAAATATAAATATAAATTTAAATTATAATTAATTCAAAACCCGAATTACAACATTATATAAAATGGCATACATAAAAACAAGATGAAGAAATAATTAAAACTTTAGGTATTAATTTAAATTATTTGTCAGTGTTTAATTATATTTTCAAGTAATTCTAAATCTAATTTAGGAGGAAATTTTAGTCTTTTTTTTTTTTTTGGATCTACTTCTTATTAAATCATTAATAATTACAATTGTAATCAAAATTAATAATAATAAGATTTAATTTTATTAACATTAACAAATATACTAATAAATTATTTATAAAATTTAATTACTACTTTTTAAATATAATAAATAATTAAAACCATTTTTAATGTTATTATTATTAATCATTAATAATAAAATTTTAATTTTATTCTAATTTTGACAGATTAAAACCAATGTAACAAATTTGTATTCTAATATTAACAATTATTACAAAATTTAATTACAAATTTTACACAATTAAAATCATTTTATTACATTTAAAACTAATAAAACAATTAAAAAAAAAAGGGGCACCTGACTTAAAGAGGGGTGGTGTATTTCACGCGCCCCTTTTCTTCCCTACTGACTCACGCCTAGCCCAAGCTCCTCTCCATTCCACCCCGAGACCGCAGCTCCGCAAGCCGCCTCGCCCCACATTGGAGACTGGCTCCCAAGCCAGCCAGCCCTCACGCGCGCCCCGAGCCCATGGTTAGAGATGGCCTAATCATACGAAAAGGTTTTTCAGCAAATCAAACAAACCATAGAGGGTTTTTCGGTGGTGGGTTTTTTATGGTGGTTTTCTTCGTTCTTCTTTCAGATCTGCAGGATTTTGTTAGAAGAAGGACCCGAAGTGTTGTGCCTCTAGCAGTATCCACACCAATTGGATTGAAGCAACTCTCTTGAATCCTCAAGTCCAGAACTAAGATAGAAGAGATATCAAGCATGGAATAAGAAGAAAACCAGATCTAGATCTGGAGAAGGAGAGGAGGGCGACCTCTTTTCTTGGAGAAGGGGGGACACATTTGTTGTTTGGACTAGTGTTTTTTAGCTCTCTTGCTCCTTATTTATAGATAAGGAGTCTTGACCTAAATGTAATCTAATTCAACTAGGAAACTTAAAGCCCATTTAGTTATGACCTTTATTTGTTTTCTAATGGACTTAGATCCCAATTTAATTAATTAAACTCTTTTAATTAATTTCGCTCATTTAATTAATTAATCTAATCAATTAATTTCTCTCTAATTAATTAACTCTTTAATTTATTAGTTTTTCTTCATTAAGAATTAACACTTTAATTCTTCAGTTTTGATTTAACTCTTTAAATTAAACTTTTCTTATTGATTTCTCGATCAAAAGGCTTAGTGTCATGCGAAACTTGGTTGCTTTTTTTAGACCCGACTCTAAGTTGTTCAAGAATAGTTGCGTTGAGTCTCTGAAATCAATTGATGTATCTAATCAAAGTATTTCTTTTTTCCTCTACAGAAAGTTCAAAATGTTTCTTTTTTCCTCTAAGGAAAGTTCGGAATGGCATATACATCACACGTCCTGCCCTTTTAAATCAGAGGTAGAGTAACATCATGGTAAGGCATGAGTCGAAGCAATTTGATGTCCAACTCGAGCCTATATGACAGATTACTAACAAGCCTAAAATTTATTCTTCCTGGGTCGATGCCCGTGCGATTAATGGGGACCTTCATCTATAGGATCCCAAGTACAGTGATCGATCGAAAGTTCGATTCTTTCTGAATTTTGTTTGATTAGACGGAAGTTTGTTAAAAACTTCCTCTTTCTTACCAATAACATTTATTAAATGAAGTTAAAGTCTCCGGTGTATAGAGAAGACCTCACCAACATATTTCTTGAGTGTTTGGGTTGCAGTCCAATTGTATTGTGTGTGATCCTCTAAGTTCACCATCAATAAGCCGCGGGCCCACAACTTTCGTGATTTAATTTACGAGCTTATAAATTACTCTGATTAATTGAACACTTTCAATTAACCACTCAAGTATTAATCTTCGGCAAAAATTCAATTTTGGTACCATAGAATAGGGCAAATTTCAATTTTCATACCAAAAGTCCAAAATTCACCTCAATTCTCAAAGTACTGTTTCAGAAAAGGCACTTCCGTTAGTTTAATTAACGGAAGTGCCACATGTCCGTTTATTCTTCATGGGCGGGAAAAAAAACACCGTGCTAGGCACATGAGAGATGATCTGCCCTTAAGAAACAAAATTGGGCAGTGTTACATCTCTAATTAAAAAAAAAAAGCCCTAGGTCATTTTTTTTTTCCGTTGGAACCCCATCTCCACTGCCAAATCTCCTCTTTCCTTCTGAAATTGATTATGCCCTTTTGAAATTGGTTACGAGTTGACGCGAAAGTGGAAAATACAATGGGTCCTCGTCGTCATCCAGCAAATCGCGAAGCTCCCATATATGGTAAGTGTTTGGTGTTTCTTTATTTAAACATTCTACTGTTCTATTGTTTTTTTACCATTAAAAAATATGACTTTTCTTGTCCCAAATGGAATGTTAAGATTAAAATATTGGGTGTATTTGCTTCTGTTCATTGTTTTCAATGTTTGTATTTGTTTAATCTTGATGTTACGGTTTAAGGGACATAATGTTTGTATGTGTTGTTTATTATTCTTTTGCAATCCCATTTGTCCCCTGTTTTATGTGTGTTTGTGTGTATTAAAAAATATTTGCAATCTTGATGTATTTGTGTGTTTGTTCTTGTCCCCTGTTTTATAGGGCAAACTTTTTTGTTTATTCTTGTTTATTATTCCCTATAAGCTTGTTTATTATTCCTCTGTTTTTTTGTGTATTTATTTGTTGCTTATCATTATTTTTTCCTTGATACAGATGATAAAAAAATTTGCACACTGAAGATACATTATGTGGGAATTTTGTACACCTTCCTGCGTCATATGAAGGGGGGGATGTCATTTTCATTGACTATGTAGAGTAGAAGTCTTTATCATTAGCATTAATGGATAAAATGGTCCAGGAGTTGACTGCATGAGATAACTCTTTTCTACAGGATTGATGAATTAAAAAAGTTCATATTGATGAGAAGTGAAATTGATGTATTTCTATTGCTTGGGCATGGTTTTGTTAGCAATGACATTGTAGTGTTCTCAATTTACCTAAACCATGAGCCCATGGAGAGGTTAGTTAGTAGTAGAGATGAAGAGGGAAATACCCAAAAGGTACTTGAGGATTATGGGGAAGATAATGATAATGGGATGCAAACTGATGATAAGGTTGATAGCAAGGCCAAACAAATCAGCAAGGCTAAGGCTAAGGACAAACGAATCAGCATGGCTGCTAAGGCTAAGGACAAATGAATTAGCATGGCTGCTAAGGCTAAGGACAAAAAAAATCAGCATGGCTGCTAAGGCTAAGGACAAAAAAATCAGCAAGGCTAAAGCTAAGGCTAAGGACACAAACAGCAAGAGGAACCAAGAAGATGAACTAGTGGATAACAGTGCATTCTGGGAACAGGTTGATCAGTTGGTAGAAAACATTACACAAGTAAGTCCACCTAGTCCACCTCTTGTAGTTCCTAGTCCACAAAGTCCACCTGCTGTAGTTCCTAGTCCTCCTAGTCAACCTAGTCCACCTGTTGTAGCTGATTATGTTGAGGATGCTGACTCTGACTATGTTGAGGAATCTGATCCAACTGATGATGATGAGTTGTTTGAGGGTAATGTAGATCCATATATTGAGGAGAATCATAATAGTGGTGATGAGTTGTTCGAGGGTAGATCCAGATATTGAGGAGAATCATAATAGTGGTGATGAATCATTTAGTGATGGCGGGGGGATTTTAGATTCTGATGAAGAGTTAAATTGGGAGCCTAACGGTGAAGAGACGTGTCCTGTTTTTTATCCTGAAACTATTTTGAACCCTAGGTTTCAATTGGAGCAGATTTTTAGCTCAAGGAAAGAGTTTAGACAAGCGGTGCAGTCACATGCAGTGAATACCATGAGGAACATAAAATTCACAACTAATGAAGTTAGGAGAATTTATGCAAAATGTGTTGCAGATGGTTGTCAATGGCATTTGCATGCATTGAAAATAAAGAATGATGATGCATATCAAATTAGGGAGTATGACCCTAATCACAGTTGTGGATCAAATGCCCACTGTAAGAATGTCAAATCAAGCTGGCTAGCCAAGAAATATGAGGATGCATTTAGAAGTGATCCAAATAGAAGTGTTAAAGGTTTCAGGCTGGATTGTATTAGAGACATTAAATGTCATATTTCAAAACAGCAAGCTCACAGAGCAAAGAGACAGGCTATCACACAAATAGAAGGAGATTATGATGAACAATATAACAAATTGTGGGACTATGCAGCTGAGTTGAGAAGTCAGAATACAGGATTTACTATCATACTTAACCAGTCTGAAGAATCTGATAGCAATGGTAGAAAGAAATTTAAAAGATTCTATATAGGGTTGAAACCTCTGAGGGATGGGTTCTTGGTTACATGTAGACCATTCATAGGAGTTGATGGGACTTGGTTGAAGGGGCCACACACAGGAATTCTGCTCACTGATGTTGGAGTTGATCCAAACAACAGTTTGTATCCTATAGCATATGCTATAGTACTCACTGAGTCTAAGGTTGAATGGATATGGTGTTTAGAGTTGTTAAGGGAGGATCTGGATATTGAAAAGCCTGATGTTTATACTTTCATTTCTGATAAACAAAATGGGCTTGTACCTGCATTTAAGGTTGTATTTCCAGGTGCAGAAAATAGGTTCTGTGTCAAGCATTTGGTTGATAATATGCAAAAGTCTGGAGGATTTAAAGACTTGCCAATTGAGCAAGCATTGTGGGGTGCAGCCAGAGCAACAATATTCCTCAATTTGAGAAGAAGTATAAGAAGTTCTTAGAATTAGAGCCTGGTTTGACTGACTGGATGAAAGACAAGTCTCCTTGCCAGTGGAGCAGATCACACATGAGTACATATCCAAAATGTGGTGCAATTTTGAACAACATCTGTGAAACATTTAATGGTAATCTGATGGAGGCCAGAGAAAGGCCAATTCTTACTTGCTTAGAGTGGATCAGGCAACATATAATGGTTAGGTTTCAACAGCTCAGAGACAAAGCAAAGAAGAAGTGGGGTGGCCAAAAAATTTGCCCAAGAATTAGGAAAATTCTTGAGAAAAGGATGCAAACTTCAGCAAACTGCATTCCATTAAAATCAAATGACAGCCATTTTGAGATACATTGTTCTGAAGGGGAGCAATATATTGTTGGCTTGGAGAAACATAGTTGCTCATGTGGCCTGGGATCTTTCTAGAATTCCATGCACTCATGCAATAAGTGCCATTAATTACATGGTGCATAACCCCGAGGACTATGTCAACCCTTGTTATACAGTTGAAGCATTTAAAAGGGCCTATGCACCACATATTATGCCCTTGAATGGACCACAAATGTGGACAAAAACAGGTAAAATACCCCCTTTACCACCAAGTTTTGGAAGAGAAAAAGGCAGGCCAACCAAAGCAAGAAGAAGAAGTGGTGATGAACCTAAGAAAGGGAAACAAAAGAAAAGCACGGGGGTGCAGAAAATGAAGAAGCAAAGTTACAAAATGACATGTCAATATTGTGGAGTACGTGGTCATAACAGAATGGGATGCCCAAAAAGGAAGGCTGAAGAAAATGAAGGAGCACAAGAATCTCCTCAAAGTGAGGAACCTCAAACTGAAGCACCAATTAATCTTCCAGCACAAAAACTGAAAGTATTGTACTTTATTTTGTGAATCTTGCTATTTTGATGATGTTGGTCCCAAGTGGTCAGAAGAGGTTTAGAGGGGGGGAGGGGGGTGAATAAACCTCTTTAAAAAATTTCTTCAAATTTAACTTTAAAACTTTCACTCTAACTGAACAGACTAAGCTGATCATATTAGTTAGTTACAATTCTGTTCGCGAACAAATCTTTGAACAGCCTTGTTGACCACTCGTCTGATTGTTACTTAGCTGATTTTGCTAAAATCAGTTTTAATACTTAGAGTACTTGCAGCGGATTTTCAAAGTGTTTTTCACAAGTAAACTTAGCAGTTTGAAAAATGTTTCCCCAGATTTGTAAAATCTCCTTTTTGAATTCTTTTTCAAACAGTTAACTTAATGTGTTTTATGCGACTGAAAAATATGCAGGTAAAATGCAAATAAAAACACAAGCAATTTTTATAGTGGTTATATGGATTTGAATATCCTTTAGTCCACTCTTCCAAGTCACAAAGATCTTGGGTTATACTAAAAACACACAGTAATCAGTATACTCTGCTTACGCCTTACAACAAATGAACAGGCCGTAAGTTCACAGTAAGAAATCACAAAGAAATCCTAATCTCTGAAGTAATATCACTCACTTAGACGGATATCTACTTCTCACAACACTCAATGTTTACAAAATCACTCAGAAGATGTATTTGGCTTGATTCTTCAACTCTGCTTTTGTCAACAAATGACTAAGCTGATGAGTGAGCTGTTCTTGAGACTTAAAGAATTCTGCTTCGGAAATTTTCTCAGAAAGTGTGTTGCTTGTTTCTTCTTCGTCTCTTCCAGCTATTTATACTTGAGGATTGAAAAGTGTCCGTTGAAGAGAGACAAGATTCAAATTCCTCGAGTACTGGTCCTTAAAATCCGCGAACGGCTCTATTGCAGTCTGTCCGTACTGTGAACAGTACTATTCTGCAGGCAGCATTAAATGCACTCGGCTGATGCGAAGCATTTCTTCAATCATTTGTCTTTAATAACCTTGTACTTCAGCATTTATTACTCCAAGGGGCATTTATTACCGTTGGGAATACTTAATGATCTTCTTCACTTGGCTGATAAAAGTACGCGTCTGATGGCGAACAAAGCTGATCTCAAACTTGAACAAATCTGATTTGAGTCGGCTGATCTTCACCAGTCTGATAACTTTTCTTCAGCAGATCAGAAGTCTTGGACCTTGAAACTTTGACTCTTCTGATGTCTTCTTTACTTAGTCAAAATTCCTTGATAAGTTTATCAGCTAAGTTACTCCATACTTAGCCAAATATGAAGTTTTGGAATGCATCAAAACCTCCCTTATCAAACTTCCTTTAGTGTCTTCATCTTCATCCTTATTCAACAATTTCCCCCTTTTTGATGATGACAAAACTTCAGCTAAGTACCTGTTGAATATCTAAGCTAAAGAATGTAATCCTCAAAAATTTTCTGAGATAGAAAATAGTATGTTGGAATGAACTTGACTTTTTATTGATATGATAAGATTGTTATAAATACAAGTACAAGTTCTTCAGATGAGATGTCTGAAAGATAGATAAAAGTAAACTGATTACAAGATTTTCTCAATTCTAACTATCAGCTTCTTCATCTGATCCTTCAAGCACTTCTTCATACTCATAAGATGACTCTTCGTCATCTTCTTCTTCATCATCTAGGTCCATGTTTGCTTTGGCAGCTTCCATTTTCTCTTTAAGTTTTTGTTCCTTCAAAGCTTCCATGGCCTTCCTGGCTGATTCTGTATTTTTGTACTTAGTCAAAGGCTCTGATTGATCATCAGCAGAGTCTTTGGATTCAGCCATTACTTCATCAGTTTTGGCTTTTTCCTTGGTCTCTTCTTCAGACTTGTCTTTGCCTTGTTCCTTTCCAAGATCTTTTTCAGCAGGCTTGGTCAGTTCAGTAGCTTTATCAGTCTTGTTGGCTTCAGTAGTAGAGGTTTCCTTGGTTGATTCATCCCTTTTCTCTTCCCCCTTTTTGTCATCATCGGACTGGATGACTTCTTCAGGTTTAGCAGTAGGGTTGAGTGCAACTGTTGGAATCTTCATTCCAGCACATAAAGTCTTCAAATTCTGATTCACTACATCGTGACTTGCCGTAAGATGATGAATAGTTGTGCTGATATCGTCAGTCTTATCATTGAAGTAGTCAATGTTCAGGTTTGTAGTTGCAATTTCATTTTGGATTGCCTGTACAGCAGTTGATACTTCATGCAACATCCCTAAATTGATTTCCTTCTCCTCTTCACTGACTTTGATGAAGGTTGCAGTCAAATCAGCGATCTTGTGTTCAGCTCTTTGAAGGGCAGCATGAAGATGATTTACATCACCCTTCACATCTTCTACATTCTTGTTTAAATCTCTCAAGATGTACACTAACTGCAAGGAATTGCCTTGAGGAATGGAAAAGTTGTCAACTTCTCTTTTTATGATCTTCTCTGTTGATTGTTGAACAGTTTCCAGCTGAAGTTTATTTGACTCTGTCAATTCTGTCTTAAGCTCAGTCTTCAGCTCCTCCTTGACCTTCATCAGCTGCTGTTGATGCTTCTCTTCCAGTTCCTTCAAAGAATTTTCCATCAACATCTGGAAAGCTTCCATCAGTGATGAGTGTTCATCACCTGATGAAGCAGAAGCAGCAGCTTCATCTTTTTCTTCAATCTCCTGGTGGACAGGAATATCTTCCATCTTTGCGTCCTGATGATCTTCAGAATCCTTAGCATTCCACTCAATGGCTAAGGGTTTGTCAGCAGCCTTTTCAGCAGACTTGTCTTCAGCTTGGTCAGCAGACTTATCAGCAGTCTGATCAGCAGACTTGTCTTCAACCTGATCAGCAGACTTGTCTTCAGGCTTGTTCGCAGCTTTGTGTTCATCAGTGACGTCATCATAGAACAGATTAGTGATTGTGCCATCATTATTGAAGCATGTCGTCTGACGAATTTGCCTCACAATAATCCAAGGGTTGACAAAAGCGTTGTTACCCTCTGGCACTTCACTGAAATCTTTCATTTCCCTTCCAAAAATTACATGTTGAATACTTGGCAGTTGAGGGAGTTCACTTGAATGCCCTTGCTGATATCTGGCCTTTTCTGCCCACTTTTTCAGTGCAGTGATAACAGCAATCTTCACAGCCCTTTCTTCAACATCATCAGTCTTCTTTCTTTTCTCAGGCAAGGTACTTTGAATCAGTTTGGCTTCCTCAAGGGCAAATTCTCTGGCATAGTGATGCATAGCATCCCTAACATGATGAGGATCCAAAGCTTTTTGGATAGAATCTGTCTTTAGCCACTGTCGTACCCATTCTTCTTCAGCAACTAATTCCTTCAGATTCTGAAGTTCAATGATGGACCTGTTCAGCCTATTGTCTCTCCATCTGATATATCTAGGCTTTTCTTGAGTGAACATGGTCTTCAGCATTAACTTCTGATTGTAGTAGGCTAAGGATTTTTCAAACTTCTGGAAAAGCTCTTTGTTATTGTATATGATCTTGAAAGCTTTCTTAACCTCAAACTTTTCCTTTGGTTTTACTGCAGCAGCAGGCATTTTTGGTTTTGGGGGTTCTTCTCCTCCTTCAGCCTCTTTAATCTTGATGCCACCTCCATGGACAGGTCCATAGGCATCAACTTTGCTTAATTCCAAAACCATGGCCATTTCAGCATCTTCAGCAGCTTTCCTCTCTGCTTCAGACATTTTCTTTCTGGCCTCATCCTTTGCTGCTTGAGCTTTGCTTAGCTCAATAGCCTTCTTTTCCTCGGCTTCATCTCGTTTTCTCTGTTCAGCTTCCTCCCTTGCTTTCTTGTTAACCTTGGAAATCTTCTTTTTCCTCAGCACTATTTTCCTTTTTCCTTTATCAACAGGGGCTGGTCCAACGGATGAAATAGGATTTGCAGCAATTGGATATATGATTTGGACATCTGGATCTTCTTGAGACTTTGAGGTCTCAACTGATTGAGTAACTGATCTTGGCTGTTGCTCGTCAGCTTTGTCAGTTACATCAGCCTCGACTGTTGCGGCAGTCTCGACTGTTGTGGCAGGCTCAGCAGTTTCAGCAGCTTGTTCAGCATTTTCAGGGCCTTCTCTAGCTATATTTTCTAACTCCGTGGGTTTTTCTACAAAAGTCATCTGCTTTCTAGCAGACTTCTTGGTTCTTCCTTCACGGTAAGTAGAAGTAGCTGTATCTCTCTGTTGGCTTCTTGTTCTTTGAGAGATAACTTCAGCAGGCCTCTCTGCTGATGGAGTTCTTGATGGTGATGCAGGGGATCCAATCCTTACATCAGCAGTTATAGTTTCTATGATTTTAGTGGCTTTAGCAGCAGAAGTCACTTTCTCCATCTGCTTAACTTCTTTCTTTTTAGGCTCAGCAGCAGCCTTCTTCTTTCTAGTCTCAACAGCCAAGTTAGCTGTTTTGACTAATCTTCGTTGTCTTTTGGCAGGGACCTCCTTCTGTCCCTCATCATCAGCTTCCTCAGGCTCATCAGCCTTTCTCTTTAGAACTGGCAGATATTTGTTCATGGCTTTGGACTTGTGAATTTCCTTGTCATTCTTCATAGGACACCCCAGTTTGAACAGCAGATAACTGAGCGTAATCATGTGGTTGGTGTGAGGACCTTTTCCTTTCTTTTCATCAAGGAAATCAGCCAAGATGTACCATACTATGATGGACCAGTTGATTTCCATTCCATAGTAGATGGCAGCCATGATGCTGAACCTCTTCATGGTAACAGCATCCAGTGAGAAGGTGCAATTTTCAATCAGCTTGGACACCATATCAGCCATCCGCTGATACTCATCCTTCAGTTGCTTCTTCCTTATATTTCCAGAGAGTACTTCTCCCTCTTTGGCGCAGATCGCCCAGAACTGTTGGTGCTTATCCTCCGTCAGTATGGTGACGTCATGTCTTCCACTGATAGGAAGCCCAAACGTCTCGTGAAGAACAGCTGGGGTGATAGTGATAGATTTTTCTCCCGTTGTAGCCTTAATCTCCAGTGTGTTGTAGTACTCCATCACTTGGTCAGTCCAGATGACTCCTTCGTGATATTCCATGAAATTTACCAACGAGGCAGCCTTGAACTTTTCGAGCAGTTCCTTCATCAGATCCGTACTAGATTGGTAGTACGAATCATACACAAGGTACATACCTTCAGCAGCCATTGCAGATCTGTAGAGATTAGAAAGAAAAACGAAGAGAGTTTTGCAGAAAAATTGCTCAAAAATTCTCACAAGTGCTTTTGAAAGTTTAGGGTGCGTAAAGAACTACACGGCTGATCAGATAGGGATTTATAGAGTTAGGGTATCTTGGATTCTGTGATACCAGCCAACCGTTAGATCCGTTTCTTGTCAGTGCTGATCGTGCGGCGTCAGTTACGACCTTTCAAATTCAAAAGATATTTAATGACGAGCGGGAATATACACCGCCCTTCAGTTAATTATAAAAGCGCATTTTTGAATAAAACGTTTTAAATAGTTTCGCTTTTATATCAGTAATCAGATGAGTAAAATAAACACTTATCTGATTGACTACTGTCCTGATGACATAGTTGTTATCAGAGAATGCCAATAGCTGATAACCTTCCTCAGCTGTTTGTCAATCCAGCCAGATAGTATAGCTTTATTCTTCGGTAGTTGAGTCTTCTGTTGAAAACATAACTTCAACTAACTGACATTAATGAATTTCATCTTTAATTCAGAAGTACCGCTAGTCTTACACGTTCCCCCTGAGTTTAAGATTTCATAAGTTAACTAGTCTGTTGAAAGTTAATCCTTGAAGATAACAGTGATGATTAAGCTGTTGAACTTCAGTCTTCTGATAAGTTCCCCCTCAGCTTATGCATCCAAATTAAGCAGTCCTAGCTCAGCTCTTAGAGTTGAAAACCTTACTTCACTTAAAGGTTTAGTGAAGATATCAGCAATCTGATTGTCAGTATGAACATACTCTATCATAACATTGCCTTTTTCCACATGATCTCTAATGAAGTGATGCTTGATCTCTATATGTTTAGTCCTTGAATGACTTGTAGTGTTCTGAGTAAGAGAGATTGCACTTGTGTTGTCACAGTAGATTGGAATTCCACTGATTTTGATGTTGTAGTCTTCTAGTTGATGCTTCAACCAAAGTATCTGTGCACAGCAAGCTCCAGCAGCTATATATTCAGCTTCAGCAGTAGATATAGAAACTGAGGTCTGTTTCTTACTCATCCATGAGATCAGACGACTACCTAAGAACTGACAGGCACCTGTTGTGCTCTTTCTGTCAATCTTGCAGCCAGCAAGGTCTGAATCTGAATAACCAATAAGCTCAAATCCAGATTCTCTAGGATACCATAATCCCAATTCTTGAGTGCCTTTAATGTATTTCAATATCCTCTTGGCAGCTAGGAGATGAGATTCCTTGGGGTTTGATTGAAATCTTGCACAGACTCCAACTGAGTACATTATATCAGGTCTACTTGCTGTTAGATACAACAATGAACCAATAATGCCTCTATATTTGGTTATGTCCACTGATTTGCCATCTTCATCTTTATCCAAACGAAGACTTGTAGACATAGGAATGGTAGCAGTAGAGCTAGTTTCCATACCAAACTTTTTAAACAGATCTCTTGTATATTTAGCTTGATTTATAAAGATTCCATCAGGTAGCTGTTTGACTTGTAAACCAAGAAAATAATTAAGTTCACCCATCATGCTCATTTCAAACTTGTTCTGCATCAGCTTGGAGAACTTATCACACATCTGTTGGTTAGTTGAACCAAAAATAATATCGTCCACATATATTTGCACAAGTAATATATGATTTTCCCATTCAATTGTAAACAAGGTTTTATCTACCTTACCTTTATGAAATCCTTTAATTAAAAGAAAATCAGATAGGGTATCATACCATGCTCTTGGAGCTTGTTTCAGTCCTTAGAGGGCTTTCTTCAGACGATATACCTTGTCCTCTTCTTGATAGACTTCAAATCCAGGAGGTTGTTCAACATACACTTCTTCTTGCAATTCTCCATTGAGAAAAGCAGACTTCACATCCATCTGATAAACAGTGAAGTTCTTATAAGCAGCATAGGCTAGAAACAGTCTGATTGCTTCAAGTCTTGCTACTGGTGCAAAAGTTTCATCAAAGTCTATTCCTTCTTCTTGACAATAACCCTTGGCCACTAATCTTGCTTTGTTTCTGGTAACAATACCATCTTCATTCATCTTATTTCTGAAAACCCATTTAGTGCCAATTACTCTTTGATGATTTGGTCTAGGAACTAAGTACCAGACTTCATTCCTTTCAAATTGATTCAACTCTTCTTGCATAGCTTCTATCCAGAAGGAATCATTGAGAGCTTCTTCAATTTGCTTAGGCTCTATTTGAGATAGAAAAGTGACAAACATAGCATCATGTGCAGCAGCTCTTCTTGTTTTCACTCTATCCAACGGATCACCAATCACTAACTCAGGTGGGTGATTTCTGAGCCATCTTAGATCAGGTTGCAGGTCTGAATGTTGTCCTCTGTTTTGATCTTGCAACACTACTGTTGGAGTTGCAGTAGTAGTCTGTTGAACATTTGCAGTCTGTTGAACAGTCTCTGGTCTGTCAGCTGGTTGTAACTCGTCTGTTAGACAATCAGTGATCTGATTTTGAACAGCACTTGAGTTGACAGCTGGGTTAAGATCAGGTAGTATGATGGGAACATATTCTTCATTTCTTCCAATGTCTAATTTCTGTAAATCAGTAGACAGATCTTGATTGACATTTTGATTCTTTTCAGAAGATTGACTTGGCTAATCAAATACTACATGAATGGATTCTTCTATTAGTAATGTTCTTTTGTTAAAAACTCTGTAAGCCTTACTAACAGTTAAGTATCCTACAAAGACAGCTTCATCAGCCTTTTCTGCAAATGCAGTAAGGTGATTTTTCCCATTATTCAATACAAAACATTTACAACCAAAAATATTAAAGTAATGAATATTTGGTTTTCTGTTATTCCAAACTTCATATGGAGTCTTGTTCTGATTTTTGTTGATCATACATCTGTTTTGGGTAAAGCATGCTGTATTTGTTGCTTCTGCCCAAAATCTTTGTGGCAGCTTAGCTTCAGCTATCATGGTCCTGACAGCTTCTTTGAGTGTTCTGTTTCTCCTTTCAGCAACACCATTCTGTTGAGGGGTTCTAGCAGCTGAATACTCATGATGTATTCCTTTGATATTACAATACTCTTCAACAGTAGAGTTTGTAAACTCTGTCCCTCTATCTGATCTGATCTTCAATATTTTGATACTCTTCTCATTCTGAATCAGTTCCATCAGATTTGTAAGATGTTCCTTGGTTTCACTTTTCTTCTTCATGAAAATCACCCAAGTATATCTTGAATAATCATCCACAACAGCTAGGCAGTATTTCTTTCCACCATTGCTGACTGGATCAATGGGTCCAAACAAGTCCATATGTAGTAGCTCCAATATCCTTCTAGAAGATTGGTGCTTCTTGCCTTTGAATGATGACTTGATTTGTTTACCCTTCTGACAGGCGTCACAGAGCTTGTCTTTGCTCATGACTGTTTTCGGAATCTCTTCTACCAGATCATTCTTGATTAATCTGTTGATGGTCTTGAAGTTTAAATGATTCATTCTCTTGTGCCATAGCCAACTAACTTCACTTGGTGTAGAAGCCACCAAACAAACACTTGAATTCTTGTCAACAGAATTCCAGTCGACTATGTAAACATTCCCTTGTCGTCTTCCAGATAAAATCACCTTCTTTGTACCAATCTGTTCAACGTAGCACTTATCTGTTGAGAAGATGACTGAATATCCTTTGTCACAAAATTGACTTATGCTCAGCAGATTATATTTGAGGCCTTTGACATATGAGACGTCAGATATCTCTATGTTTCCTCTGATTAATCTTCCTTTAGCTTTAATCTTGCCTTATTTGCTGTCCCCAAATGTAACACTTGGACCATCCACAGCAACTGCATCAGTCAGCTCATGTATGCTTCCACACATGTGCCTTGAACATCCACTGTCCAAGTACCAAATCTTCTCTACTTTACTCCTACTCCTAATCCTAACCTACAAAACAAAAATAAAATTGTTTTAGGTACCCTTATTGAGAGGGTCCTGAAGGATTAGTTCCACCTTTGACAACCCAAGATGATGAAGTCTTAGGCTTCTTAGGTTTCTGAGTTTTGACAGGAGCATGAACAGTTTCATTTTTATCATAATTAGCAGATAAGTCATGTTGATGATCAGTATGATAAGAATAGTGTTCATAAGCAGGGTAAGATGCATGATAAGCAGGATATGCATGCATTGGAAGAGCATGATAAGGTGCATAGTAACTAGGAAATTGAGGTGCATGATACATAGGATGATATGCAGCAGGTTGCACATAATATAACTCATTTCCATACCAAGCATTTTGATTTTTCTTATTCTTATGCTTCTTTGGTTTACTAACAGCTTGCTCATTAACAGACGACTTAGTTTTCTTACTGGTCTGATTAGTCTTAACCTCATCAGAAGACTTCCTAGGACTCTTCTGTTTGGGTTTACTAGTCTGTTTTTCTACATTAGGCTCTTTGCTCTTTTTAGGCTTAGGAGTTTTCTTCTCCTTTAATACTTTCTCAGATGAGGTAGGTTTAGAAGTTTGAACATACATAATGACCTTACTATTGTCAGCAGAAATGAATTTTCAGTATGGTTCAATTCTAGTTTATCCTTTTCTAAAGGTGTCTCCTGTTTACTAGATGTATGCATGGATGCAACAGTTGACTTATCATGAGACTCAATAATTTTCTCAAGTTCCATGATTTTTCCTTTATAGACCTCACATTCAGCTTTCAGAGATTCATGCTCGTGCTCAAGCTGTTTATATTCAGCTGATTCTTTTGGCTTTTCAGCTAAAAGTTTCAGTGAACTGTTTTGCTCTTTAAGCAATATCATCTCTTCCTTAAGCTTAACAAATTCTCCAGCAATAGTAGTATTATTCAACATCATTTGCTCTAGAGAATTAAATAGTTCATTATCTGGAGGAGTTACCTCATCCTCGGAGTCATCAGATTCCTTAGCCATCAGGCAAAGGAGAGCAGGTTTCTCTTCATCAGACGTGTCTGAATCTGAATCAGATGAGTAGACAACAGCAAGCTTTTCTGCTTCAGCTACCATTGCTTTCCCTTTTTGATGCTTTCTTTCCTTTCTGATTCTCTTCTCTTCCTCAGTGTATTTCTCTGCTTTTGGATATGGACAGTCTCTGATGAAATGTCCCAATTTCCTGCAGTTATAACACATTAGTTTTGCTTTATAATCATCTTTTTCTTGAGAAGAAGAGTTAGGTTTAGAAGTAGAAGCAGCATGATTGTATTTGTTTTTCATCTTTCTCTTATAGAACTTCTTGAAGTTGTTCATCAATAATGCTACATCTCCAGCAGTGTACTCCTTCTTGTTGAGTAGTGATGCTTCATCAGATGAGTCCACATCTTGGCTTCTATGTGCTGGTCTCCTGGTGTTTTCAGCAGCAACTAAGGCAGTTGTGGGTCCTGAAGTTGAGGTTTCTTCAATACCCATCCTAGGCAGTTTATACTCGAATGCCTTGAGTACAGAAAACAGCTCGGTAAGAGAGATTTTTCCCAAATCCCTTGATTCTTCCATTGTTGTCACCTTCATGTTGAACTTAGGAGGTAAGGCCTTCGGTACTCTGATGGTTATCTCCTTGTCAGTGAAGGTTTTTCCAAGCTTCAATACTTCATTTAATATTCTTGTAAATCTTGTATCCATCTGATCAATGGTTTCAGAGGATTTCATCTTGAAGTTATCCAGCTTTTCTAGAGCAACACTCAGCTGATGCTCTTTTATGGCGTCGTTCCCTTCGCTCATATCTCTGACTTTGTCCCACATTTCCTTTGCAGTCTTGCAATGTTTGACCTTGTCAAACCGATCATTGTCCAGGGCTTTAGTCATGATGAATCTCCCAACTTTATCTAGATTGTAAAGCTTGATTTCTTCTGGAGTCATCTCATGAAGGTCTTTTTCCACAACCGTGTCGACTTCATTTATCTTTATGGTCTTTGTGAATCTGAATGGACCTTTAATGATACATGTATACATGTTGTCATTGTAGGCTGCTAGAAAGATTTCCATTCTAATCTTCCAGTCTTCAAAAGACATACCAGCAATGTGGGGAACATGGCTGATACAGTCCATTTTTCAAAAAGTTTTAATTTTTCAAAAAGATGCTCTTTTGAAAAGTTTGACAAACCTTTGAAAAACACTTGGATCAAGCTCGTTGATCAGGCAGCTGATTCTAATGAACCACCTGCTCTGATACCACTTGTTGGTCCCAAGTGGTCAGAAGAGGTTTAGAGGGGGGGGTGAATAAACCTCTTTAAATATTTTCTTCAAATTTAACTTTAAAACTTTCACTCTAACTGAACAGACTAAGCTGATCAGATTAGTTAGTTACAATTCTGTTCGCGAACAAATCTTTGAACAGCCTTGTTGACCACTCGTCTGATTGTTACTTAGCTGATTTTGCTAAAATCAGTTTTAATACTTAGAGTACTTGCAGTGGATTTTCAAAGTGTTTTTCACAAGTAAACTTAGCAGTTTGAAAAATGTTTCCCCAGATTTGTAAAATATCCTTTTTGAATTCTTTTTCAAACAGTTAACTTAATGTGTTTTATGCGACTGAAAAATATGCAGGTAAAATGCAAATAAAAACACAAGCAATTTTTATAGTGGTTATATGGATTTGAATATCCTTTAGTCCACTCTTCCAAGTCACAAAGATCTTGGGTTATACTAAAAACACACAGTAATCAGTATACTCATCTTACGTCTAACAACAAATGAACAGGCCGTAAGTTCGCAGTAAGAAATCACAAAGAAATCCTACTCTCTGAAGTAATATCACTCACTTAGACGGATATCTACTTCTCACAACATTCAATGTTTACAAAATCACTCAGAAGATGTATTTGGCTTGATTCTTCAACTCTGCTTTTGTCAACAAATGACTAAGCTGATGAGTGAGCTGTTCTTGAGACTTAAAGAATTCTGCTTCGGAAATTTTCTCAGAAAGTGTGTTGCTTGTTTCTTCTTCGTGTCTTCCAGCTATTTATACTTGAGGATTGAAAAGTGTCCGTTGAAGAGAGACAAGATTCAAATTCCTCGAGTACTGGTCCTTAAAATCCGCGAACGGCTCTTTTGCAGTCTGTCCGTACTGTGAACAGTACTATTCTGCAGGCAGCATTAAATGCACTCGGCTGATGCGAAGCATTTCTTCAATCATTTGTCTTTAATAACCTTGTACATCAGCATTTATTACTCCAAGGGGCATTTATTACCGTTGGGAATACTTAATGATCTTCTTCACTTGGCTGATAAAAGTACGCGTCTGATGGCGAACAAAGCTGATCTCAAACTTGAACAAATTTGATTTGAGTCGGCTGATCTTCACCAGTCTGATAACTTTTCTTCAGCAGATCAAAAGTCTTGGACCTTGAAACTTTGACTCTTCTGATGTCTTCTTTACTTAGTCAAAATTCCTTGATAAGTTTATCAGCTAAATTACTCCATACTTAGCCAAATATGAAGTTTTGGAATGCATCAAAACCTCCCTTATCAAACTTCCTTTAGTGCCTTCATCTTCATCCTTATCCAACAATTTTCCCCTTTTTGATGATGACAAAACTTCAGCTAAGTACCTGTTGAATATCTAAGCTAAAGAATGTAATCCTCAAAAATTTTCTGAGATAGAAAATAGTATGTTGGAATGAACTTGACTTTTTATTGATATGATAAGATTGTTACAAATACAAGTACAAGTTCTTCAGATGAGATGTCTGAAAGATAGATAAAAGTAAACTGATTACAAGATTTTCTCAATTCTAACTATCAGCTTCTTCATCTGATCCTTCAAGCACTTCTTCATACTCATAAGATGACTCTTCGTCATCTTCTTCTTCATCATCAGCTTCATCATCTAGGTCCATGTTTGCTTTGGCAGCTTCCATTTTCTCTTTAAGTTTTTGTTCCTTCAAAGCTTCCATGGCCTTCCTGGCTGATTCTGTATTTTTGTACTTAGTCAAAGGCTCTGATTGATCATCAGCAGAGTCTTTGGATTCAGCCATTACTTCATCAGTTTTGGCTTTTTCCTTGGTCTCTTCTTCAGACTTGTCTTTGCCTTGTTCCTTTCCAAGATCTTTTTCAGCAGGCTTGGTCAGTTCAGTAGCTTTATCAGTCTTGTTGGCTTCAGTAGTAGAGGTTTCCTTGGTTGATTCATCCCTTTTCTCTTCCCCCTTTTTGTCATCATCGGACTGGATGACTTCTTCAGGTTTAGCAGTAGGGTTGAGTGCAACTGTTGGAATCTTCATTCCAGCACATAAAGTCTTCAAATTCTAATTCACTACATCGTGACTTGCCGTAAGATGATGAATAGTTGTGCTGATATCGTCAGTCTTATCATTGAAGTAGTCAATGTTCAGGTTTGTAGTTGCAATTTCATTTTGGATTGCTTGTACAGCAGTTGATACTTCATGCAACATCCCTAAATTGATTTCCTTCTCCTCTTCACTGACTTTGATGAAGGTTGCAGTCAAATCAGCGATCTTGTGTTCAGCTCTTTGAAGGGCAGCATGAAGATGATTTACATCACCCTTCACATCTTCTACATTCTTGTTTAAATCTCTCAAGCTGTACACTAACTGCAAGGAATTGTCTTGAGGAATGGAAAAGTTGTCAACTTCTCTTTTTATGATCTTCTCTGTTGATTGTTGAACAGTTTCCAGCTGAAGTTTATTTGACTCTGTCAATTCTGTCTTAAGCTCAGTCTTCAGCTCCTCCTTGACCTTCATCAGCTGCTGTTGATGCTTCTCTTCCAGTTCCTTCAAAGAATTTTCCATCAACATCTGGAAAGCTTCCATCAGTGATGAGTGTTCATCACCTGATGAAGCAGAAGCAGCAGCTTCATCTTTTTCTTCAATCTCCTGGTGGACAGGAATATCTTCCATCTTTGCGTCCTGATGATCTTCAGAATCCTTAGCATTCCACTCAATGGCTAAGGGTTTGTCAGCAGCCTTTTCAGCAGACTTGTCTTCAGCTTGGTCAGTAGACTTATCAGCAGTCTGATCAGCAGACTTGTCTTCAACCTGATCAGCAGACTTGTCTTCAGGCTTGTCCGCAGCTTTGTGTTCATCAGTGACGTCATCATAGAACAGATTAGTGATTGTGCCATCATTATTGAAGCATGTCGTCTGACGAATTTGCCTCACAATAATCCAAGGGTTGACAAAAGTGTTGTTACCCTCTGGCACTTCACTGAAATCTTTCATTTCCCTTCCAAAAATTACATGTTGAATACTTGGCAGTTGAGGGAGTTCACTTGGACCTTGAAACTTTGACTCTTCTGACGTCTTCTTTACTTAGTCAAAATTCCTTGATAAGTTTATCAGCTAAGTTACTCCATACTTAGCCAAATATGAAGTTTTGGAATACATCAAAACCTCCCTTATCAAACTTCCTTTAGTGCCTTCATCTTCATCTTTATCCAACAGATGAAATATTATCTAATTATCTAATACTTGTCATAGGTAAAGAGGGGGGGAAAACAAATGCAAGTAGAAATGATGTGTCTAATATACCTACTGCAGTTGTGCCTCCAAAGGTATTATACATACTGATTTTCAACACCATTTAATTTTTATTTTGATAAATTGTTAACTTATAATATTGCATAGGTAAATAAGAGAAAAAATTCTTGTGAAGCCAGTGGATCAGGAAAGGTTAGTTATTTGCTTATGTGTGTCATTCTTTAAGTTTTTTTTTGCTTATATAATGTTGCTAATATTATTGACATAGGTAAATAAGAGGGGCAAATCAAATGGTGTCAATGATCCCTCAAGTGCACCTATAGAAATGAATATAGATGATGATGCCCCACTGCCTTCTCAAGTAAGATTTTAAACTTGAATTGTTACCTTTTTTTTTGCAAAAGAAAAGCACAGTACAGTATTGAACTTATTTAACCTTGATTTGCACAGGTTCAGTCTCAACTTGATTTCATAACTCCTAGTTTTCTCTTGCCACCCTCTTGCAATCCTATTTCTCCAACACTTAATATTAGAGGTCATGCTCCAACTAGTTTCCAACCAAATCCTGGTGCACCTCCTCCATTTCCAGTGACTGTTATTGGTGGGAAGAAGTATGTCACTCTGGCTAACCTACCTGCTGCATGCAAAACATTGAAGAGTGCCAAGAATCTGAAGTGAATGTTTGTTTTGATGGGATGTCAATATTTTGGTATATTTTGAGTAAAATGTGGCTTAAGTCAAATACTAGTTGATTTTTTGTTTTGATGGGATGTGATTATTTTGGTATATACTGTGGCTTAAGTCAAATATTGGTCCCATATTTTGTTTTGATGGGATGTGATTATTTTGGTATATTTTGGTAAATTTTTGCTCACTGCCTTATAGGCACTGTGGCTTAGGGTGATATTGAATTGTATATTTTGTGAATTTGGATGATGGGATATTGAATTGTGATATGGTGATATTGGTATTTATGAGGAGAATCTTATGTATTTAAGTTATTTTTGAAGTATATTTTGTGCACATTTTCATTATAGTGTTAGTGTGTATGTTGAATAAATACATGTCATTTGTTACACTTATATTACACTACCAAAATGTTAAAATTCAGAAAACAGAGGAAGTAAATGCATCAACATCCACTTAAAAAAAAATCACTTATACACTTTAGACAACACGGACAAAGCCTACACTTAGACAAAGCATACACTTGGACAACATAGACTAAACACAACCTCAAACAAGCCTAAATTCTTGCCATTTTCTCTAAGCCTTCAAACTTTCAAAATCCACATCCAAATGAAAAACATTCAGCTCAAACCCAAGCATGCTCCCAAAATTCGAACCATCTTTTTGGCCTCTTCCTTTTTTTGCTCCATTGCCTCTCTTTTTTCATGTAAGGCTTCTTTTTCGGCCTCAATTTTGTCCAACCGGCGTAACAATCCCGGGATTATAGACATCGACCTTTCACACATGGGAGGATCTTCCCATACAAAAAAAAAACCACAACTATTATCCACTTTGTAATTATCACAAGAACAAAACCTCCTACCCGCATTATCACCCTTCCAACACGTCTTCAGTGAGGCCGTTTCGTGACAGTAGCAAGTCGGCAACAGAGGTGAGGGAGTACGTCTCCTGTAGCTTGAGCTTGAAGAAAAAGCCATTAATAGTTGAGAATTGAGCTTAATTTTTTCCTAGAAGAAAATACCCAATTTTTTTGCCCTAATTTGCTTATAATTCGCAGCAAAATGGAGAGTGAAAGAGAGAATGATTTTTTTTGGAGGCAAATTGGCTGACGTATTTTGTTTATACGGGCAGATTGACTCACATATGTGCCCCTCACGTGCACTTAACGGAGAATGTTAAACGGCCGCTGAAAAACTAACGGCAGTATGGTTTTTGGACTTTTGGTATTATAATTGAAATTTGTCCTATTCTATGGTACCAAAATTGAATTTTTGCCATAATCTTCCTATTAATTCATGAGTACCCATACCTCATGGTCGATGTCCAGCCACAAGGCCATGAGGCCCAACTTCAGGTGAATTGATCTCAGCGAACCTCACCTCTTATAAGTACCATGTACATACTGTTCATCTATCGACTAATTTCCCAATCGAGACCTAGGATGTGTGAATTGATCAGCACCTCTAATTATCTCGATAACTATACTTTCTAATTCTGAATAATAATTTCAATGTGATTGCCAAATTTGGAAACCTCTTTCCAAATCTATCACCAATTGTGGCCACTAGTTTCCCAGAATCTATTATCTAAGAACGTATAAGAAATTCTCTCAACTTACTATATTTAGTCGGTAGGTCTCATATTAGTGCTAACCATTCGCGTACACGGTCATACATACCCAAAGTAGTCGCACAATGATAAAGCTAAGTGATCGGCTCCTAAATCAAAGTACTTACTCACCTGCACCGAATTCGCCCTGGCACCTCAAGTCAAAGGACTAAATCGTACACTGTTATAAGTCTTGAGAAACATCCCATCGCCGATGTGCGTCCTGAACTTCCACAATGGGTTTCTTTGTTCAGGTCGTTCGATGCGTTTGATCCCCTATCGAACCACCTACTCATATATGCACTAGCATCAAATACCTTGCTCATGAAACGCTACAAATTCACTCCACGTGAATCATGCATACTCGTGCAAGTCTTTGTGATTCCTTCGATACTCCATCTCGTTCGGAATCTATTACTTGGAAAGTGTTTTAAGATCACGCCCTTAGAGAATGTTTCATGATTGCACTCATATTGAAGTGAAATGTCCCATAGTCTATTGTGATCTGAGGATTTCATCCATTCGCTTAAGTAATTCACGAGAGAAGAAGTTGGTCATTGTTTGATTTACATACTATAAACAAACAAATGTATTAATTTATTTATACTAGAGAAAGTTTATTACATGATAGTCCTTATACAAGCTCAATCTATTGGCTTGCAGGGAACTATCCTCTCAACTAGAAACACAAAGTAACCTAGTACAAGACTTAAGCTTTTAAAAAGAATGACAGCCTGCAGGTAGAACACTCACTTCTAAGGAAAAGCACTCAGAAATTTCTACTCTAAAGCACTTAGTTAAAGAACACTTGAGATTTACAACACATGTTAAGCCTCAAGTTAGAACACTCATTTCACTCACTGAAAATCACTCAAAGGATCAGCTCTTTGAAGTAATATATTCTCACTAAGATTGGATATATACTCCTTACATTAACAGTTGAATGTTACTAAGAATTGGAAGTTATTTTGATCTTTTCTTCAACACTTTGCTTCATCAACACATGACTAAGCTTATGATCATATGACTCAACAGATGGATTCTTGCTCTAAAGATTTGAACTTGAATTGTTCAAGTCCCTCTTCAATCTTCAGTCTTAGATCTATTTATACCCCAAGATTTAAAATTTTGTATGTTGAAAAATGGGAAAATTACATTTTACTCATTGAGCAACGATCTCCTTCTGAACGGCAGCTTTTGCAGACTGTCTTTTGTACCTTGTTGTATGGATGTATACTTTTTTGTCAGGTGCATCAAATACACTAAGCTTATCACCGTTGGAGAGCTTACTGACCGATTTCACATAGATGATAGGATCCACTCTTCTGATGGTCACTCTGCTAAATCAAGAATGGACTAATCTTACTTGACCCTGCTAATAGTAACCAATTCGATCTTCACTGGTCTGATAGCACACAAAGTGTATTAGACTTCAAAACTAATATATATGTATACATAATCATACATAGTTTTATATTTCAAATTAATATAATCATGAATTATAGGGACTTAATAATTACCATTATGATAAAAATAAGTTAGAGAAATGTTATATAAATTAATTCGAATATATCTAATTTTGTTATATTTTAATCAATTATTGAATAATGTTAATTTTTTGTGCACAAAACATATATTTTAAAATTTAATTTATTTATTGTGTCAAAATGACATCATGCCGATTCAACCAGCGGCCCTATCAATTTGACCTTACCGATTCATTATTTGGTCCCATAATGAAAGCATTGTTTATTTGCATGTTATGTATACGGTTTCTGTGACTTAACAGTCTACATATGGGGTTCAGTCAAGATTTTGAGTTTGCAAATGTAAAAATATATTTAGACGTGTTTTTAGTATTGAATTTGGAAGATATATAGGGTAACTTTTTTTTTTTTTAGAAAATATGGGGTCATAAGAGTTTCTATAATTTCAAATTTTATATACTTCTTTTGTACGTTATTTTTCTATCATTTCACTTTTTGCACGGAATTTTAGGTAAAAGTTAAAAGAGGTCGAACCACTAGGGGCATATTTGGAAGTGTTTTGATTCGGTTTTACGGGTATCAATTTCAAAAAAATTATTTGGGTGATTTCGATGAAACCTCGAAATCTCATTTGGTTAGGTTTTGGATGTTGGGTTTTGTGGTTTTGAAAAAATTGAAACCCCATTTGAATTGAATTTGGATGTTGGGGTTTGGGAAGAAAAAGTAGGTGGTAAAGTTTTATAAGTTTCAAGAGTTTAGGTGTCGGCTTTTGAATATGTTTGTGATGAGTTTTATATATGGGTCCGTCAAAAACTCATTTGAGAAGGTTTAAGTCCGATCTCGCAAAACCCGTGAGACCGAGTCAAAATCAGTCCACATACTTAATATTTTTACATATATGCCCTTAAAAATAGTAGTTGAAAGTTAGTTGTCTCACATCATTACTTTATGTGAGAGTGTATTTTTCAAAAAAATAATTCTATTTATAGAAAGATAGTGTTATTTTAAGAAATCCAAACAAAATAGTGTATTTATTGGGACGTACTTTAATGTTTGGTGTGTTCTAAATTTTGAAACTCCGAAAAGCACCCAATTACCTCCATTGTATTTCTAAATAAGGACCAAATAAAGTTCTGCTCGATTCATAGTTCGGAGTTTCAAATAAAGGTAGGCTACCACACTCGATTTGGGCCGGGCCCACTTCCTCAATGTAGCCGTTACACACCCTAAACGGTTGAATTTTCCTGCCTATATAAATTCAAAATTCATCTTCCATTTTTTACATGTCACATTCGCATAAATTATAGTAAATATCAAATCGAAATGGCTTCTTCCAAGAACAGAAATTCATGCTCTTTCCTTAATCTCCTTCTCTCTTTCTTGAATTTCATTCTCTTCATTCTCTCTGCATCCTCTTTAGCACCAATAATTACCCTTAAAATGCCACCAACTTCACTTGGTTGGGCATTTATAATGGTTTCAAGCATCTCACTTTTATCTTCATTCATTGGTTTCTTCTCTCAACTCACTCATTTTTGCTACATAACCGATGTCTCTCTTCTCCTGGCCTCATCAATCGGGCAACTACTAGGGATCTTGGCCTTATTCACAAAAGAAAAATCGAGCCTTTCGATGCTTAAATCTCTTAGAGACCCAAGGGAAGCCAAACTTTTGGCTAGATTGGAATGTGGAATTTTGATGGCCATGTTTGTTATGCAATTTGGAGTTTTGATATTGACTTGTGTTGTGCATAGCTGTTGGGTGAGGGAGTATGAAGGTTTAGAGGCAGAGAGAGAGGCGACAGAGATGAAAAGGATACGAAAGATTGCTAGAGTACAGGAAGAGTCCATGGCAAATGTAACAAAACTTCAGGAATTGAAAGCTAAAGAATTGGATGAGAAGATGAAGAACAAGTATGTGAAGATTGATTTTGAAAGCTGATGTGGTGTACCTGCCATTTTCATATATAATGGATTTCTATAATTATTTCTAGTCAAATTAAGTGATTAGTACTTGGTTGCTTTTTTGTGGCCACTACAGGGTGGCCCTATGCGTATGTCAAATTTCCAGTTTTTGTAAAAACTTTTTTATCTTTAAGATTATTGAAACTTCTAGTGCTGTCTTTGGGATTTATTAACAAAATGTCATTTGATTCAAAATAAAATGCACCAGATAATCCCTCAATGTAGAATTCGCCCATAAGAACGACACTACAATATAGAAAAAAAGAACAGTACTCAAAATTCAGCGAGCAAATTACTGCTTCAAGCAGAGGTGGATGAATAACGTAGTGGTCCTTGAAGGAAACCAGGCACATTAAGATGCTTGAATACTGAAGTCATCTTCAACCCAACAATTTTAAGTTGAGGATTTGAATGGCCGTCAAGAAATACATTTGTAACCTGCAAAATGTTCACTAGGTCATAACTGGAACATTGTATAAGAAAGCTCATCAATTCGAAAATGAGAAAATGTGAAATAAATGGAAGAGTTTATAGGACAAACTATTAGACTCAACCAACAGAGAAAAGAAAATGATACATACGTGCACGAAATCAAAGATTCTATTAATCTTGAGATAATGGAAATCATATGAGCACGAAATATCAAAGATTCTATTCATCTGAGGTTTCAAATGTATTAAATTCCAAAAGAGATGCTCCTATAACGTGAACATAATTAATCGCATTAGATAAGCTAACATCTGAAGAGACTATAGAATTGGCATCTAGTTGATGAAATGAGAAAGAATTAGCACTCTTGCCATCCAGCTTTATAGTCCACAAAAAAACTAAGTAGATAGAAAACGGAAGCAAATATTATCAATCAGTTAACATATACCTGAGTACAGCCAAACAATTTAAGCAATTCCAGGGATGAGCAGGTATCCACAATCAATCCCAGAGCTTCATTGGTCAAGTCGCGACACCAAGATAAATCCAAACTGTGCAAGTTTCTGCAATTTTTTGCAAGTGATAGGGCAGTATTATGTGAAACCTGCAACAAATCAAATAGTGTTAACACAGAAGTGTGTAATTGCAATGTTCAAAGCACAAAATAAGTTTTAATATATTCTGCTGCAAAGTTCTGCATGGCTTTCACGACCAGTGCATGCTTTCACATATACAAATGCAACTTAAGGGATTCACCAAAGTTTTACATACATAATATGTTAAGAGGCGGGAAAGGAATATTCTTAGCTGATGTCAACATTATATCATCATACCAAAACTTCTGTTGGAAATGACTGCATAAGCAATGAATATTTCCTAATCCTATTTATGTAAACTAGATCTAACATTCTGATTTCTGAAGAAAATACAACTCCTGAACCTTGAAGAACAATTCTCATGATGAGTTTCCCGTAATCCATAACTTTCTAAATTAAGAGCGAATAAGGTAAGCTTTACTGATAACGGACCGTACCTTAAAAGCCAGTATTGAAGTTTAAGGAATACCAGACTGTAGGTAAGAAACATAAGCACACAAGATTGTGTGCAATAGCAGAAATTCGTATTGAGCATTTAAGTTGTAAATTATTACATGCCTATTCCCATCAGGCCACATGTAACCCATAACTTTCTAAATTAAGAGCGAATAAGGTAAGCTTTACTGATAACGGACCGTACCTTAAAAGCCAGTATTGAAGTTTAAGGAATACCAGACTGTAGGTAAGAAACATAAGCACACAAGATTGTGTGCAATAGCAGAAATTCGTATTGAGCATTTAAGTTGTAAATTATTACATGCCTATTCCCATCAGGCCACATGTTTATATGGAAAAAATTTCAAGTTGGTCGAATGATAGATGGTACAACTTTTGTTGAGTGCTGGGATGAGCTACCTTTTTTCCGTTGTGATGGAAGAGAGCAACCTAAGATGGCTTTTAAAGACCAGAACCCTAGGAAATTTATCTGTTATATGAACATCTTAATTAAGCCTTGAAAGGCACATGCTGATGAAACTCTTGTTTATGTTTCAGATAGTAGCTATCTGTAAGACACAAGTAACCTATTTTAATAAAAAAACAATAATAATATCAATGACAACAATATAACGAAACTTAGCCATGTTCTGTGAACATTTTATTACTAGGCCAAGTAGAGTCTGGTATATAACTAAAAAGCTAAACACCTGGGTAATATTATTCAGCGACAGTTCTTTCAAAGATGCTCCACGAATATCAAGATATGCAGCTATAGCTTCATCACTGTCAGAAAATCAAAGAAAATCAATAATCAGTTTTCTTCCACGAATATTAAGATGCATAACAGCTTCATCACTGTCAGAAAATGAAAGAATTTCATCAGTTTCCTACTCTTAAATGACAAACATGCAATCATTCTTACTGCATCTGATTTACTGCGACTTCTTTTTAATATAAGTATTCCTGAATGGAAGAAGCATATTGAGTTGATAAGGTTGGCTGCTTATTCATTCTTACTACATCTGTTTCCCTTCCATTTATTCTCACCACAATTCATCCCTCAACAATAAATAATAAGCGATGAAATAATTCATCCTCAAAGAGCTGTAAAATGCACACAAGATCGTTAAGTTATCATGAAATCTAGGGATACAGATAACAGACAAGCCTGTCTCTAGAGTCAGACCTTAATCTGCTGTCTTATTTTCCATTCTAAGCAGAGTTAACACCTGAACTATATATTAGAAAACTTAGGAAGTCCTAAACAGACTTCATAAATAGATGTACATGTCAAGCAAAAAGCAGATGCAACTACATAATATAATTTTCAGGTGAAAATTGATCTAACTGAAACCAAACTTAAACACACCAGTTTTAAACCCATCAGGTTATGCTCTTGTAAATTAACTATGTGTAGTAAAATAAAACAACTTATGCAAAAATTAAGACCTAAATGCACTGCGACAAAACTTCAGCGTCTGAATTTCTTGACATCCATTTGCGAGGTGACATATGCCAATATCAGTCAATTTGCACAAATTAGTCAGATCTAGAGCACGTAATCCAGAACAGCTATCACCAATGACTTTCAAAGACGAGTCAGTCAACTCACTGCAACCAGTTCACAACATAAACCATTATAAATCCATAAACATTTTCAAAAAAGCCTGAAAATTAAATATCAATATGCTCATTCAATCACCCACATGCAATCTCCCAAAACGATCTCTTTCATCCTGGAACCATGTACAGAGAGAACTTTGCTGAGAAAATCATCAGAAACAGTCTGGATTCCAGCTAGAGACAAGACTTGCAAATTCTCCAGCATTAATAGGGCAGGGAGAATAAGCATAGCTTCTACTCCGTCACAGTTATCTAGGAATAATTCTCTCAAGACTAATCTCAATGAGTTTGCCATAGAGTAGATTCCATCAGAAGTAAGCAAGGAACACTGGCTGAGATCAACAGATTTGAGATTGGGTGCCGAGGATATAAGAGTTTTCAGTCCCGCATCTGAAAGACGATATGCAGCCTTCAATGATATGGTAGTCAAGGCAGGAAGACAATTTGGTGAACGAGCCAAGGTAGCAGATAGAGTAAAGTCTGGCATACAGGCTCCACCTTGGTCAAATTGTAGCACCTGATTTTAAGGAAAATCATATCAGATCCTATAGAGATACTAAGTGAAGCCATAGTTCGATAAGAAAATTACTTGATTGAAATGGTATGTTTATAGAAGATCATCTCAGTAGACATCATATAAGATCAGTAAAATTGAAATAAAAACAATTAGAATTTACGTTCATATCAGAACTACCATTTTAGAAAGAAAGAAAATGACTCCAGTAAATACAGATAAATTGGGTATTCAACAAGGTAAAAAAATATTATATGAAGATCAAACAATGAGAAAACTTAAATATAAAATAGCATAAGCAATCTAATATATGAAAATGGAGATATTAATTGGAAAAAAAAAACACACCGTTAACTTGTTGGTACTGCAACCTTCAAATATCTTAGTGAAAAGTTCTTCGGTTAACCATGAGCAATCTCTTAGACGTATCTCAGTCGGAGATCCATGCACAAGCAATTCAAGTAATTGAGCGTTCATTCTCCGAGAGTCACACAGATACCAACATATCTGGTGTCTCAGCATATCAGGGACACATTCAAAGGAAGTGATTGCATCAGCATTTTTGGCAAGAACAGACAAGCAAAGCTCTTGCAATGAGGGAACCAATTGCTTAGGGCGTCTACATTTATCCGGCTTTGCAGGTATCCATATTACCGCAGCTTCAAATTTATCAGTAGAGGTCACATGATGCTCGCTCTTTCTCGTATCACGATCCTTAATAATTTTCATGGCAGTTGAAAAGGGACCTGGCCAATCTTCTATTCCACTATCTGGTTCAGACTTAATTTCTGGGCCAGAAACATCAGGGTCTTGGTTCCCCAGTTCATCTTGGGAAGTGAAATGGGCAAACCGAGATGCGATACGCCTAGCCACATTTCGAAAACGTTGTCTATAAGTTCTTACTGCATCATTCGCACCAACATCAGTCTCACTGACCTGAACTTCATCCTGCACAGCTGCACTTGCTTCTGACTGAATTGAAGATGAAACGTTACTCTTATCTACATTTTCTACTATAATCTCCATCTTGTTAATGTCACTGAAGGAAGAATCCTCGTCATCTATTTTCATTTTCCCCTTCTCTTCTTTGCTCAGTCTCTTTCTAGCCTTCGAACCAGACTCAATAGTTAAGGAACCTTTGTCTTTGGCTACCTCTTTTGAATCCGAACTTTTAAATAAATAGGAAGCATCAGGATCTGAATCACCAACTCTATCATCTACTTCAAAATTTTCAGGGCCAGAAGTTTCAGAACCAACTTTCGTTTTGCCTTTGTCGGCTCTACTAAATAGCATCTCCCTGGATCCACAATATTCACCTTCTTCCATGCTAGCCTCTAATATATTCTTTACAAGAACATCACCGCTCAACATGATCTGACTTTCTTTACTACTCTCCAATCTTTCTGACCAACTACCAGCAGTACCATTAGAGCCTTTCACGTCTTCTTTGACAACTCTCTTCCCTGATCTCAAGTTCAAGACCCCCGTACTCAATTCATCCTTTCCACCTGACTCCATACCCAATAATTTCATCTCTTCGCTCAATTTTCTCTTCCGTTTCCCAGTATTGATCGTCTCCAGACTCACGGTTCCAGCATTACAATCCAAACCCAACTTAACAGCAGTACCACCATCCTCAACTTCCTCTTCATTCATAACAAACTGATTGACAACTCGATCCCCCAAATTCTGCTGCACTTCCACACTCTCCTCAACTTCGCAGTCAGAACAATTCCTCTCATCTTCAGACTCAACTTTCTTACTTTTGCCACTCATTACCTCAACACTATCCAAGTATCCATTTACACCCATTTTTGTGGCCAACCGGAGACTACGTCTCCTTACAATTCCAGTTTCCATAACCTTTACAATTCTTCCCCCAGACCTTACCCCTAACTCCATAGGCGCAGATTTTTTTGGCGAAGAACTTGAAGTAGGGGTAGTACTGTTCGTTAAATGATTCAAAAACTCAAGGTTTTTACACGGAGTCACCGGTTCAACAACACCTTCTTCAAAACCTATTGACTGTGAAGATTTAGGGTTTACATTGGGCAAAACCTTCCGTGACCTCGTTACCGTCATTTTACTACAAATGTTAAACCTATCAAATTGAAAAAAAAAACAATAAAATCATCACAAATCAATTGACTACAATATCACAAGCAAATAATACAAATATGCGTCTTCACAAAGGTACATGAATACAGAGAGATATAAGAGGAAGCGAGCGACTTACAATTAATCGAAGACGGCGTTGAATCGACGGCGGAGAGAGCTCGAGAAAGGCGGGAAGGTGAATAGTAGTAGAGTTCAGTTGTGCGTGAAAATGTGTGAATGCGTGTGTGACTATGTGTTTGTGAAAAGGAAAAAGGCGTGTGGGAATATTAATGGACACGCCCGTTCGGAGAGGGCATCGACTTTCCCGCCAAAATAAATGTGGGCCTGCGGCGTTGAGCCCATCTTTACTACCATTGATTTTAGGGTTTTGAGACCCAAGTGCAAGCCCATCTTACTTTCCCAGTCCAACTTTTCAAGTCCACCAATCAGACTTTGAATTACATATACTTTTATACCAAAAAAATATATATAAATACATATGTTTTTACTCACAAAAATAAAAGTTATGACACAATGTTATATCAAAAAAAATCACTTTTCAAAAGTACATATATGTTCATAACCAAAAAAAAGGTATCTTCTCAAATATTCATGTCGTTCATCCAACACCTCCACGGAGGTAGGCGCATAATTTCTCAGCTATTTTACCTCTACCCATTAACTCATAATTCATAAACCCACTAACCCAAAATTTTACATTGATCATTATCTATTAGTATAATAATTAAGCATGGCAAGTATTTTATTTTATAGTTGCATTCCTTCTTTCCAATAATGTATGTATTCAACATCATCAATTTTAATTTCGAAAGAGATATACGAAGCTCTAATTTTTCGATCATCCCAAGAAGTTGCAGTTTCATATTTAGAGTGTATTTTTTATGGTCTAAAAATTACTTTTTTAAATACCTTCAATTTTTATTTTTTTTTACATAGTTTGATTATTCCAAAATATTAATTACCTTTTCCTTATTATATTTTCCTAGGTATATTACTGATGGTGGCAAAATTCATGGCGGTAATTTACTCTGAACATGTAAAATATTATTCAGTTATACCATAAATAGTTATGCACGCAAGTACTGCATGCCACAGTTGCTAGTGTTTACTCCCACCATCCCAAATTTTTTACTCCATTTGCTACATTGTAAAACCAATTTTTTTAATCTTTTAAATATCTTATCAAGAATATTTTTACACTTGTAGCATTTTAAGTCTTTTATATAATAATATATATGGTGTTATATAATATTATCAAATTATCTAATTTGAAATATATTAATTAGATTATCTATACCGATTTGAAATTTGATCAACTGTACCAAGGAAGTGAAAATTTCGGACGAAGATAGTACTGTATAATTGAATTGAATGAAAAATAGAAACAAAAAATGATATTACTAACTAATAATTAGAATTTAGAACAAAAAATTATTGGGCACTAGTATTACAATTGCTAATTGAATTAGAGCATGGATTAAAGTTTCATTTTTATAGTACATTTTGATCAGTCATATATTGGTAATTTTTAAAAATTTCTAATAATATTCGAGAAATATTGAAAAAAGTGTTAGTCAAATAATTATTTTAAACTAGGAAATACTTTATATTTTTTATTCGATTAATTTAAAAATAGAAATGTTTCAGTGTTTTCAGTGAAAATGTGATCCAAAACTATGTCAACTCAAGCAACCAATTGCCAAAAACGTCAATCCTATTATTACTTACTCTTAATACAGCAATTGGACCTAAAATTATTCGGTGAAGATATATTTTAAATTATTAGCTAAGAACTTGTACTTAATAATTTTCACATGACAAATATTAAAATATTTGAGTCTAATTATATTATAGTGTCAAATTATGTTATTATGTGAATTCTAGCTATGTTGTGTAAATAAAAATTATATATATTTAATTGTGTTTTAAAGTTAAAACACTCTGATGGGAATAATGGGCCGCACCATCTGGACCCGAGGCGTAGCGGACGGCAACCCAAACCCAACCCACAATATCTAGAGTAGGAGTATTTACATTCAATAGTATCTAATGTTAGTTAGGTGGTTTTATTGTTTTAAAAGTCTTTTGCTTTCTTCTATTTCTGTTGCTAGGAAGTTTCCTTTTAGTAGAGTTCTTTCTGGATAGAGGGTCTTAAAGAACTATAAGAATCATTGTTGAAGGTGATCAGTTTTTTTATGAATAATTGCGTTGAATTGTTACTACTCCTGTGAGATTTACAATTGGGTACTCAAGTGATTTCCATCATTTGGTATCAGAGCCGGTTGCGACCTCTCATCAAAGTTGCGCTCGAATGGCAACACACCGTGAAAGAATCGCAAACTCGGAACAACCAGTGGAACGCATGGAACAATTGGAACAAGCGGTGCAAGGGATTCAATCATCCATGGATCAACTTTTTCTGATAATGGCAGAAAAGAAAAATAGAAGGGGACAGTCCTCGACCTCATCAAGGAAGGGAAGTAAGGCTGATTCGGATTCCACATCGAATGAGGGAAGTAGCGAGGGTGACGTATCATCAGATGACAGTCGCAAGAAACTCGTGAAGACGAAGAAGAAACAACCCCCAATTCGGATGGAGTTCCCAAAATTTTCAGGAGAAGATCCACATGAGTGGATTGATCGAGCCAAACAGTTTTTTGAAGTCTACGACATCCACGGGTCTGAAAAGGTACGGCTGGCATCGTTTTATCTTGAGAAGGAAGCAAATCAGTGGTGGCAGTGGTTCACCAAGGTTAATCAAAATCGGAAGATATCATGGGAATGGTTCACTAAGGGACTGATTCTCCGATTCGGGAATGGAGACTATGAGGATGCAAACGAATCCATGAATAGGTTGAGACAATCGGGATCTTTTCGCGAGTTTCTGACTGAATTTGAACGCATCATGAACCGTTTGCCAAATTGGCCGGAAGAGGCATTGTTGGGAGCGTTTATGGCTGCTCTAAAGGAGGAAATTACAGGGGATGTACGTCTTTGGAAACCTAGAACACTGCAGCATGCAATCGAACTTGCAAAATGAAAGGACGAGCAAAATCAACGAGTAAAGAGGACCAATCAACCATGGCGATCAAACTCACGACATGTTCGAACGGCGGAAATTGTAGTTAGAGGAAACTCGAGTATCCCAACTACTGAAGGACCAAAGAGGATGACATGGGAGGAGATGCAACAGAGAAGGGCAAACAGATTGTGTTTTAATTGCGATGAGAAGTTCAATCCGGGCCACCGATGCAAGAATGCACAGGCATTATTGATTGAAGTGGAGAACGAAGTTGAAGAGGGGACAAACACCGAGGCAGAAGAACAAAATCCTCAAATATCTATTAATGCTTTAGTTGGTGAGACGGGGGGGAAAAACGATTAGGGTCTTCGGGACAGTAAAACAGCAGCCCGTTTTTGCCTTAGTGGACAGCGGATCGAGCCTCAATTTCATTAGTCCTCAAGCGGCTCGACGCTTAAAAATGACTGTTACAAACATAAAACCATTCGCTGTGAAGGTTGCAAATGGGGAAAGATTAGACTGTGGAGAAAAATATGAGGGAGTGGAATTGGTGATCCAAGGATTCGCATCAAAGGTCACGTTATATGCACTTCCGATCACGGGTTTAGACGTGGTCTTAGGAATTCCGTGGCTGATGCAATTGGGCCCAATGATGACTGATTTTCGAAATCTGACTATGTCATTTTGGAGCGGGGAAAAAGAGTATTGTTTACAGGGGACTCGCTCAAAGGGCATTGAACTAATAGATCTTGCGGCTGTATGGCAAGATTGGAGCAAGGGTGCGGAATTGTTCGGAATAATGGTGCAATCGATTGAACAACCTCTAATGGTCGAACATGATAGTCGATAAGGGGAAATTGATTCAATTCTTAATGAATTTAAGGGTGTTTTGGCAGAACCAAGGGGGTTACCACCCAGCCGCGAGTTCGACCATCGAATTCGCTTAACCGATGAGAAGAAGGCAGTCAATGTTGCCCCTTATCGATACACACATTACCAAAAAAATGAAATCGAAAAGCAAGTGCAAGACTTGCTGAAATCTGGGCTGATTCAACCGAGCACGAGCCCTTTTTCATCACCAGTGTTATTGGTTAAAAAGAAAGATGGGACGTGGAGGTTTTGTACTGATTATCGGGCACTAAACGAAAGGACCATCAAGGACCGCTTTCCGATTCCCACCGTTGATGATATGTTAAATGAATTATGGGGAGCAGAGTACTTCAGTAAATTAGATCTACGGGCAGGGTACCATCAGATTCGAGTCCACCCTGATGATGTGCACAAAACGGCTTTCCGGCCGCACAATGACCATTACGAATACTTGGTTATGCCATTTGGGTTGTACAACGCACCATCAACTTTTCAGGCCGAAATGAACTAGATTTTTCGACCTCACCTTCGTCGGTTCATCTTGGTGTTCTTCAACGATATATTGGTTTATAGTGCGTCATGGGCAGAACATTAAAACACTTACGGGCTACTCTTATGAATCTTCAAAAAAACCAATTTTTTGTCAAGGTCTCTAAGTGTTTGTTTTGGCAAACTGAGGTGGAGTATCTCGGCCATTTCATTTCAAAATAGGGGGTAAGGGTGGATCCGAGGAAAATCGAAGCTATGGTTAATTGGCCGCGTCCCACCACCATAACAAAGTTGCGTGGGTTTCTTGGACTAACGGGATATTATCGGAAATTCGTAAGGAGATATGGTGAGATTGCAAAACCGTTGACACAATTGCTTAAGAAGGGCGGGTTCGTGTGGAATGCCGATGCAGAACAGGCATTTAAGGATTTAAAATCTGCTATGACATCGACTCCAGTTCTAGCTTTACCTAATTTCGACAAGGAATTCGTCATTGAAACAGATGCTTCGGGGTACGGCATAGGTGCGATCTTAGCTCAAGAAGGACGACCTATCGCTTTTCTTAGCAAAGCCATTAGTGAGACAAAGAAAGCATGGTCAACTTACGAGAAGGAGATGTTGGCGATATTGGAAGCTATTCGAGCATGGCGACTGTACCTTCTAGGACGGAAGGTTTAAAATATGCACGGACCAAAAGAGCCTTCGATACTTACTCCACCAGCGCATCACCACTCCCGAACAACAGGCTTACTAAACTACTTGGGTTCGATTACGAGGTGGTGTATAAACCAGGAAAGGAGAATAATGCAGCGGATCAATTATCTCGACATGGTTACGATCAGCAAGAGCATCAAGGGATCGAGGATGACCTGGATGCGGTATCAACACCAGTATGGGGCTTATGGGAGGAAATAGCACAAGCCACGACGGCAGATGCTGATCTAGCCATAGTGATGAGGAAAATACGAGATGATCCAACCCAAACTAAAGAGTATACTGTACGGAACGGATGTGTATGGAAAGGGGGTAAAGTAGTAGTTCCGCAAGACACCCAATTACGAGAAAAATTGCTGCGAGAGTTTCACTCTTCACCATCAGCTGGACATTCTGGGATTTTAAGGACATACAAGCAGCTAGCTAGCGCATTCACTTGGGACGGCATGCAAGCAGCAGTCAAAAAGTTTGTCAAAGAGTGCGATATATGTCAGCGTAATAAATCTGATAATCAGACACCAGCGGGACTGTTGCAACCTCTTTCGCTGCCCGAACTAGTTTGGAGTGATATTTCGATGGATTTCATCGAAGGACTACCGACTTCTGGGGGGAAAGACACTATTTTGGTAGTGGTTGAACGTTTGACAAAGTACGCTCATTTTTTGGCAATGAAACACCCTTTTTCAGCCAAGGATGTAGCAGATACCTTCGTTCGCGGAGTGGTGCGATTGCATGGCATTCCTCGTTCCATTGTCTCTGACAGAGACCGTATCTTCATGAGCCACTTTTGGCGTGAGTTATTTAAGATTCAGGGGACAGAACTAAGGACGAGCTCAGCTTATCACCTGGAGACAGATGGTCAGACAGAAGTCGTGAATCGTTGCCTAGAACAATACCTTAGGTGCTTCGTTTTTCAGCGACCACGACAATGGGAGTCTTATTTGGCCTGGGCTGAGTTTTGGTACAACACGTCCTTTCACAAATCGACGGGTATGACACCATTCGAGGCCGTTTATGGGCGACCCCCACCAGCATTGGTGCAACATGTAACGGAACAGCAGTCGATGAAGTGGAGCGAAATCTGCGTTCTAGGGATGAAATCCTAAAGGAATTAAAGTCCAATCTTGCATTTGCGAGAAATAAAATGAAACAATATGCTGACAAGCTTCGAAGGGAAGAACAATTTGAGGTTGGAGATTGGGTATATCTGAAGCTGCAACCATATAGACAGCAATCGGTATTTAAGCGGGTATATCAGAAACTAGCGAGCCGTTACTATGGTCCATTCCAGATCCAAGAGAAATTCGGAAATGTAGCATACCGACTTGATCTACCACAGTCCGCTGAAATTCACCCCATATTTCATGTATCGTTGCTAAGAAGGAAGTTAGGGGAGCACGGGAGCGCTCTTCCTACATTACCGCCATACAGAAGTGACGGGGTGGCCGACATTGAGCCAGAAAGAATCTTGGAGTACCGGCGGGTTGCAAGTGGCCAAGGGGATATTCTTGAAGCCTTGGTTCAATGGCGTTCTTTAACACGGGATGATGCGACTTGGGAACCAGTACACGTTCTTCAACAACAATTTCCTAGCTTGAACCTTGAGGACAAGGTTCGTCTTCTTGGGGGAGGGAATGATGGGAATAATGGGCCGCACCATCTGGACCCGAGGCGTAGCGGACGGCAACCCAAACCCAACCCGTGATATCTAGAGTAGGAGTATTTACATTCAGTAGTATCTAATGTTAGTTAGGTGGTTTTATTGTTTTAAAAGTCTTTTGCTTTCTTCTATTTCTGTTGCTAGGAAGTTTCCTTTGAGTAGAGTTCTTTCTGGATAGAGGGTCTTAAAGAACTATAAGAATCATCGTTGAAGGTGATCAGTTTTTTTATGAATAATTACGTTGAATTATTACTACTCATGTGAGTTTTACAATTGGGTACTCAAGTGATTTCCATCACACTCAAATAAAACACGTTTCAATTGGTCCCTTCCAATTTAAAGAAAGGTGTATTGTTGCTATTATTTGGATTGATGAAAGACAAATTGTAGATATTCAATTGCATTAAATATGTTACACCTCTCTTTAAATTGAATATCTACAATTAAGAACATATAATTGATTCAAGAGTTATATATACCAAATATTAGATACATCATATTGGGAAGGATTTATACCATTTGCATTCTTCGGTCCAAATTTTAAATTCATAGTCTAGTAAACCAAAAAAAGAGTTATATATATCAATAAATGATTGGTTTAGTGGAATGAATTAGTTATTTTATTTGATCTAATGACAATGACCACAATTAGGCGCAAAATAGTCTAGTTTATTGGACTCCAAACAATGTGTTATGAAAATATACTTTTGTCCAATTAAAGAATTACATAGGTGTTGGGTTTATGTGAATAGAAATAGTTTTGAGTATGGGATGCATCTTTTCGGTTTGAAGAGGTACCTTTTGGTTTGATACGAAAATGTATCCATTAAATTGAAATATTGCATTGTTTGGAGTGAGATGAGTCAATGCGTCTCTTAAAAAATAACTCTTCATGCCCTATAAATACTGAACAAAGTCTGGCCAACTATGTACTGAATTTCAGAAAAATTATTCATCTCCTTTCTCCAATGTTCTTCACTTAAATATGTCCAAATTTTCTATTTGTTCAAGTTCGCCGTGAGTTCTTTTTTTGTGCAAATAAGAGCATCAGATTGTTGTATCTTGGAAGACAATCGGGGATTGATTGTGTGCACCGAAGACAACCCAAAAATATATGAGATTAGAGTACATATCATTGGATAAAGCTAGTGAAGAATTTGAGTGACTTCACAAATTTCATGGAAGATATTCTAATATGACTAAAAATTGTGTCAGTCATATGAAAAATGTGTAATCAAGTGGTGATACACAGAGCTGAACAAAATCTTAAGTATAATGGTAAAGTCACGACATATTTGCTGTCGTTGATACTATGCCGAGAGACGTCTAATTTTAAATAGAATGGACTTTATGAAGTCAAAAGATAATCCTGATTCCGGATATTAAAGGTTTATCTAGAAAGTAGTATGTGCATCAAGGGGAATGGGCTTAAAGCCTAAATTAGACTAAGTTATCTCGTACGAAAACCTAACCTGGCGACTGGAGATCCCACGGATCAGGTTCAATAGGACAACTAGTCTTGGCTAACTTAATGTATTGTTTGGTTGTCGGGAAAGTGAGGGAAAGTGAATTTTTTTTTTCTTTCATTGTTGTTTGGATAGCAGAAAATGAAGTTATTATTTTCCTTCAACTTTACTGAAGGAAAATTTTGTGAAGAAAAAATTTCCCCACCAGTTTGATGGGGAAAATCCTGGGAATTTTTTTTAGTAAATTGCAAAACATCCCTTGTACTTTGTCTAACTATCATAATTCCTCATTTGTGATTTTTTCCTATCAAAAGCCCCTTGTGCTTATTTATTATTAGCAAAAAAAATACCCTCTCAAGTCATTATAACAATTATAAACCCACAAAATGATGCAAAAGCACCATTTTTACCTAAAATATTATCAGTTTCCCCCAGTTAACTTTAAAAATTGACGATAACCCCTTGTTAACTTTGAAAATTAATATAAATTCGGTGACTAAAAAATATATAATAGCGTCAAATTAATCTAAATACTATAGTTAATATAATGAAAACGTGATTATTCATACAATATTTTATCAACAAAGAAAACGTAAATCTTATCTTGAAATAAAAAAAGTACATATAACAAAAGACAATATCAACTAATTTTTACATAAATCTCAACCAAAGAAAAGTTAAAGATTTTATTAATATATATATATATATATATATATATATATATATATATATATATATATATATATATATATATATAATAAATGTATATATAAACGTGTTATGTAGATATATCATATATCTACATGGATATAGATAAACATTAACGTGTAGAATGTATTTTGCTATTCTAACTCTTTTTACCTATTCAAACTCTCAAACCAAATAACTTTATTTGCTATTTTTTTCAAGTATATCATTTTCCTATAATATCTATATTCTTCCTAAAAATTCTCTTTATTTGTTGATATTTGTTATAAAACTAAGCTAAAAAGAACAACAAATCTAAGTAACTAATATAATATAAAGAGCAATATAGAGTAGAGGTAGAGAATATCATATTATTTCATTCATTCTTCTTCACATCAGATACATAACAATGTCTTCTATTTATAAGACTACATGACCAATACAAAAACCAAGAATTAATAGACATGAGAGTTACAAATTATCTTCAATATTGTATTACAATTATAGGAGTTACAAGTCTCATGGGAGTTACAAAACTCCTTCATGAACATCAACAAAAATATGACTATATTCATAATAATATTGATATTACATATAATTTTATATATGTAACAACACAATGATATTACTAATTGGAGTTTAAATTCTCGACACCAAGAATTGTTGAGAATATCAAAGACCCACCAGGTATTAGAACACTCTCAAAGCCTTATATTTTGTTTAGAAATGAAGTTTTTTCTTTTGCATTTATTTTTCATATACTTTTATGTTATTTACAGTAAATTTGTATGCTTATGACATTTGTTAGTAAAGTAAATTATTCTTAATATATCATGTAAGCATGTTATAATTTTCTATTAAATTTTAAATATTTATTTTATTTGTGTTACTAATCTAGATGACTTCTACAAATATTAATTGTGATGACGAGATGGAAGTAGCGGGTATGATTGTTGCTAGTGCTTCTGTTTTACTAGTGATTGTTGGACAATACTTTTTAGCCTATCTTGATAAAAGACCACCTCGCAATCAATGTTTAACAGATAGAAAATTTGTACGAGAAATATTAAGCTCTGACGAAGATTGTCACGATTTATTGAGGATGAATACAGAATCATTGAGTAGATTAGCATATATTCTAAGTGGAACTGGTAGGCTACATGACACGATTCATCTAACAGTGGACGAACAACTTATGATTTTCTTATATGGAGTCGGTCATAATCAGAAAGTTCGTTCACTCAAAATTCATTTTAAACGTTCTGGAGAAACTGTGAGCCGTTATTTTAATAAGGTCTTGTATGATATAATATCACTACATGACCTTTGTCGTACAACCAAATGGGGATATACCAGCAGATATTCGAGAGAATAATAGATTTATGCCATACTTCAAGGTAAATATGAGTAATTTGTTTTACTAGTCAATGTAAATTACAATAAATAAGATATTAATTGTCTATTAATAATTATTATTTAGGATTGTGTTGGTGCAATTAATGGAACACATGTACTTGCTAAGGTACCAGAGAATATAAGAGCTCGTTTTAGAGGTAGAAAAGGAACACCAACCCAAAATATCCTTGCAGCTTGTTCTTTTGATCTAAAGATAACTTATGTTTTATCTGGGTGGGAAGGATCTGCATCTGATTCCAGAATTTTGGAATGTGCTTTAACTCGAAATAGTCACAAACTTACTTGTCCTTTTGGTAAGTGGTAATATTATTTTGTAATTAAACCTCCTAATATATATATATATATATATATGTATGTATGTATGTATATGTGTGTGTGTGTGTAAAATTCTTAATAACAATAAAATAAATTTATAAATTCTATTATATGTGTTGTAGGAAAATAATATTATTGTTGACTTTGGTCAATTAATATAAAACAATTAAATTAAAACAATTTTTTTATCGGATTAATAACCTCAATATACATAACAAAATTGAATTAAAACAGTTTTTTTTACCGGATTAGTTTAGTTTTGCACGATTTTAGTCTTCTTCATTTATAAAATAATTTTAATTCAAAAAAGTTTAAATATTGATGACAAATAATTATGAATTAATATTAAAAAAAAAATTAGATTTTCGACGGGCAAAGCCCGTCGAAAAATACGCGATTAAAAGCCCTAGCCGCGCAGCTCCTTCTCATTTGTTTCAGTTATCTCCTCCGCTGCAAAACCCTAGCCGCCCGCATCAACTCCTAGCCGCGGCTGCAAAACCCACCACCACCACCGCCATTACCGCCATCACCATCCTCCCACTTCCCCTCTCTTTCTCTCCCCCTACCCCAATCAACCCACCACTTCCCGTACTGCACCACTGCCCGACTCGCGCCGCTGCCCACATCTCTCCCACCACCACAACTGTCCAGATCTACTCCGCTGCCCGGACCCGCGCCGCTGCCCAGAGGCCCAAATCCGCGTCGATGCCCAGAATCCGCCCTGCTCGAACCCGCTGCCCAGACCCGCGCCGCTGCCCAGAGTGCCCCTGCTCACCAGCCTCTGCCCGAACCCGCTGCCCAGCCGAAATACAACAAAATAAAGAGGTAATTCCCTTTGTGCAATCTATTGAGAACAACATTGATTTGGTTTGGGTTCACGTTATTTCGAAGTTTCTTTCTTTGTAAATTAAATTTGTCTTATATTTCAACTTCATAACATTGTTTGTTAACTGTTGATTTTTTTTTAATTTCTTAGGGGCCAGGGGGTTAGGGGATTTGGTTTGGGTTTGTTTACTTCTTCCTCCAATGTGGAAGAATATAATATGTTAGTTTCATATTTTTGTAATCGCATCCCGCAGCCATCTGGTTCATGCACCATCTCCGTGTCCCTCAGCTTGTCTGGTTCGAGCCCTACCCACCACTTCCCTGCACAGCCACTAAAGCCGCAACACCACTCCAGAATCGCAACACCATCAACGCCAATAGAAGCCCCTAGCCCAGCCCGAATTCCTCGCTGTGAGATGTAACTACTTTTACTAATTGTTTAATGTGTTGTTTGAAGGGGTTTTGATTGGTTTGTGTTGTGTTGAGTCCTAGATTTTGGTGAATTGAGAAAGTGTGTCCAGAATTATTTCATTACGCTCTTTAATAAATTATACCAATATTTTCATCCAGACATCCACCGTGTAATTATTAGCATTTACTGAGAAGTATTGATCTTTCAAACATTTTGATGGCTTGGTTCTACATCTTTTTATTAGAACAAAGTAAAGTACACTGTTAATTACTTCTAAGTAATGGAATTTTGATGACTTGGCTCTTCATCTTGCATATATCCACGCTGTCCCAAAATGAGTTCAAGTAATGGAATTTTTTAATTTGATCTCAGTCTTTTTCCTTTTAAGAAATATCAATCTAACCATCACATCATCAAGAAAAATATTACATGTGTATATGTGCATGTATGCTTGTATATTAAAATGATTGATGTAGAAATTGAAAAAGTTGTGTGCACGTGTGCTTAATATCAAAATTAGTCTCCCTGTCATGCTCCTAAACTTTTGGAAGTGTTGTATGTATATATGCCTCCCAATTGTATGTTTTTAATTCCGTTATGTATGTATGTATGATTGTTGGCTGACTAATTTATCTAAGTTGATTCACAAACCTGCTCCGTACAATTTATTTTATCTAAGTTAATTGTAAGTTGACTAATTTATCTAAACTGCCCCTGCTCCGTCTTCGCAGCCCCTGCCTTGCCTGAAGCCACCAAAACCCAACCGGTTCCGGCCATCTCCTTCACTCCCCACCGATGCCTCTCTACAATATAAGGTGAGATCCGTTTAATTTATTTTCTGAAACATTATAATTTGTGCCTGAATTTTATGGTTTGTGCAAATTCCTCTTGTTAATTTAGTTTCTGATGACACGGCTTGTTTACTAATGAATGTGTCTACATACGAGACTGATTTTGTATTTGTGATGTTTGATAGATGTATTGTGTGCTGGTATAATTGTGAATGTATGATGTAAGTAAGTGTTGCTAAGATGTTTGACAAAAGTCTTTAATGAAAGATTAGGTACAAAGATTGTGATTTTGTGCGGTTCATAGCCCTGCTCAATAGTCATTATATTTTTATATGTTAAGCAATAATAAGTATTATTTATCAGTTAAAAAGAAACATTGGTTTTGGACTTCGATCAATTGAAGTTTTTTTTTTTCATGAAAGATTAATGTTAAAATGTGATTTGAGATTCAAGTTTGCGGATTGAATTATGATCTAAATTGGATGACAGGGAAATGTATGAAATAATTTTGATTTAAGGGCAAAATAATATTCATTTGACTTAAAAGGACAAAGTTATGAAACTTAAGTTAATAACAATATTTTTTTAATGGACTTTACTATAATAACATGGTATTTTTAGAAAGAAAAATTCCATTGGAAATCGATCGATTTAAGTATAAAAGTTCATTTTGACTTCTATGTAAGTGCCAAATGTATAACATGAAACTAGCTCCCAAATGTTTGTTTATTTCCTGTTAAGTTGCTCCCTTTTTCTTTTTATAGCTTTTGGAGACGATGGTCGAGAACTGTGCTGATTATGTGCATTTCCAAATCGCAGAAAAGATAGCTAGTACATACTAAGGTACTTCTCTATTTTAGTAAATATTTGTTACTTCAGTCGATGGAGTTGATAATTTGTATTGATTCAAAATGTACATTTTGAAATGTTGCTATAAATGTGTTAACTCTCAAGATAGATATTCGTAAGCTAAGATATCAACTCCTTGATGTTTAATCCACTTGTTTGGATAATTTGACTCAGTGTGACCTTTTGCAATTAAGTTTGAGCTCTTTTAATGCGTTATGAGTAGTTGGATCTTGAATTTGTATCTACTGACATTATGCTCTTAAGATTATGTGTAAGATTTCATTGTTATTGTATCATATACTCCTTCAATAGTATATATACTTGAATTTGTAATTTTGAGCCTATTTATTACAGTTTTGTACATCTTGTGTTTGCACCTATTTTATTATGGAAATTTTGTTGAGGATTGAGATTAATTTGATTTTATAAGATATTTTATGATTTCTACGTGTTTATTGATTTATTTTGCTGATTTTTATGCGTGATTTGTTGATACTTTTGTGGGATTTGTTGATTTTTGTATGATATTTGGTGATTTAATTGATATAGGTTTAAATCAGGAAAATAAAAAATTCAGAAATAAAATTATTATTTTTTGCATATTAATTTTTAATTATTTTTTTATTTTATTTTTGTAAATTTCCAACGGGAACAACCCGTCGGAAATTTTTTTTAAAATTTTTTATTTAAATTTCCGACGGGTCAAACCCGTCGGAAATCTACAAAAATAAATTAAAAAGAAAAGATTTCCGACGGAACATCCCGTCGGAAATTAAGGCCAAACAATTGACCCCGCAATAGTTTCCGACGGAACTATCCGTCGGAAATGCCGTCGGAAGTTTTTCGTCGGAAAATTTCCGACGAACTTTCCAACGACCTTGATCCGTCGGAAAGTCCGTTGGAAAATCACCGACGAGCATATTTCCGACGGACAGTTTCCGTCGAAAAATGTTGATTTCCGACGGAATTTCCGAAAAATCCGTCGGAAATTCCGTCGGAAAAACCTGCTTTTCTTGTAGTGTTAATTGGATCGGATTCTCGCGCCCACATGGATCGACCCAGTCGAGTCCAACTTTCTTCGTTTCCTGTTTCCGCTCGATGTGTTTGTGTATGTCCCCGTAGGTTCACCACATAATTGACCGCGGGTTATAATTAAATATAGATTTAATTATTCGAGTAAACATATACTCCAAATCAATCGAACACTATGTCGATTGACCATTCCAAAATTAGCACCCCTGCTAATTTGGGAATTCTCCCACGCTCCACAGTCGATGTCTGGCCACAAGTCCGTGGAGCCCAATCACTGGTGAATTAATTCAGTGAACCTTTAACCTTTACAATTACCATGTACGCCTTAATCATTCCATTAGTTGGTCTCCCAGTCAAGACTAAGGTTAGACTTTCATCGGTTTCCTTACTTGTCTCGACTATATGTATTCTAGTCTCGAAACTATTCCCTTTGACTTAACCTTTATGCATGGATCAAAATTTCGTTTCGAGTGTATGTTTCGGTCAGTCAAATATTGAAAACTTTTCGAGACGTTTCGGAAACACTAAGAAAATTGTAATAAAAGTTACTAAATTTAGATAAATAACAGAGTTTAAGGCAAACAAATAGTTTCGAAATTATATCTTATTTTATTTTCGCTTGATTCAAAAACGTTAACTTTTCAATGTTTTCGAAGGAAAAGATGAAAATTTTGATCCATGCATTTATGAGCTACTTTCATAAAGTCGTCAGATATCTTGGCCAAGAATTTACCGGAATACGTTTCTCACAGAGATTCATAGGAGAAGCTCCCAACCTATCAAGTCGGGTCAACGGATCCTCTGTTGATGATATGAACCTGCATACAATTTCCTCTATACCCAACATGAATCCACAGAGACCTTCTGGTAGACACCACTCAGTCGGGACTCATATCAAAGCATAGACGTTTGTTGGTCCCAAGTGGTCAGATGAGGTCTAGAGGGGGGGGGGGGGTGAATAGACCTCTGAAAATTTTTGAACTTAAAAACTTTTCAGTCTTCTGTCAGCAGACTAAGCTGATGAAGAACAGTAAGCAGACTAGTCTGATCGTGAACAAATCTTGAACAGACGACTGACCACTCTTCTTACAGTGACTTAGCTGTTTTTCAGCAAAACAGTTTTTCAAAGAGTTTACTTGCAGCGGATTGTTTCAAAGTGTTTTTCACAAGTAGACTAAGTTCTTTTAAAAGATTTTATCCCCAGTTTTCACAAACTCCTTTTCAAAATCTTTTCAAATAATTCGAAGTGTTTAAATGTGCAAACTTCAAATATGCAAGAAAGCTTTAAATGCAAGATAACACAAAGAATTTTTATAGTGGTTATATGGATAAAAATCCTTTAGTCCACTCTTCCAGATCACACAGATTCTGGGTTATACTATAATCACTTAGATTACAATATTTCTCCACTTACACCTAAACAACTAATGAGAAGGCTGTAAGCTCACAATAGAAAATCACTTAGAAATTCTACTCTCTGAAGTTTGATCACTCACAAAGATGGATCACAACTCCGCACAACACTCAGCTAAATACAAGATCACTCAGATCGTATTTTTCTATTTTCTTCAACTTGGATCAGCCAACAGATGACTTCACCAGACGAGTGAGCTGTTCGAGCTTCTTGAGACTTAGAGAAAATTCTGCTTCAATTGCGAAATCTCAGAGATGTTGTTGTGTATCTCTCTCTTCGAACTTTGCTCTATTTATACTTGAATTTGAATTTATGACCGTTGAAGGAAATCACATCTTCAAATCCATTTTCCAGCTCATTTTGAAACGGCTCTCTGCAGCAATCGTACAGTGTACAGTACCTTTCTGTCCATCGCATTTAATGCTGCATTTAATGCACTCTGCTGATCCGAGGATATCTTCAATCATTTGCCATTACTACCCTTCTCTTTCAGCATTTATTACGTCAGGTGCATTTATTACCGTTGGACTAATCTCTTGATCTCTTCTACTCTGCTGATCAAAACGACTCTGCTGATAGATACTCTGCTGATCAAATACTGAACTCATCTGATTTGACTCGGCTGATGATCTACCCTTCTGTTCGCTGTTTCAGCAAGAGATCACTAGTCTTCTGAGCTTCGAACTTTGAACTCTTCTGATGTCTTCTTTTACTTGTTCAAAATTCTTCTAAGGGAACTAAGCTTTCCATACTTAGCTGATTATGATGTTTTGGAAATCATCAAAACCTTCCCTTACTTTCTGACTTCTTTGCACTTCATCTTCATCCAACAACGTTCATGAACCAGATAAACCATATTACCTCAAGTAATAAGGATTGTTCCTCGTACACTATTGTAAATAGGAATAACTTCATTCCCGATATGCGACTACCGCTTCCATGGTGAGTTACTTCCTAGGTGAGGTATTCAGTGCGCTTGTCATCCCAGCAAGCCACCCACTCGTTTGTATTGACTATCCCAGTCATGCTCGAGGACCCCAGCATCCTCCAGTTCATCGGAGTATACACACTCGTGAAGGTCTAACCGAATCCATTGATGTCCCATCTCAAATGGATTCTACGACCCTTGAATTAGTTTTAGATCACGGTCTTAGAGATCAGTCCACGGGTTGTCCCATAGCCCCGTGACCTAAGGACTTCCATCCTTATGTTAGATAAATTATTCATAAGATGAAAGTGACCATATAAATAAATACATTTATTAATCAAATTGAAAAGTTCTTTTAATTATTACTAATTAAATGCAGCCAAACCAGTTGGCTTGCAGGACACTATTCCATCAACGAGGTGTATTGACCTTCGGTTTCATTCTCCTCTTCGTTACGAGTCACGTTATACACCGAAGAAACAGAAAGTGAACCAGACTCAAGAAACCATTTCGGGATAAATTCCGACAATGTTATAGGAGCGTAGTAATTTTGTTGCATTGGTGTCGCTGTCTCGACATGAGTGATATTCGATTTTTCCTTTATCTTTTGCCCACCCTTTCTTTTCAAAACCAACTTTGGGAAGAATTGCTGGTTAGATAGCTTTGTAGACGATTTTCGCTTCCTTCGGCGAATAACAACTTTACAAGCTCCATCATCGCAGTCAATTTCTTCGTGTTTCTCAGATCTCAAGATTTTATCTTCATGAGCAGGTGGATGTTGAGTGGCATGATCAAATGTTAATGACTTTGAGTTCACCTTGAATTTGACCGCATCAAAGCTTCCAAACTTCTTGAAAAATGATGAGATAGGGTCTATCGAAGGTAGAACATTAATTATGGTTTGATTGGCAATCATCTTGTCTTCTTTAAGTAAAATTTTTCCTTGACGAGCCAAGACCATGATTTTTTCCTTTAAAATGAAGCAATTTTCGATTGAGTGTCCAACCAGTCGGTGATATTTGCAGTAGTTGGGATCGTGAGTTCGTCAGCCTCTTCAGGTCGTTTCATTTCAGGTAACTTAATGAGGTTAGCCTCGAGCAGATCTTCTAACATTCCGACTACATCAGAATCAAGGAAAGGATATTCCTTTGCTTGCATATCTTTCAATGTCAACTTCCTATGGAATCTTTCTTGAGGTTGGTTGTTCTTTGTTTCTCCTTTCTTCTTTGAATTGGATACGAGCTTCATTGGAGCAGTATTGACTACCATAGACTCTTTGCTCTCATTTTGGGAGAAGGATTTGCCGTTTTTCTTGACATCAAGTTTATCCTTTCCACTCCTTGATTCTTGAACGGGCAAGGTACTTTGATTTCCTTTTAAAGCAAGACTAAGTTCCATAGCATTCGTGATAGAAATAGTGTCCTGCAAGCCAGCTATATGGCTAGCATTAATTGTAATTAATGAGGAACTATTCAATTTAGATTAATAAATGCACTTTTATTAAATGGTCAACTTTATCTTATGTAATATTTGTCTACGCATAAGGATAGAAGTCCTTAGATCACAGGGCTATGGGACAACCCGTGGACTGATCTCTAAGGCCGTGATCTAGAACATATTCAAGAGTCGTAGAATCCAATCGAGATAGGACATCGTTGGATTCGGTTAGACTCTCACTATTGTGTATACTCCGATGAACTGGAGGACGCTGGGGTCCACGAGCGTGACTGGAATAGTCGATACACATAAGTGGGTGGCTTGCTGGGATGGCAAGTGCACTGAATACCCCAATTAGGAAATAACTCACCATGGAAGCAGTAGTCGCATATCGGGGTTGAAGTTATTCCAATTTACAATAGTATACGAGGAACGATCCCTAACAACTTGAGATGATAGGGTTTATCTGGTACGAGAACGTCTATGCTTTGATGTGAGTTCCGACTGACTGGGGATCACCAGAAAGTCTCTGAGGACTCACATTGGGTATAGAGGAACTCGTATGCAGATTCATATCATCAACAAAGGATCCGTTGACCCGACTTGATAGGTTGGGAAATTCTCCTATGGATTTCTGTGAGAAATTAATTCTGGTAAAATCCTTGGCCAAGGTATCTGACGACTTTATGTAAGTAGCTCATAAAGATTAAGTCAAAGAGAATTTATTTCGAGACCAGAATACATAAGGTCAAGACAAAAGAAAAGGGAATCCGATGAAAGACCATACCCTTAAGTCTCGACTGGGAGATTGATCAATGGAGAGATTGTGTCGTATATGGAAGTTGTAAATGATAAAAGGTTCACTGAATTAATTCACCAGTGATTGGGCTCCATGGGCTTGTGACTGGACATCGACCGTGGAGTGTGGGAGAATTCCCAAATTAGCAGGGGTGCTAATTTTGGAATGATTAATCGACAGAGTGTTCGATTAATTTAGAGTATTAATTGCTCGAGTAATTAAATAATATTTAATTACAACCCACGGCCAATTATGTGGTGAACCTACGGGGGCATACACAATACACAAGTAGCGAAAGCGAGGAAACAAGAACGAACCAGTCAACTGGGTCGACTGGGTCAAAATCGACTGGGTCGATTAAATGGGTGGGTCGACTGGGTCGACCCATATGGAACGAAAATGGATCCAATTGGAATTGGATCAAGATTATAAATTAAATCGGAATTTAATTTATGAGTAAATTAATTAATTAGGATTTAATTAATTAATGGAATAATTAATTGGACTTGGAGTTTAATTAATTAATTGGGAGATGATTTAATTAATTGGGCTATTTAATTGGGAGATTAAATAAAGCCCTGAAAGATTAATTAATATGGGCCATGAATTAAATAGAAGACTTAGTCTTCTAATTAAGAGGGCCATGGCCCATGTAGGAGAATTAGTATCCTAATCCTATTAGGATTAGGGTATGGGAGATATCAATAAATAAGAGACTAGGTCTCATATCTCACACACAACCTAACAAGCAAAATTGCAAGAGCAAAAATTCTCTCTCCCTCTCCCACCAAATCGGCCGAACCCTTCCAGTGTTAGGAAGAATTTTTCGTCTTCGATTTTTGTTCCAAATCGTTCCTAAAACCTAGATATTAATATAGCCTATGTTCTAGTCGATTAGGTATATTAATTTTTCGTGATATTGTGGTGTATCAACTCGTAGAGGCGCAACACGTGGGGCGCTACCAAAAGGTGTGGGTCGATCAACCGGGGTGAGAATTCAGAGCTCATATTGCTAGCCTAGGATTTGCAAGGAGACAGGTATAAACGAGAAAACTTATACTGTCGTTTAATTATATTCATATATATATAACTAGAGAATATCCTGGCAAGATTCTTTAAGAGGCCCTAGAAAATTTTTATATTCCGCTGTGCCTAGGGCTGTTTTTCTTACCGAATCCCAACAGTGGTATCAGAGCCAACTCTAGGCTTTGTATATATATGAATTTGCGAATTCTGTGTTTATTAAATCATATGTTTGATTTATGTGGCTAGTTCTATAACTTTGCATGCTTTAGGACTTTATAGTTAACTTAGAGTTAATGGGTAATTTTAGATTCGTAGTTTTTATCATGTTATTTTAATTTTGGATTATGATTTAATTGGGACTGTTTTTTATTAAATCAAAAGTAATCAAAACAAAAAAAAAATTTTGAAATTGGGTTCGACCGCGGCTGGGCGGCCACCGCACGCTGCCGCACGAGGCAGCACGCACACAGCGCGCTGGCTGCGCGTGCCGCGCACGGCAACTGCCTACGGGCAGTCTGCCGCGCGTTGGCTACGCGCAGCAGCACGCTGTTGCGTGCTGTCACGCGCAGCAGCAGCCGCTGCGTGCGGCTCACGCGCGGCCTCCGTGGCCGCGTGTGTGCTGACACGTGGCGGCACCCTGTTCGTCACTCCGTGGCTGAATTTTGGTTGGATTCAATTACTGCCTATTTTGGATGTCCTGAAAATCTTGGAGAATTTTAGAAGATTAGGAAACTTGGAGTTTTTGGATAAGGTAGTTATTCTGTTAGAATTAAACACTACCTTAATTAAACTAATCTAATCAAAATAGGATTATCTTGAGAATCTTGGAGATTTGGGAATATTGGGAAACTTAGAGTTTTGGATAAGGTAAGAATCTTAGAGATTTTGGTTACCTTAATTAACCAATCTTAATCAAGATAGGATTTGTAGATTACTTGGAGCTCAAGTAAGAGCTAATTAATCTTAGAGGTTAATTGTTAATTCAAAATTAATTAACTTAGATAAAATTTATGAATTAAAATTAATGGAGCCGGTAAATTTACATTTTTGCCCTTATGTGAATTTATGCATGTTCTTGAGTGAATATGTGGACTGGTCGATTTTGCCCTTAAGCCCTGTGTTGATTTTGGTTTATTTAATTTTGGGTTGTAATTAAATGGGCCTGATTGGTGCCCTTGCTTGCACAAACAAATGTAATAGAATAGGACCATTTAAATTATGTAAGCTAGGCTTAGATTAGGCTTGGAGCCGAGAAGACCTCATGAAGACTTGGAGATCCACATGGAGGCCCATTTACCTTGGAGGACATGGAGGCCCAATTCATTACATGGAGGCCCAATCAAGCTGGATATAACAAGAAGGCCCATGATGTATGGGTTTAAAAATTGTAATAGTTAGGACATTTAATTTTCACCCTAGACTGACCAATTGATTCATCACATGGCTCATGATGGATCGCATAGGATGGGCAATCGACCAATCATATCTTGCTAGGTGATGAATGTTTACTTTTTCGCACATTATTCTTTGATGTATGAGATGCATGCTTAGGATAGACAACGTAAACAAGATAAGCATAATCTGATGAGACCTCGCACACTTAGAAACCTCCAATTGAACTTAAAATTCAATTAGAATATTAAATCGAATAACGGGCGCATATGAATAGTGTCTATGGTCCGAGCCTATCCAATTACTAGGTCTTAGGCATATTGTACGAATATATCTCGATGTCTCACGAGTCGTGGGTCGAGCTATAGGAAGATAATATGTCTGTTGCCTCGATGCACGAGTTTAGTGCCAAGGGAGGGGATAGCAAGGTTTTAGGCGCTGTCTCACGAGTCGTGGGGCGTCTAGGATTGAACTATTTCTCTTCACGAGTATTGGACATGATTTAACGCTAGTAAATATGGATGTCTCACGAGTCGTGGGTCCATATCGAAAAACGAGGCTAAATGAACTTAAGGGTTAGCTGCGATGGTTAACCGTTGACATAGTCGACCACCAAATGGATCAAATAGTATGGCCAACGAGTCGTGGGTACTAGGAGATTGCATTTGGGCCTTAAGCCCGCTAGGATATTTTAAATTCCCGAAACTTATGTGGGGGCATAAGATTTTGATTAAAATAGTGGGAGTAATTTGCAAATAAAATCCATGTTTGTGAATTGTGCATTTTGAATTAATCTTTCGCGCATTTATTTCTTCTATCGTCGTTTTATAGATATGATGTCAAAAGAGCTTAGAGCACTTAGAGATTTATCCATCTCATCACTTGAACGTAATATTTTAACTGGACCCAACTTGCATTTCTGGATGCATCATTTGAATGGATTATTTGAAGCTGAAAACATATCTTATGTTTTGTCTGTGCCACCACCCATTACTATTTCACATGACGTTCCTGATGAGCTCCGTAAAAGCATCACCAAGTGGAAACTGGATGATGGCTTAGCTCGTGAATACATGTTGGAATATATGTCACTTGATCTGCGTTTGCAACATGAGCATATGGCATCCGCGAAAGAGATTCTCTCGAATCTCAAATTCCTTTATGGGATTAGAGATGGTCGTCGCAGATTCGCGATCACGAGGGAACTCTTGCAAGCAAGAAAGAGAAGGGAAACTCCTGTCGGAATCCACGTACACAAGATGATTCGACTTCTATCTGAACTCGATGATATGGGTGTCGTGATGGACAATGATTTCCGAGTGGATATTATTCTACAATCTCTTCCTAGATCATATGACCGATTTATCGCGGACTTGAATCTCCAGAGGCGAGAGATCACTGTGCATGTCCTGCGACAAATGCTCGAGGAACACGAAGCTTCTTTTGGAAAGAAAGCAAGGGTTGGCGAAAAGACTGGGCGGCATTCAAAACCAAGACAAATGGAAGCCAGAGCTCCTTACTGCACAAGATCAAAGGAAAGGATTAAATTCGAACCTATGGAGAGTTCGAACAGGTATATTCCTTGTTAAAGTTAATTTTACAATTAACTGTGCATTTTTGGTGTTAGACACTGACTGGAGTTCTCATCCTTGTAGGTGATGGGAGCATTAAGGAAACTGGAGCCTAAGGATTGGATCCTTGAATAAAGGCAATGGAGCTGGAGCTGCTACCAAGGCCGTAGGCAAAAGTAGATTTAGGTGGTTTGATAAAGTCATTAGGAAACTTTCAATTATGTACCTAGTTTTAATGAAAAACCTTTTTATTCATGTTAATGAATAGTATTGATTTTTATAAAAGCTCCTGTTTTAGTTTTTCATTTGGTACATTGAATTATTGACTTTACATCATAAAACCGCCTAAGTTAGTCATGCACGTACAACAAAACAAAAGGAAACAAGATAATGAAATATCTGCCCAATTATGGCACGCAAGACTTGGACATATATCTAAGTCAAGGATTCAAAAGTTAGCATCATCTGGCGCGATTGAAATCAATCGCATTGATGAAATGCTGACATGTGAACCATGTTTAAAGGGTAAAATGGCTAAGTTGCCGTTTAAGGGAAACCCTGAGCGAGCCAAGCAAACATTGGACTTAATACATACTGACGTATGTGGACCACTAAGAAAAAGCGCCCGAGGTGGCTATGACTACTTCATCACTTTCACTGACGACTTTAGTCGTTATGGATATGTGTTCTTGTTGAAACACAAGTCTGAAGCCTTTGAGCGATTCAAAGAATTCAAGATGGAAGTAGAGAATCAACTTGGTCATACGATAAAGGCTCTTCGTTCTGACCGAGGTGGAGAATTTCTTAGTAACGAATTTCTAAATTATCTTGTAGAGCATGGAATATTATCGCAGTGGACTCCTCCTGCAACACCCCAATTAAATGGAGTAGCAGAGAGAAGGAATCGAACCTTGATGGACATGGTTCGATCCATGATGAGTGCCACTGACCTTCCTCTTTCATTTTGGGGACATGCCCTCCTCACGGCAACGAAGATACTGAATATGGTACCTTCGAAATCCGTAGAAAAGACACCATACGAACTATGGTTTGGCAAGGCACCCTCATACGCATTCATGCGCATATGGGGATCTCCCGCTTACGTTAAAAAGCTAGTGGGAGATAAATTGGAAACTAAATCCACTTTGTGCAAATTCGTGGGGTATCCGGAAAACTCAATAGGATACGAGTTCTACGATCCTACAAGACAAACAACGTTTGTCTCGAGGAACGCTCACTTCTTGGAGAAGGATTTCTTGGTGGACAAGAAAGAAAATAACGTAGAACTAGATGAGGTCACTGAAGCTGAAAAGGCCTTAGAGGTCGATCGAGCTGACCCGTCACCACAGGCAGTGGGAGAACAAGAGCATGAAAGTGCACCAGAAAGTACACCGATACTTCGTAGGTCAGAAAGACAACGTAGAGAACCCGAGAGGTACTACGGTCTGCTGCATGAGACTGGACAGTCTCTAACCGACCCAAGGACTTACGAAGAGGCTATGCTAGACATAGACTCGGGAAAGTGGCGCGAAGCCATGGAATCCGAACTGGACTCCATGCACTCAAACAAGGTCTGGGCCTTGGTAGATCCACCAGTGGGAGTGGCTCCCGTGTGTTGCAAGTGGATCTATAAGCGAAAGCTTGGAGTGAACGGAGAGGTGATTACCTACAAGGCGCGACTAGTGGCAAAAGGATACACTCAAAGACCAGGTATCGACTTTGAGGAAACCTTCTCGCCCGTCGCAATGCCCAAATCCATTCGGATCTTGCTGGCCATAGCTGCGTGGTATAACTACGAGATATGGCAAATGGATGTAAAGACTGCCTTTCTCAATGGAGACATTGATAAGGAGATCTACATGGAGCAACCAAAAGGATATGCATCCAAAGGAGAAGAACACAAGGTGTGCAAACTCCAGAGGTCCATTTATGGACTAAAGCAAGCTTCCCGAAGTTGGAACATTCGTTTTGATGAGACAATCCAAACTTTTGGATTCATCAAGAACATGTTCGAACCTTGCGTGTACAAGAAGATCAGTGGGAGTACAGTTGAATTTTTGGTGCTTTATGTTGACGACATTCTTCTCATTGGAAACAATGTAAAAGCATTGTCTGAAACTAAAGCATGGTTGTCTACACAATTCTCAATGAAGGATATGGGAGAAGCATCCTTTGTACTAGGTATAAGGATCTACCGAGATAGATCAAAAGGACTGCTGGGCCTCTCCCAATCCCAGTACATAGATAAAATCTTGAAAAGATTTAGTATGGAAGAATCCAAGAGATGATTGCTTCCAATGAGACATGGAATTGCACTCTCCAAGTCTATGGCCCCAAAGACACCTGAATAGAGAAGCAATATGTCTCGAGTACCATATGCATCCGCGATAGGAAGCATAATGTATGGTATGCTATGTACGAGACCAGACGTAGCGTACGCTCTTAGCGTAACAAGTCGCTACCAGTCTGATCCAGGTGAGCAGCACTGGATAGCCGTAAAGGCAATTCTGAAGTAACTGAGAAGGACTAAGGAATTGTTCTTGGTATACGGCGGAGGAGAATTGAAATTGGAAGGCTATACAGACTCGAGCTTCCAATGTGATGTAGACGACTTCAAGTCGACATCAGGATACGTTTTCTGCCTCAATGGTGGTGCGGTTAGCTGGAAGAGCTCCAAGCAAGAAACAACCGCGGATTCAACCACTGAAGCAGAATACATTGCCGCGAGTGACGCAGCAAAGGAAGGTGTTTGGATGAGGAACTTCATCCAGGAATTGGATGTGATACCTAGCATTGCTGAGCCCATTACTATCTTCTGCGATAATAATGGGGCAATAGCGCAAGCAAAGGAGCCGAGATCTCATCAGAAATCCAAGCACGTACAGAGACGATACCACGTGATAAGAGATATCATTGGTAGAGGAGACATTAAGATGGAACGTGTCGACTCAGAAGATAATACGGCGGACCCACTAACGAAGCCTCTGCCTTAAAAGGCATTTGAGAAACATCTGCATAAGATGGGACTCAAGAACATAAAAGACTGGCTTTAGGACAAGTGGGAGATTGATAGAAATAGTGTCCTGCAAGCCAGCTATATGGCTAGCATTAATTGTAATTAATGAGGAACTATTCAATTTAGATTAATAAATGCACTTTTATTAAATGGTCAACTTTATCTTATGTAATATTTGTCTACGCATAAGGATAGAAGTCCGTAGATCACAGGGCTATGGGACAACCCGTGGACTGATCTCTAAGGCCGTGATCTAGAACATATTCAAGAGTCGTAGAATCCAATCGAGATAGGACATCGTTGGATTCGGTTAGACTCTCACTATTGTGTATACTCCGATGAACTGGAGGACGCTGGGGTCCACGAGCGTGACTGGAATAGTCGATACACATAAGTGGGTGGCTTGCTGGGATGGCAAGTGCACTGAATACCCCAATTAGGAAATAACTCACCATGGAAGCGGTAGTCGCATATCGGGGTTGAAGTTATTCCAATTTACAATAGTATACGAGGAACGATCCCTAACAACTTGAGATGATAGGGTTTATCTGGTACGAGAACGTCTATGCTTTGATGTGAGTTCCGACTGACTGGGGATCACCAGAAAGTCTCTGAGGACTCACATTGGGTATAGAGGAACTCGTATGCAGATTCATATCATCAACAAAGGATCCGTTGACCCGACTTGATAGGTTGGGAAATTCTCCTATGGATTTCTGTGAGAAATTAATTCTGGTAAAATCCTTGGCCAAGGTATCTGACGACTTTATGTAAGTAGCTCATAAAGATTAAGTCAAAGAGAATTTATTTCGAGACCAGAATACATAAGGTCAAGACAAAAGAAAAGGGAATCCGATGAAAGACCATACCCTTAAGTCTCGACTGGGAGATTGATCAATGGAGAGATTGTGTCGTATATGGAAGTTGTAAATGATAAAAGGTTCACTGAATTAATTCACCAGTGATTGGGCTCCATGGGCTTGTGACTGGACATCGACCGTGGAGTGTGGGAGAATTCCCAAATTAGCAGGGGTGCTAATTTTGGAATGATTAATCGACAGAGTGTTCGATTAATTTAGAGTATTAATTGCTCGAGTAATTAAATAATATTTAATTACAACCCACGGCCAATTATGTGGTGAACCTACGGGGGCATACACAATACACAAGTAGCGAAAGCGAGGAAACAAGAACGAACCAGTCAACTGGGTCGACTGGGTCAAAATTGACTGGGTCGATTAAATGGGTGGGTCGACTGGGTCGACCCATATGGAACGAAAATGGATCCAATTGGAATTGGATCAAGATTATAAATTAAATCGGAATTTAATTTATGAGTAAATTAATTAATTAGGATTTAATTAATTAATGGAATAATTAATTGGACTTGGAGTTTAATTAATTAATTGGGAGATGATTTAATTAATTGGGCTATTTAATTGGGAGATTAAATAAAGCCCTGAAAGATTAATTAATATGGGCCATGAATTAAATAGAAGACTTAGTCTTCTAATTAAGAGGGCCATGGCCCATGTAGGAGAATTAGTATCCTAATCCTATTAGGATTAGGGTATGGGAGATATCTATAAATAAGAGACTAGGTCTCATATCTCACACACAACCTAACAAGCAAAATTGCAAGAGCAAAAATTCTCTCTCCCTCTCCCACCAAATCGGCCGAACCCTTCCAGTGTTAGGAAGAATTTTTCGTCTTCGATTTTTATTCCCAAATCGTTCCTAAAACCTAGATATTAATATAGCCTATGTTCTAGTCGATTAGGTATATTAATTTTTCGTGATATTGTGGTGTATCAACTCGTAGAGGCGCAACACGTGGGGCGCTACCAAAAGGTGTAGGTCGATCAACCGGGGTGAGAATTCAGAGCTCATATTGCTAGCCTAGGATTTGCAAGGAGACAGGTATAAACGAGAAGACTTATACTGTCGTTTAATTATATTCATATATATATAACTAGAGAATATCCTGGCAAGAATCTTTAAGAGGCCCTAGAAAATTTTTATATTCCGCTGTGCCTAGGGCTGTTTTTCTTACCGAATCCCAACAATTCGCACGTGTAGCCAACTTTTTGAAGGTCCTAGGTTTTATGCCTTGGAGGATATAGCGCAAGCCCCAGTGCATCCCTTGGATACACATTTCTATGGAAGAACCGAAGAAGTTTCACATAAGCGGTCCTTGCAGTTCAAACTCAGGTTTCTCCATCAATTGATGTAATCAATGACTTTTTCTTCCTTCCATTGACGAGTGCTAGTAAGTTCGATCATGCTCACAATCCTCCTTGTGCAGTAAAAGCGATTAAGAAACTCTTGTTCAAGTTGTTCCCAATTGTCGATAGTTCCAGGCTCCAAGTCGGTGTACCAATCGAAAGCGTTTCCATGTAGTGAGCGGACAAATTGTTTCACAAGGAGATCTCCGGTAGTTCCGACATTATTGCAAGTCTCCACAAAGTGAGCAACATGTTGCTTCGGGTTTCCTTTTCCATCGAACTGTTGAAATTTGGGAGGTTGATATCCCGCAGACATCTTCATCATGTCAATTCGGTGGGTGTAAGGCTTCACGTAAGTCAATGAGGATTTTGAACTTCTTTCCAGCTTATCTTTAACCGTCCCCAGGATGAACTCTTTTAGTTGATCGACACGAATGGAATTGTCTGTCGAGATACGGAGATCATTTGATGCAACCTTCTTGTGTCGGGATGATGTTTCAACTCCATCTTGAATGTGTCGACGGTTCTGGTGTACATTAGTTTCAACTTCGTCTTCAAAGTTTTCATCATCTTTTTCAATTTCTTCATATTCGACAATCAAACGATTTCCACCATTCTTGCTTGTAGTTCCTTCTAGCTTGTCCAACCTTTGTACGACTATACCCACCAACGTTCCTTGCTCTTGTATGAATTTGGTGATTCCTTTGACGGCTTTGGTCAAGTTTGCAAGTTGTTCATCCATGGTCATGGCGTTTGTCATCATGGCATGCATGGGTGAAGTGATGGAATGATTTGAGTCTTCGGATTGTGTTGAATCAGATCACAGGGCCACATGAGGGGTAGCAGAAGTGGATCCATATGAATCTTCATCATCGCCTAATCCTTTCTGAACGGAAAGAGGTTTCAGTGTCTTTCGGGCGACTTCTTCTAATGCTTTTTTTTAAGGCAAGGATTTTTCCAGTAGTATGGGATTGATGCACTTCTGTTGAGCCTTTTTCATACTCCTCATGATAGCCCCAATACTTTGCGTGTCGGAACTTCCACCGTCTTTGCTTTTGGCCACCCTTAAGATCGATGCTTTGAATTGACAAGCTTTTGAGGATTTCAAAACCATGATTGCTTTTGATAAGTAGAAGAGATGAGAGGCAGAGATGTCCCACTGGGCGTGCCAGAAATTTGTAGACCACAAATTTTAATGTCTGCAAACTTTAGACAATAAAATAAGAAGCAACAAATTACAATATTTAATGAATTTAAATAAACAAATGGTTACAATCTCTGTAAAAAGTAAACTCCTCTGATTCTTCTACTTGAAAGACATATAGATCCAAGGGCCTTAGGCTTGTTCTTGAATCGTGGGGCGTATCTTCTCCAAGATTGGCGGATTGGAACACAAATATAAAAGTCAGAGACTTGTATATGTAATATTTGAGAGAACTTTTAAGCTTTCCTTTACTTGAGAATATATGTGAAGTATGTCAATAATCTCCCTTCTGTGAAAGTCTCAAAGCTCCTTTATATAGATGCTGGAGTAGAGAGTATTCTTCACATTGTTTGATGACGTGGCGTAATTTGATTGGTCATTGTCTTTGTAGAATAGAAGACATCATTTTGATTGGTTCTGGCTTCCATAGTCTTTAATACTTCTTCTTAATTGGTTAAAACACATCATATTGACACGTGACGTAATTTAATTAGCCAATTTAAATTAACTATTTACTTTTGGAATTATATATATTAAAAATCCAAAAAATGTAAGAAGAGAATTTAAATTGATAATTAACAACTTATTTTACAAGTGTCTTCATTTTATTGGGCGTAAATTTTATGTATCTACACATACATTCAAAACGAAATTTTGATCCATGATTGAATGTGAGTCAAAATCAAACCAATCTCAAAATGCACTTTGAAATTATTAGGGATTTGTGGACGGGGTCACGGGAGAATATATTGAAAATTGGGAAAATCTCTTGGGCTACAAAATGAAGTTTCCCGTTCAAGCTGCCCAATATTGTTCGAATGGGCAAAGTCAATCACACGTCTTTTTTCCCCTTCAAGCCAACTTAACGGACACATGGCACTTCCGTTAAAAAAATTGACGAAAGTGTGGTTTGATATGATTTTTATTCGTTTGGTATGAAAAATGAACTTATACTTAATCTATGATATAAAAAATAAATTTTTGCCCAAATAAATCAATTCTAAAATCAAAATTGCATCATAAAGTAGGTGTTTTCTATTTTAATTTGTTATCATAAAACACTATATCGACAATTTATATTCCTTTTTCAAAGTCCTACATTCCCAAAAATCTTCACATCAACAAAAATAAGTAAAAAATAACGGTGTTCAAATCTGAAAATGCAAGTTATGACTAGTCAAACTGGGAATATTTGTTCTAACAAAAAATATGAAAAACTCTCCGGCATTTTTCCATTTTGCAAAGTTAAATACTTATAGAAACAAATAGGTAAAGTTAGACATATACACATAAAACCCTTAATTAATATAATATGAATAAAACATTCTTAACCATAAACTAATGATATTTTTATTTTTTTAGTTTCCCAATGGTTTTAACTTTTAATCACTTTCCAAACCCGTCGGGCATATAAAGCGAAAACCTCTCGTAACAAGAATTTGTACTGAGTCCGCTACTTTATAGTTACGATGTTTTTATAATGACCTAGCAATGAATTATTAAAGTTATGTTATCGGGCATTACGTAATATGTTATCGGGCATTACGTAAGGGCCGTATGGCACCTTTTGTTTAATCTAATGACAATGACAGCAGTGCTAAATTAAATAATCTAGTTTATTGGGCTCCAAAGCGGATTATGTCACAAAATATATTACTAAATCATGTTCTGAAATTTGTCCAATTAAAGAAGTACCTAGACCTTCTGATTCCACCAGATTGCAATTCCGAGTTTATCATAAAATTAGTTGCGGTCTGGCGGTCCCTGTCAATTAATTGCAGGCAATTTTAGTTGATGTAGGATATTTTTTTTCTCTTTTTGTGAATTAATTGCTGGCACTTTTAGTTGATGTAGGATATTTTTTTTCTCTTTTTGATAATTGATGTAGAATTTCTCATATGAACTGGAACCCGACCTACTCAGAAGCTATAGACCCTATTTGGAATAATTTTAACTCAATTTCGTGGGTTTCGATTTAAAAAAAATTTATTTTGGTGGTTTTAATGAAATTATTGAAATTTCATTTAATTAGGTTTTTTTATGTTGGTTTTGTGATTTTGAAAAGGTTGAAACCCACTTGGATTTGATTTGAATGATGGGGTCTAGGGAAAAGATTAGGTGTCATATGGATTTTTTTTGCATTGACCTGATCATTCCATAGACCACACAAAATCTTGTAAACATGTTTAGTTGATGCACTAATTTTGTTCATGATCTTTGAAAGTTATGGTCTACACAAGATTTTACGTGTCAAATCAATGTATATTTTTATAGAGTTGGGGGGGGGGGGGGGGGGGGGTTGAATTAGGTGGCATGTGTCAAATCAATATTTTATATATTTCAAGAGTTTGATTGTAGGCTGTGATATGTTTTATGAATTTTGACAGACTCCATTTAAAGATTTCTGAATAGTTTCGCGAGACCTGCGAGACCGGGTTAAAATCCTTCCAAACAAACTCATAATGATCAAGCTTACACTAGACTAATCCTGGACCCTCAGAACCCTGAATGATGTAAATCGCAGGATGTGCATTCACCAAGCCTCGAGATTCCACCATACTACTGTACACTCTGCGCACAAAGGGGTCTTCACCACAAATGACCCTTAGACAGACATATGAAAATGCTTCCATCCAAGTTCCAAATGGAATTCGAACCCCCACCCTTGCCGCTGGAGCAAACCTTATGAATTGTTGGTCATCTAATCTTGTGTGTATTGTTTGGCACATTAAATTTGACCGACTCCTTCCCTTTTTCATTTTTTCAATTAAGCTGAGATAAGCATTATAGATTATCACTGTATATTCACCGACCTAACATAATATTTGGAATCACAGCCAGTAAACAAACAAATCAATTCTAAAATCAAAATCGCATCATACTGTAGGTGTTTTCTCATTTTTTGTTTGTTATCATAAAACACTCTAATTATCAACAATTTATATTCCTTTTTCCAAACACGTTATACCTTTTTTTTCCTTGTCTACTAGACTGTGTATATACAGTTCGGATCAAAGAGTGCAAATGGTATAGGTCCTCTCTAGTGTGGTGTCTCCAGTAGGATTCGAACTTGAGTTTCACCTCTGGGTGTCGCAAGTCACTATCACTTGGTCCAACTACCTTGGGTCCAAACATGTATATTCCTGAAAATCTAAACATCAATAAAAATAAGTAAAGAATAACGGTGTTCAATTCTGAAAATGGAAGTTATACTAGTAAAATTGGAAATATTTGTTCTAAAAAAATGAAAAATCTCCAGCTCTTTTTCATTTTAGCAAAGTTAGATATTAAAAGGTAAAGTTAGACATATACACGTAATACTTAAATAATTATATAAATTAATATCAATGATAATTGATTTAGTTGAAAAGCTTAGTTCCACAAAGTGACTAATATCTTATTCTTGTTGGGAGGGGTTTTATATTATATGTTTGACACATTTAGCAATTACAAACTTTTTCCTGCAATTATAAACTTTTTCTTCGATAATAGGACCAAATTTTAATTGCAGGATGAAAATTGAAAATTATTAAAAGTTAGAGGACCAAATTTGTTATGCATAATTAAAACTGAAATTGGATGAAAGCTACGAGACTAAATGCATGTTTAGTATAGTTATAGGACTATTTTTTTTTAAAAAATCCCAAACTTACATGATTATTTTGGATTTTTTGCACTTTGCACCCCCAAAACATGGGAAATAGGCACTTCCATCCTCGAAACTTAGATTTAGCACTTTGCACCTTCAAAATATGAAAAATACAGCAATTTACACCCTCTTTTATTTTCAAGCAAAACTCAAGGGCAAAATAGGTAATTCAATTATAAACATTTGACACTTTGCACCCAAAATAAAATTAGCACTTATCACCCTCGAATTTAGAATAAATTAGCAACTTGCACCCCCGAAACACATAATTAACACACTTAACACCCTCAAATTAAAAAAAAAAAACTCAAACCCCTCATTTTCTCCGGCAAAGTTGACTGTCGGGGTGAAAAAATTAAAAAAAACTCAAACCCCTCATTTTCACCCCAATGGTCAACTTTGCCGGGAAAAATGAGGGGTTTGAGTTTTTTTAATTTGAGGGTGTTAAGTGTTAATTATGTGTTTCGGGGGTGCAAGTTGCTAATTTATTCTTAATTAGAGGGTGATAATTGCTAATTTTATTTAGGGGTGCAAAGTGTGAATTTCTCAAGTTTTGGGGTGTAAAGTGCTAAACATTTATAATATAATTACCTATTTTGCCCTTAAATTTTGCTTAAAATAAAAGAGAATACAAAGTACTATATTTTTCATATTTTGATGTTGCAAAGTGCTAAATTTAAGTCTCAAGGGTGCAAAGTTAAAAAAACCCGACTATTTTTTCAAATTTTACCCTTGTGAACATAGCTACTACCATTGTGATTTTGGACTATTATTTTAGCTTAAAAATATGGCTTTATCCCACTTTGCACCCTGGAAATGCATCATTTTGGCACTTTGCACCCTCGAAAAAAATCAATCCCACTTTGCACCCTGAAAACATATCCTATCTTCCACTTTGCACCCTAGACCAATTTTTGGCCAAAAAAAGGAGGAGCAAGGGGCAATTTCGTAATTTTCAATTATTGTCAATAAAAATAATACAATAATTTCACATTATATCTGCCAAAATACCCCTTGTGCTTTGTCTAACTATCAAAAACCCCCTTTTGTTATTTTAATTAGCAAAATCCCTCTGTATTTATTTTTTATCAGCAAAAAAACACCTCCCAAGTAGAAATGACAATTATGCACCCATCACAATTAACCTAAAAAAAATTCAGTTATCCGTATTAACTTCGAAAATTGGCATTAACTACATATTCACTTAAAATTTTGACAAAAATCTCATTATGATTTATTAAGAATTGGTTTTTTTCTAATAAAAAATATAACACGGGTCAGAGAATTTTTGCAATTCATGCTTAATAATCAATTGGAAAAAAAATTCTCTGATAATCAATTAAAAAATTCTTGACTGATTAATCATGCTTAATAATCATTAATTATTATACTGAAGTTAAAATGAAGTTATTAGAATTTAACACGGGTCAGAGAATTTTTAACATGGGTTTATTAGAATTATTAATCAGTTAAACGAAGTTTTATAATTTAACACGGGTCAGAGAATTTTTATACTGACTATATAGATAATTAATGATTATTAAGCATGATTAATCAGTCAAGAATTTTTTAACTGATTATCAGAGAATTTTTTTTCCAATTGATTATTAAGCATGAATTGCAAAAATTCTCTGACCCGTGTTCATTTTTTATTAGAAAAAAACCAATTCTTAATAAATCATAAGTAGATTTTTGTCAAATTTTTAAGTGAATATGTGGTTAATGACAATTTTCGAAGTTAATAGGGGTTACTGAAATTTTTTTAGGTTAATTGTGATGGGTGCATAATTGTCATTTCTACTTGGGAGGTGTTTTTTTGTTAATGAAAAATAAATACAGAGGGATTCTGCTAATTAAAATGACATAATGGGGTTTTTGATAGTTAGACAAAGCACAAGAGGTATTTTGACAGATATAATGTGAAATTATTGTATTATTTTTATTGACAATAGTTGAAAATTACGAAATTGCCCCTTGCTCCTCCTATTTTTTGGCCAAAAATGGGTCTAGGGTGCAAAGTGGAAGGCAGAGTATGTTTTCAGGGTGCAAAGTGGGATTGATTTTTTTCGAGGGCGCAAAGTGTCAAAATGATGCATTTCCAGGGTGCAAAGTGGATAAAGCCTAAAAATATTTTAAAATATATATACGGAATTTTCAAGTCCTCTCCTCCTCTATATCCCCTTGTCAGTCGTCAGCCTCCATTCTCCATTGAATCCAGTTTCCAGTCATCATCACACACACACACACACGCACTGTAATTATCAGATAACTGCACATAAATATACATATAGAAGTAATGTACGTATCAAAAAATGGGGCACAACCATAACAGCCACCACCACGCAACCGACGGAGAAGGCGGCGGCGGCGGCGGAGGCGGAGGCGGAGGCGGCGTGTCACAACGCGTCAACAGCCCAAAATTCTCTGGTCCAATGACCCGAAGAGCACACTCATTCAAGCGCAACAGCTCTTCACCTAAAACACACAACAACAATAGTAATAATAATCACGAAATTGATTTTCAGGTTAACTCCCCTAGATCTGAAATTCCAGTTTCTGCCGATGGGAATGAATCTTCGAGGCCTGTCCACGTCAGCGGCGTGTTACAGAGGGTGCATTTAAGGAAAAGGATCTCGTCTATTAGTGTGGATTTAGGAGGATTGGGATTGGAGTTGAAGGAGAGGAAAAAGTTAGGGCAATGGATGTTTCTCATGTTTTGTGGGGTTTGTTTGTTTATGGGTATTTTTAAGATTTGTGCTACTGGATGGTTTGGATCTGCCATTGATAATAAACTTGGAAACAATCAGGTGATTCTGCAATATTTTCATCTTTGTTTGGAATTTACTGATTTCTTTTTCCAATCTTTTGGCAAATATGGATTGAGGTTTAGTGATAATTTAGTTGAAACTGACTTGGTAGTTAGTTATTTTTGCTCTCTTATTCTTGAAAATAGTGTACTTTCACACGTTATGGTTCTTTAATTTTGTTTATGTTTAATTGATTAGTAATTAGTAAATTTTCTGGGGGAAGTTAACATAGATTCATAGGTAGCCATTGACTGTTTTTCTTGGTATTATCTTTTTGTAGCCACTTATTGGCATTTAATTTTATGGGTCAATCAAACGGAAATATAGATTAGTTTCTACTTCTACGTGTTCCTTTGATTTACACTTTTCCAGCTGTTCTGATATTTGCCGACAAGTTCTCGAAAAGTTTCTAAAATTTAACCTACCAAAACATAGTAAGGAAACAATATTTTTACCTATGGTTATTAGTTATAAATGATGTGCAGTTTTGCCCTCTTATTCTTGAAAAGAATATAATTGAACATGGTTTGGTTATTTAATTTTAATTTTGTGTGGAAGTTATGGCTAAGTTGGGCTCATAAATACATGGAAGGACTATAAGGAATGCATCAGGTTTTCTGATTGAGTATGTTTAGCTTCACAAAGAATGTTGTAATACATGAAACTCTCTATATCTGTAAAAAGAAGAATCTTCTTTAAAACTTTTAACACTCATGTAACATCTGATGTATTGAGATTCTTTTTCTTTTTCTGAAAAAAAATGAAGTTGAGTCACACGGGGATTGAGAAGAAGAAGTAACATAAATTGCTCGTTGTTCTGTTATTTATTTATACAGATGTCATTCCCTTCTCAATGTAGATTTTTCCTGCAGCAGTGTGAAATTCATTAATGTTAGCATAACTATTGCATAAATGAGAATAGTACTATAACATTGAACTGAGATCTTAGAAAGGTAGCTGCATCATTTTTTTTGCCCTTCACAGGAAATAGTGATTTACGTAGTTTTTTGATAATATTGCTGAAACAAATTGTGGCCAAATCAACAAAAAAATTATTAACCGACTTTGTACAAGTCATCTACCAAAGCTCAGGAAATGCCCTAGTACAACATAATTTCTAAATATTTATTATTAATATGCCTTACAATCATAAATACTAAGTTTAATTGAACTAAGCTATGATGACCACGAAAACCAAGTACTAAAAATTGGAAAACAAAAATAGTTCATTGATGAATCTTTAAATTGTAGTAACATATCTTTAGCTAGCAAAGTCTAGTTTCCGATTTTAATTTATGTGTCAGCTACTTAACTTACCAATGTTTCCATGCATGATTTCTCCCCCCTCTATTTGGTTGACATAAATTTGTTATGTAATTTATATACAAAAATTTCTTACTAACTGTATCGGCTTAGAAGGGGCTTATTTCTTATCATGTTTTTTCGTATCTCATCCAGGACTTGTTCGACTCTACGTCAAGCCTTCTACATCAACGGGATCAAGGCTTTCATGATTATGGATACAGTGAGAGCCAAGAAAAAGAGGCGAAAAAGACCCTAATGAAGACCTCAGGTGCCGTGGATAAATATAATAGTGAGGCTGATGTAAGTATTACTTTTATTGTTTTAACTATACATATAAGTTAGAGGTTGAATTAAACTGTATTTAATGTTTTGGACGTTGATATTAAAGAAACCAACAATTATTTCCATTTTCTAAAAATGAGATTCTTTTCAGGATTCAGGGATATGGTCCAAGCCGAATAGCGAAAATTTCACACAGTGGATTGATCGACCAAAAAGCCGCAAAAGTAAGAGCCGTGGGCCATTTTGATCAAAATTTAATATTCTCACCTCACCTATGTATATTTCTTACTTTTTTTGCTATATCATTTTCATCAGAGCTGGACTTGAAAACGAACGGCTATCTTCTGACAAATGCAAATGGTGGCTTAAATCAGATGAGATTTGGGGTCTGGTTGTCTTAAACTTTCATGATTCAATATGTCTTTTTGAAAAGATATTGTTTAACTTTGATCTGATGAACATATAATTTTAGAGTGCAGATTTGTGATATGGTTGCCATTGCAAAAATTATGAAAGCCACGCTTGTGCTTCCCTCTCTCGACCACACTTCCTATTGGGCCGATGACAGGTGCTCTTCTACTTTTCCATTGATTTTTGCACAAGATAACAACCATTTATCTATATTAATTATTTGGTTCATGGAATTACGTGAGTAAAAAGATAAGAAAAATGTTTTTCTTGCATCGAGGAATATTGAGCTCTATTTCTTGTTCATTTTCATTTTCTTTACCATTTTGCTCATTGGAATCAAAATTTAGCCCAAGTGTACTATATTGCTCGTGTTTTGAACACTTTAATGCTATATTCCATTACCTCCGTGATTTACTTCTGAAAATTAACTTACAGTGGATTTAAGGATCTATTTGACTGGCAATATTTCATTGAGGCACTACAAGATGATATTCACATAATCGACACATTGCCACCTGAATATGCTGGAATTGAACCTTTCTCAAAGACTCCAATATCTTGGTCTAAGGTACAGAACTAGTTATATTTTACAATTCCCATAAATGGAAATAAAATGTTCTTGTCGTCATTCATTACTAAATTCTCCCAATTTTTGAAATGTTTTCTGCAGTTGTTACTCATGATTGCATTTAAATTTCAGGTTAGTTACTATAAATCAGATGTCCTTCCACTTTTGAAGCAGCATAGAGTGATGTATTTTACTCATACTGATTCAAGGCTCGCCAACAATGATCTTCCCCCTTCTATCCAGAAGTTAAGATGTCGTGTTAACTATAAAGCATTAAAATATTCTGCCCCAATCGAAAATCTTGGGAAAATTTTGGTATCAAGAATGCAGCAGAATGGCAACCCTTATCTTGCACTACATCTCAGGTTAATTCTAGATTTCGCTATTATTGTAAGGGTTAATTCTTGATTTCGCTATTTTTGTAAGGGTGATTTACATTCGAACCCCAAGGTTTAGTGGTCTTACAAGGAACCCCCTGACATTTCAGAAATTACAAGGGAGACCCCCTCTGGTTTAGACTATGTACCAAAATAGCCTTATAGCTTCAACAATTCTTACAAGGACACCCCCTATAAATGTTTACAAAAACAAACAAAAAAACCCTTTAAGGGGTGTGTGTCCCTCTAATTTTTGGAACCACAGGGGGTTTTCTATAATTACGGTAAACGTCAGGGAGCTCGAGTGTAAATCACCCTTACTGAAATACTTATAAGACTCTTGCTGCAAATTTCTTTTGATCCCGTAATATATTTGTTTCATTGCAGGTATGAGAAGGACATGCTTGCTTTTACAGGATGCAGCCATAATTTGACCTCGGAAGAAGAAGAAGAACTTCGCCAAATGCGTTATGAAGTTAGCCATTGGAAGGAGAAAGAGATTGATGGAGTAGAAAGACGAAAGCTTGGTGGGTGCCCTTTGACCCCTAGGGAGACTGCCCTTTTACTTAAAGGGCTCGGTTATCCATCTAGCACTAGGATTTACTTAGTGGCAGGTCAAGCTTATGGAAATGGGAGCATGCAGCATCTCTCGGAAAGTTACCCAAATATCTTTTCCCACTCGACTCTAGCAACCGAGGAAGAACTAGGCCCGTTTACAAATCATCAAAACATGCTGGCTGGTTTGGATTACGTTGTTGCCCTTCAGAGTGATGTTTTTGTTTACACTTACGATGGCAATATGGCCAAAGCAGTACAAGGTCATAGAAGATTTGAAGGTTTTAAGAAGACTATAAATCCAGACAGGTAGCTTACAAAATCCATTACTTTCTCTTGGAGTGAAATGAGAAAATTCCCCTTGTCTAATTAGCAAAAAAGAAAATAAACGTGTTATTTTTATTAGCAAAAAAATACCTCCCATGATGGAGTACATATTTTCAGGAAAAATGACAAGTATACTCCCACCAAAAGATGCAAAAACACTCCTATTAACCTAAAAAATTATCAATAATTCCCACCATTAACTTTAAAAATTGACAATAACCCACCTATTCACTTAAAAAATTAGCAATAATCTCCCTCGATTTATGAAGAAATTTCAAATGGATTTTTTGGCTAATAAAAAAATAACACATGGGGGGGTTTTTGCCAATAAAAAGCACATGGGGTATTTTTGCATTTAGCTCCTTTCTCTTGCTTTTAATGTTTATACAAAATAATGCCTTTATGTTTGTCCAAGTGCAGGATGAATTTCGTAAAACTAGTTGATCAATTTGATGAAGGGAAGATCACATGGAAAAAGTTTAGCTCTAAAGTGAAAAAGCTTCATAAGGATCGTATTGGAGGGCCATATATGAGGGAGGCGGGTGAGTTACCTAAGCTGGAAGAGAGTTTTTACGCAAACCCTTTTCCGGGATGTATCCGTGAGAGAACCCCCGAAGAAGATAGAAACTCAAACTAGTCCCATTTTTTCATTCACGAAGAATAGTTTCTATGCAAGAGAAATTCAAGAATGTGTCGCGAGAGAGTCAATTGATGATCAAGATTTGATAGAAAGGTGACCGGCATTTTTCTGCGGACAGTGAAGTCTGCTAAGATTGCTGCACAGATTGGTTAAGTCTTTTCATAATGGTGGATTGGAACAAATATATATAGTTACATTTAATTGTTTGGAAGCATTTCCATTGATTTAGCTTCCAAGAAGTAAAATTGAAGTAGTTTATATATAGGCCAATATATACCATAGTTTACATGATATAATATTTTACCAATAAACCTATGGATGGCAAATTCACATTACTTACATATTACTTTTACTTGGGTGATTTACATTCAAACCCCCTCAGGTTTAGGCATATTATAAGAAACTCCCCGCTGTTTCAAAAATTACAGGGACACCCCCTCATGTTTGGACATATTACAAGAAATCCCTTACGACGTTAAAAACAGACAGAATTTGATGACGTCAACAAAAAAAAGTTGGTTTTTCAAATTTATCCCTGGCTAAATATACCCACATGGGGTGTCTATATAATAATATTATACCACAGGGGATTTCTATGTAATAATATTATACTATAGGGGTGTCTATGTAATAATATTATACAACATGGGGTTTATTTGGAAGATTACAATAACTTCATGGGGTTACTTATAGCTAACGGTCATATTTTAAAAAAATGATGATGTTACTGTTGGCCATATATTTTGAATCTAAATTTCATGGGATTACTTATAGCCAATTGTCATATTCCCCTGTGGTATGATATTATTATATAGACACTCCATGTGATACAATATTATTACATAGACATCCCTATGGTATATTTAGCCAGGGGCAAATATGGAAAATCAAATTTTTTTTGCTGACATCATCAAATTTCGTCTATTTTTAATGCCTTAAGGGGTGTCCTTGTAATTTTTGAAATATCGGGAGGTTTCTTGTAATATGTCCAAACCTGAGGGATTCTGAACTTACATAACCCTTACTTAAATGGACATGAAGCTATTTTTTGTCTTAATTTACAGATATACAAATTATACATTCTAATCAATGCAATACCAATTGATTTGATTGAGCATGGAGTCTGATAAAGCATGAACAATGTTCATTTAACCAAGATACTTGAAAATAGTTAATGGTTTTCCAATAAAACAGATTCTACCATGGACTTTATCATCATGGTGAAAAAGGAAAAAGCTCAAGGGTTCTTTAAATAGTCTAGCTAGCCAAAACAAGAAAAAATAAAAATCAAGAAATTTCATCTAGCATTGTAAGATAGACTCGATGATCTCGTTAAGAGGAGCGAGCTCTGCCTTTTCGATTAAGCCGAATTCCTGCATTAGAAATTGCAATCAACATCATTGATGCATCTCACTCGGAAAAGCCAATGGTTTTTCGAATGATCATATGCAACGATAATTAAACTTACTTACCCATGTAAAGAGAACAAAATGCTTGAAGCAAGTGTTGAGATGAGCTTCTTCTTTTAGACTCACAATCTTCTGGAAATGTGAGTGGTAGATATGGGCATACACACGAAACAACCGCTTCAATATGGTCTTTACGACATCTAGGAAATTCAGCGGAAATGGTACACCTGCAACAAAAACAAAATATTATAAAAAATATATAGTTGTAATAATTCGAAAGAACTTCCAATGGATCATAGCACACAATAAGTCGACTACGCACGTACCCAACTTCTGGGGGAAAATGGACTCATCATCAATCTGAGTTTCGATCCAATCCATCAAAAAATCGACATATTTTGGAGCAGAGACCTCTATTGGTTTCTTAATGGTGATTCCATCAGCCCATCTATACTCATACCTGCAAAATATGGATAAATTGAAGTCTCACTACAGATTAAACTAGTAAATATGACGATTAAGGGAATCGAAGAACGTACTTTGGCCCTGCGGACATTGTTGGACAAATTGAAGAAGTGCAGAATTCAGTGAGAGTGCCATAGAGAATGTTCACTTGATTGAAAAAGTCGACAGCTGTACAAAGTAAAAGTAAATGTTCAATGTACGGAATCAATTACGATAGGAAAGAAACAATGAATGGTCGATCAGATAAGTACATACGACCGGAAAGAGACAATAATCTCAAATACGACTGAGGACATTGAAAGAATACCGACAAAAACTACAACCATGATTTTGAATTATAATGTGCTTCATTTCACCCAACTCAACTCATGTATACACTAATGTTTCATTTAAAAGAACATTATTGATATGCAAAGGTCATATGGTGACTATTTATTAAGTATGCTATTTGTTATTCGAATTGTGTCATTAAATTAAGTAGGAATTTAAATCAATGACAACAAATTAATCATCTATAGATAGATCTTTTTCTTTCCCAATGTTGCCAATTCCCAGATCTTACTGTTTACGGCCAACCACTCGTTAAGATCCTCGCCCGGAGGTAGTCGTACAGCTTCCCTTAAGTTGCCGCTACCCAAGGTGGCATCAATGTGCTTCTTAAGTTGCAAACCCTGCATCAATATTCCAAAAATTCAAGAAAAAATTGTACATCAATTCAAATACTTAAACAATTAATTAAACACTCAATAAACCAACACATGCAAGTTATCAAACAGCGTAATTCTTTTGATTTAAACTTAACGCCACGGTTGGTAATTCGTTCTTGGATTTCAGTAAGTAAAACTCTGAGCATCAAATGATAGCAAGAATACCCAAGTTATTTTTTTTTTTTTTTTTCCCATTTTTACAAACTGAAATCGAAAATCGAACATAACCCTATTCGAGCAATTCGCAGAAAAAATTGTTTAAATTAACAATCTGACCTTACTTCCGGAAGGAGAACTCTTCTTAGAGCGAAATGTTCTCTGGTTTCTGCAAATACACAGTGACAAAAATCAGCATTGCATGGAAATTAAGTTAAAATTAAATTAAGAGGAAAATGTATTCGAATTGAACTTATATAAAACCACCACCACCCCATTTCCCAAATAATTCAATTGAAACAAGAATAATATGTAAAAAAATTCTATACACCTCAGAATAATAAAAAATAAATCTCTAAATTTGCCTCAACCATTCAAATTAGATAATGCACAAATAAATAAAATCAATTGAATAAAATCATGATACAATTGACATGCATGAGGTAGATCAACAATAACAAATTCAAAGAAATTTACCTGCTAATTCCAAGTCCAAAAAGGCTCATGATTTTGAACAATTGATTAATTTGTTGAGTAATGAATAAATCCCTTCAAGTCCAGTAGGCCTAGTATATATATATATCATGAGTTGTAATTTGAAGTTGTTGAAGTTTTTTGCATGTTGGCTTATCTGTATTATTTATATATGTACATACAGAGGGGGGTTGGGTGGGGGTGGGGTAGCGGGGTCAGGACAGACTGGCAATGAAGAGGTATTCAAGTAACAGCCAAACTCCTCTTCTTCTTCTTTTTTTTTTTTTTTTTTTTTTTTTTTTTTGAATTTCCAGATATGATACATACATCAACTTGTCTCTATATCCATAAATATATATACATTTTCGTCAATTTACCACATAATGTTCAATTTACCATTAAAAATAGTATTTTATCCCCTGTGAAAAAAAAAAAGTGAGTAGCAAATTAACTCCCTGTGATAAATAAAAGGGCAAAATACCTCCCTGTGTTATCCTAAATAGGCAACTTAACTCCATGTAATAAGAAAAAGGGCAAAATAGCTCCCCGTGTTTTTATAAAAGAAACATATTGTCTCCCTCTAAATTGCTTATTAATTCATATCATATGAAGTTAAATTTATCATTATTTCATTTCACAAGGAGGTAAATTTCTCATTATTTCATTTCAGAGTTAAATTGCCTATTTTTATTTCACAAGGAGGTAAAATGCCCATTAAACTTATCACAGGGAGTTAACTTGCAAAAAACCTAAAAAAAAATTATATGCTTCAGCTGGAGAGTATAACTCACTTGCAATTGAGAGTGGACATGAAAATTACTTTTGTAACATAGGGAAGTAAATTGCCACATTTATCGTAACATAGGAGAGTAAATTACCACATTTATCATAACACAATAAGATAAAATATATATAAAAAATGTCAGAAGACGATGTGAAACTTTTACAAAATCACAAACGAGTAAATTGTTTTAATTTTTCAAATCACATGTAAAATGCCATTAACTCATACATTATGTATGTAAAATTGTGTATATGTAAGCAGTGGGCAAAACCAGACAACTCAAGTAGTTTTGCCATTGCTATCCCACCTGGCTGATTCTCTTGCACAGTACTTCTGAGTCAGTGTCCTAAATTTGTATCTAATTACCTGCAGTTGTACTATATGAGGGAAAATTATCCAGTGTGCTTCTGCTTGGGGTATCATCATTTTTCTCATGCCACGTGGCGCTTTATGAAGGTACCCCCCAAAAAAAAAACACTTTTGGCAATTTTATATCTCAATTAATATATCCTAATTAATGGAAGTTATTGATGATTAACTAACCCCACGACATATTGATTTGAAGTTGATTTTTTGTTCCAAAAGGTGAAATCGCTCACCCCGGGTGTCCCTTACCCTCTGCCCGATGGAATTGTGAGAGGAGGTAAATCATGGTTACTCAATCGGCAACAGAGGCTGGGACCAGTAATTGTAATTAAGAGAAAATATATCAGATAATATTTGGAAGGGAAAACTGCATTTTTAGTCCCACCGAATTGAATTCTCAACAATTTTGGTCCTGCATTTTTAAAATCGTAATTTTTTTTCCAATTGTCTTTGTATATTTGGTCTTATCTCATCTTTCAATTCAATTTGACATCAAAAGTACTAAGAAAAGCCTATTTTTTTGTGAGAACAAAACTGTGAAATATTTGAAAATTAGAATAAAAACACGAATTTTATAAAATATGAACCAAAAAAAGTGTTGATCGGGGCACAGTTTATAAGACTAAAAATACAATTTTATCTATTACTTAAGATTCGATGCTCAAAGTATTTTTAATTAAAAGCTAAATATATTAAACTCCAATTGCTAGAAAGTGGTTATCAAAACAAATCCAATCATTAGTGTGTATGCTACCAATCATAATCCCAACAAATATTAGTTGCTACTTTAAGAGATTAAGTAAGATGAATTATAGTCCAAATTTCAATAGAATATTAGTAAGATAATGTCCACTTTAGTTTCAATGATTAGGAATTTAGGATGAAATAAATAAGGTTGTAGCATGATGAAGGAAATAATGGGCATCCATCATATGTTCATATTTTAATACTAGGATTCTGTAAGATTTTTCATGTTTCGTGGTGGGGTCTTAAAATTACTTCAATTAGCTAGCTGGATGCCGAAAGGTGTTCAGGCATGACAATTAATAGAAGAATCAGATGTTTTATATGACCACAGGAAGATAGACAACTAGATTCATTCAATTCTAAGTAACCTTATTTTCTTCATGTTATTCGTAAGAGTATCTCCATTGGAGGTGGCAAATGATTGGGGTAAATGCAAAATATTCCCCTGTGTTATGCTAAATCTGTAAAAAATTATCCTGTGAAATTTTTATTGGGGTAAACTTCCTCGTGTTCTTAAAACCTTGCAAAAAACACCCAATTTGTAGAAAATAGGTTGTTTTGGATCAACATTTTTCAAGAAATTATTTTAAAAATATATCACGTAAAGTTGTAGGGACCAACTTGAAGTGTTTTAAAAATTATTACTTGAAATATGTCGATCCAAAACGACCTATCTTTAACAAATTGAGTATTTTATGCAGGGTTTTCGGAAACACAAGAAAATTTGGCACAATAAAAATTTCATAAGATAATTTTTTTTTGCAGATTTAGTATAACACAGGGGAGTATATTGCATTTTCCCCAAATGATTGGGTCTAAAAATATAAAAAAAAAAAAAAAAAAAAATATCACGGCGGAGAACCTAAGGGCAGATGCAAAATGCCTCCCTTGAGCCCAAATTTGGGATTAGAGCTTGGGAACCCAATTTTTTTTTAATTATATAATTTTTTTTAAAGGATTTATTCCCTTTCGAGGTCGGACAAATTAAGTGGAAATCTCTCTCAGTAGGGATTCGAACATCGATTTGCTACTTTGTAATGATTAGTCTCTTCCACTATATACCAATCACTTATTGGTATTATATAAAATATTGAATACTACATTAGTATTTGTTATTTGTCTATTTATTTTTAAATTATCATTCAACTTACTTCAATATTTTTTTTAATTATTTTAATTAAAATAAATTTTACAATATCATATTGATAAGGATTGATAAAAAGACATATTTAAAATCTTAAGAATCATTCTTGAGTCGACACGTGGACTAAATAAAAACACTGATAACATAAAATATAAACCACAACTTAAAATAATAATAATAATAATAATAATAATAATAATAATAATAATAATAATAATAATAATGACAACACAAACAATGAGTTCATTGTCTATAATGTACTGTTTGGTTGTCGGGAAAGTGAGGGAAATGAAGTTTTTTTTTCTCTCACTGTTGTTTGGATAGCAGGAAAGGAAGTTTTTATTTTCCTTCAACTTTCCTGCAGGAAAATTTTGTGAAGAAAAAATTTCCCCACCAATTTGATGGGGAAATCCTGGGAAAATCCTGGGAAAATATTTTAGTAAATTGCGAAACTCCCCTTGTACTTTGTCTACCTATCGTAATTCTCCATTTGTGATTTTTTTTCTATCAAAAGCCCCTTTGTGCTTATTTATTATTAGCAAAAAAGTACCCTCTCAAGTCATTATAGCAATTATACCCCCACAAAATGACGCAAAAGCACCCCTTTTACCTAAAATATTATCAGTAACCCCCTCTTAACTTTAAAAATTGACGATAACCCCTAGTTAAGTTTGAAAATTGATATAAATTCCATAGCTAAAAAATATATAATAGCGTCAAATTAGTCTATATATTATAGTTAATATAATGAAAACATTATTATTCATACAATATTTTATCAACAAATAAAACGTAAATTTTATCTTGAAATAAAAAAATACAAATAACAAAAGACAATATCAACTAATTTCTACATAAATCTCAACCAAAGAAAAATTAAAATTTTTACTAATTAATATATATATATATATATATATATATATATATATATATATATATATATATATATATATATATATATATATATATAAACGTGTAATGTAGATATATGAAGATATATCATATATCTACATGGATAGATAAATATTCCCGAGTAGAATATATATTGTTATTCTAACTATTTTTATTTGATTCAATTACTCAATTTGTATTTTTTATTTTCTAGGGATTAATTTGATAACTTTTATTTTGCAATCACTTTTAATATACTTTATAATTTTGAAAGTATTCATAATCAAACAAAAATATTTATCAAAAATATTATATTTCAAAATTTTCTTGACAACCAAACATCTGCAAGAAAATAATTTTCCTGACAACCAAACATGTAGAGGAAAATGACTTTCTTTTCCTTTTCCTTTCCTTTCCTTTCCTTTCCTTTTCCTTTCCCTACAATTTTCCCTAACTTTCTTGACAACCAAACAAGCTATAATTGATAATCATCGTAATATTCACAATCAGTTTGAATTTTTTTTTTTTTTATTTAGTCTAAATTTAATTTTGATTGCATTTTTAAGTAGTCTTAATTTTATGTTAATAATTGAATTTAACTTAAATCAATTTTTAAAATGAGCTTCCATTTTTTTATGCCTGTTGATGTAGTAGAACTTTTTTTCCAGGGAATGCAAACAAGTGACTTGAGTCCAATTTTTGGGCTCTCTATCGGAGATGGAGATGATTTTTTGATTTTTTTTTTCCCGAAGAAATGAAGATGCTCTAATGTAGTACAGTTTGTTATGACCCAACATTATGAATATTAATTATTTAAAAAGGAAAAAGAAAAAATCAACATCAACAACATTATGAATATTAATTTCCTTAAAAAGGACCTCTCAAAGTCTATTGTCGTGAGCGGATAAAACTCCCGACTTCACTAATTATTTTTGGTGTGTAAACACACTCTTTTTCAAACTTCTTCGTAACTTTGTGGTGTTGGAATGTTTTCATGTTGATGTAGGGATGAAGTTGATTAGACATAAATTGACATTTTCCCTTAACAAATTTTGAAAACAAAAAAGAAAATGTACATGCAACTGATGTCATAAGAAGAGATTTCTATTTTGATCTAAAAAATGCAGGTTCTAAAAAACAAATTATAAAATGCATGAACTTTAAATTGTTCATTATTGGATGATTTTTTTTTCCCCACTCAATCTTAAAAAGGGATTTGTAAAAAAATTTATAAGGGTTAATTACAGGGATCTCTCCTGACATTTTTGTATATTTCGCTTCCAATCCCTTTGGAGAATCATAATTACAGAGACTTCGCTTGAGGTTTGTAAAACCTTACAAAACTCTAACAGAGACCAATGGAGGTGGATGGAATGCGTGAAATTACTCTCTTGTCCTCATCCAATTTAATTACTTCGACCTCCCCTGAGATTTTGTAAAACCTTACAAAAATTTATATTTGCATATTTGTCTCTAAACTTTAATAAAATTCAAATTATAAATAAATAAAAAAAGAAAAGAAAAGCTAAGCCCACCCCAATTTATATTACATAAAAAAGAAAAAAATGTTTATTGATTTTTTTAGTTAATTTTTAAAAAAATGCATATTTCAATACTATATTATATAATTCATCAAGAGCGTAAAAAATAATTTATATTAAATATGTAAACAAGATTTATTTTAGTATTTTATAGTAAATATTATTTCATAGTTTTGGATTTAATTACAAAATAAATAAATTAATAGTTCTTATTTTCTTAAATAGGGTATTTGAATGAGTGTTATTAATTTTGTTAAAAAATAATTGATTTTTTAATTAAAATTTTATGAATAATTTATCTTCGTTTTTTCTTATGATTAACAATAATTTATTCACTTTTCTATGTATTTTAATTTTAAAAACATTATGAAAAAAATTTAAATTATATCTACACAATAGCGAAATAATTTTAAGTTTTACTTTTTCATTGATATTTGTAACATTTACACCGAAAACAAATCACATCATTTTATCGAAACCCTTCACATGCAACAAACATAACAAGGGTATAATTGTCCATGAAATAGCTAAAGTAACCTCAATGGTAAAATGGGGTTTTAAATAAAATTTGGATGATGACGTCAACAAAAATTAACGGTGGACCGACGGATGTAAGGTTTTGCAAACGTTAGGGGATGTCTTTATAATTATGATTCTCTGAGGAAATTGGACGCGAAATATATCAAACCACAAGGGACTGAGGGAGGTCCCTGTAATTAATTAACCCAAACTATAAATTGTGTAACTTATAGTACTTTTATTTTTTTTTTTTTTTTTGTGGTTTTTCAAGGGTTTAATCTCTTTCGAGGCGCGTCGGACACATAAAGTGAGAACCTCTCCCAACAGGAATTCGAACCTGAGTCCGCTACTTTATAGTAACTAGTCATTTTCACTAGATCAATCACCTGTACGGTGTAACTTATAGTATAAGTCTATATAGATAAAATAAAATCATGAAAGTAATGACATGGATCCAAATCTTCGATAAAACGCAAGCAAGACAATTAAATAGTAGGGAGTATACCTCGAGGCCTTTTTGGTTGAGTTGGCATTAATTACTTAGGAAGTTACGGTGATGAAAGGAAAAACTATGGGGTCTAATTGTTTGGTTTTTTTCTAAAAAAAAAATTCGTGTTTGAGATAAGTCAAACAAACATATTTTTAATCTTTTTAAATAAATTTTTCATCTTCAGTTTTTTTAAATTATTTTTTTCAAAGTCAAACAAACAATAATTTTCTTATCTCTAAATAAAATCTATACAAACTCTACTCTAATTTGACATAGACATAAAGTAACATATCTCTTATACAATTTATATCACATAACAACCATGATTTGACATAAAGTCTTACACATCTTACACCTATAACTTAACTCTTCCCAAAAAATGTATACTTATTTTATTTCTCAAATCACTCCCTCAAAGCCTAAACAAACAACGCAAATCGATATTATTTCACAAACCTCCACTACTCTCCCAAACTATTTTCCCAAATACCAAACAAACAAGGCCATAGTCCTCTTATTCAGGCCCAATTCAAATACATATACATGTTCTTACTTACACAACCTTAATCAATTTTGATCTATAAATATTAATAATACCATTATTTTCATAATAATTTCTAAAATAATTTAAGAGTGAGTTTAACTCAACCATGGTTAAAAATACTTCTAGATCTATATAATGATTTTAAAAGTATTTGATCATAATTATAAAATTATTTTTGTCAATCATAATTTCCGTGGTATTTAGCCCTCAATATAGTAATCACATTTGAGATCACTAGAAGTGAAAACTAAAACTTATCTAATAAGATACTAAAATGTTACTTTTACAAAAGTTATTATTCAAAAATAATTATTATAAAATTAATTTATATTATAGTCAATTATTGTCAAAATTTATTTTACTAAATTAATTCTCCTATAATCGTGATTCAGAATTTTATCATTTTCGTCTTCCATTTTTTAATAAATGAAAACGAAAAGAAGGTGTAATTCCGAAACCATTTATTTGTCTTGATACTCTCTTGTTTTATTTAATTTAGCAATTCAATTTACAAATTTTCTTAGTGTTGTGTTTCCAAAACTTTTTCGAATTTTTTTTGAAATGTCTCAAATATTTGAATGACCTAAGAGAGAGAAAGAAAACTTTGTTCCATGCCTATTATTGCATTTCGAATTTCTTGGCTAAATCTACCCTAAGACCAAGTTAAAAGGATATTTAAACCTTACGTAATAACACGACGTTAAAATCTGGGCCATCTGCTGAAATTATTCATAATGGGCCTTCTTGTGCACTCACCGACACCCGTACTAGGGCCCGTAAATTTCATGACGGAGTCAAAGGTAAACCGGAAGGAAGTCCAAAACAGAAGTGGCTTTTATATATCCATTTGCATTATTATTATGTATACTCAAATAAATAAAATATTTAAATTTATATTGTATAATAATAACTAGACATAAGTACATAACTAATGCGCACTCTGGGTTCCAGCATCACGGTATAATGATACCTGAAGATATATGAAATTATGAAGTTAAAGAAAACATCATACATTTTAGGATAAATTACGAATAGCCCCATCAGATAAGGCCTACTTATAAAAATTACTCTCATGTATTGATTATTACAAAAATTTTCCTCAAGTTTGTCACCTTCTTACAATTAACCTCTTGCCCCTAAAATGTTTCAATTTTACCCTTGAGTGTTATTTGTATTGTTTGTAATGTCTTATAAATATTAAAAACTTGGGATCTAATTATTATATTTTATAAATTAGAAAAAAGATAATTATATATTTATTATCAGAATAATTGAAATTTTTTTAATTGCCCATAAGTTTTAATAAATATTGCAAAAAAGAAAGATAATTTATATATTTATTAGCAATTAAAATTGTAAAATATTAGATTAATTAAATACATTTTTTATATATATGAATTTTTTACACATTAGTTAAATGAATTTAATTTATATATTAGTAAATTTAATAAATAATATTGTATTATAAATAAGATATTTTAATTTATGAAAGTTTATATTGTATTATAAATTGAAATATTTATTGAAATTTATGGCAATTATAAATTACATAACGTATTTTGATGGTAAATATATGATTATTATTTTTATAATTTACAAGATATAACAATTAACACCAAGATTTTAAAATTTGTTACATATTATAAACATTACAAATAACTTTCAAGAGCAAAATTGGAACAGTTTAGGGACAAAGGGTTAATTGTAAGAAAATGACAAACCCGAGAGGAATTTTTGTATTATCCAATACGTGAGAAGGATTTTTGTAATAAGACCTTATCTGAGGGAGGTTTTCATAATTTACCCTATATTTTATTCTGAAAATAACATATTTATGAGGAAATAAAAAAAAAAACTTACTGCCACATTTGAAGTTATGGGGGAGAATTCTACCGCACCTCTTAATCATCTTTAAGGTGCGCTTAACGTTAATTAATTTCACTACTCTTTTGGTGATGAAAGTGTTACATGCAAATAATTAGAGTAGCTTGGGATGCCTTGTTGCTCACTAAATAAACATGCAAATACCCCCCTGCTGAATTTGGTCAGTTATTAGAAAGAAAACAAAAACGTAACAATTGCAAAGAACGCTTTTATTAATAAGAGAAGCTTGGGAGCAAACGGTACCGTTTTGGGTGATTGGGCAGACACTTTTTGGCTGAGGTGGAAATTACACGTGGAAAATGACTCCCTTAAATAGCTGTGCACGCGATTGGAATGATCATCTATCCGAAAATTGTAAGTTTGATTCTTCTCTCTTCTCTGGAGCATTTTAGCTGGAAATTGAGCTAAACTAATCCAAGTCCTTCGTTTCCATTTCAGGTAATATGCGAGCCTAGCTTGGGTTGATTTGTAATCGGTTGTCTGTGGCAGTCCTTTACAAATTGTGTTTGTGGGTTGTGGTGCTGTTTGCTATATTGTAATTGCAGTTCGGAATTAGTTGATTCATTTATTTTTGTATTGATTTGGATCATTGGGGATTTATTATATTTGCAGTTTAATATAGTGCATTTTTGGTATTTGATTGGAGTTTTACTGTTAATTGTTGTTGGTTTGGTATTAAACTGCATCAGTGGTATCTCAGAGCAAGGTTTGATCTCTTGTGTGTGTGGGTTATGGCTGAGAATACGAGATCACAGGATTGGAGGAAGGAATTAGATCAATTGAAGGCTACTTCAGCCTGTTTGGAGAAGAAGGTTGATATGTGTATGGAGGAAATGAGGAAATCCTTTGCTGATTTAATGAGTGAAAGGGCAAGTGTGCATAGGGGGGATCCAATTCTGAATGAATCACCCAGAGAACATTCTCCTCGTACTGGTAATAGTGCTGCTTATTTCAACACTAAGCAACACATGAAACTGGAATTTCCAAAATTTTCTGGGGATAAATTGAAGGACTGGTTGTATAGGAGTGAACAATTTTTTGAATTAGATGACACACCTGACAATGCTAAGGTGAAGATTGCTGGAGTTAATATGGAGGGAAGAGCCTTACATTGACATCAAGCTTATATAAGAATGAGGAGGGGTGTTATTCATTGGGAGGAATATGTTGTTGCTATTCAACATAGGTTTGGGAATATGATGTATGAAGATCCCATGAGTGATCTCAAGAAGTTGAGACAGGTATCTTCTGTTCAAAGCTACTTAGATACTTTTGATGAGTTGCTAAACAGGGTTGACATCCCAGAGGAGTATGCCATCAGTTTGTTCTTAACAGGATTAAGGGAAGAGATTGAGCTTCCCATTAGAATGTTCAACCCCAGGACCTTGCAGAGAGCCTATGGGTTGGCTAGAATGCAAGAACAGACCAACCAAGCTATGCACAAGAAGCCTTATGTTAGTAATGTGAACAGAAACTTCTCTCCTATCAACACCAAGAGATAAGGAGAAACTTTCTGGTCCACATAGATCAACTCCCACTTCATCCAAAATGTTGTCTACCTCTGAAATGGATGAGAAGAGGGCAAAAGGTCTGTGTTTTTGGTGTGATGAAAAATACACTTTTGGCCATAATTGTGGGAAAAGGAAATAAGTATGGTTAATGGAATATGAGGAAGAGGAGGATTCAACAGAACAAGGAGAATTCACTGAAGAAAACACTGACTTACCTTTGGTCTCTATGAATGCAATGTCTGGTATGCACAACTTCAATACTATGAGGGTTACAGGATCACAAAGAGGGAAATCAATACACATACTTATAGACTCTGGCAGTACTCATAACTTTTTGGATCTACATGTAGCTAGGAGATTGGGGTGCACATTAAAAAAATACCTCCCTTTAAGGTGGCAGTAGCTGGGGGACAGTTGATTTATAGTGATTATGTTTGTGAAGGGTTTGGTTGGACTATACAAGGGACTACCTTCAACACTGATGTGATGGTATTACCTTTAGGTGGTTGTGACCTTGTATTGGGAGTGCAATAGTTAATCTCCTTGGGGACCATCAAATGGAATTTTAAGGAGCTGCTTATGGAGTTTCAGGTGAACAATAAGAAGATTTGCTTGAGAGGGAGTCCTGCTGTTGTGAAGGTGGTGAAACCTGAAAAAATGAAGAAGATTTTGAACCAACCAGCTACTTTATCAATGATGGGGTTGAGCTGGATTCAAAATGGCACTGAACAGCCCCACATTTTCAGTATGCAATCCATGCAAGACAAAGGTAAACCCCCTGACCTTCAGAGCTTGCTAGATGCATACAGTGACTTATTTGAGGTACCTACAGAATTACCTCCTAATAGGATGCATGACCATGTGATTACACTGAAGGAAGGTACTTCTCCAGTGAATGTAAGGCCATATAGGTATCCAGCTATACAAAAAAATGAAATAGAAAAGATGGTTAAGGAAATGCTTGAGGCAGGAGTTATAAGACACATCAATAGTCCCTATTCATCCCCTATTGTCCTAGTCAAGAAAAAAGATGGAACTTGGAGAATGTGCATTGATTATAGAGAGCTGAATAAAGTGACTGTGAATGACAAGTTTCCTATTCCAGTTATTGAGGAATTGTTAGATGAACTACAAGGGGCAAAATACTATACCAAACTGGACCTAAGATCTGGGTACCATCAAATTAGAATGGCAGAAAGAGATATTTGCAAAACAACTTTTAGAACACATCAGGGACACTTTGAATTTGTTGTCATGCCATTTGGTCTCACAAATGCCCCCTCCACCTTTCAAAGCCTTATGAACCTAGTCTTTCAACACTTATTGAGGAAATTTGTTCTAGTCTTTTTTGATGACATTTTAATATACAGTAAAAGCTGGGAGCAACACTTGAATAACTTAAAGACTGTGTTTGAGGTTTTGAGGGCTAATAAACTGCTTGTGAAGGAGAGTAAATGCACATTTGCACAAAAACAGGTGGAATATCTAGGTTATGTGATATCTGAAGAAGGTGTTTCAGCTGATATTCAGAAGGTTCAAACTATGGATGCATGGCCTATACCCAAAAATATCAAAGAATTAAGGGGCTTCCTTGGACTTACAGGTTACTATAGACGGTTTGTTAAAGGGTATGGAACCATTGCTAGACCTTTAACTAATTTACTCGAGAAAAACATGTTTGCTTGGAGTGAGGAAGCTACTGAAGCATTTAATTTACTCAAACAAGCCATGATGACTACTCCAGTCCTTGCTCTACCTGACTTCAACAAAGAGTTTGTCATTGAATCAGATGCCTCAGGTAAAGGTTTAGGTGCTGTTTTGATGCAAGAAAACAGACCTATAGCTTACTTCAGTAAGGTTTTATGTGAAAGACACTCTGCCTTACCTGTCTATGAGAGGGAAATGTTAGCCCTGGTAGCTGCAGTGGAGAAATGGAGACCTTATCTCTTTGGTCAACATTTCACTATTAACACAGATCATCAGAGTCTTAAGTTCTTATTGGAGCAGAAAATTGCTACCCCAGCCCAACAAAAATGGTTGGTGAAATTGCTAGGTTATGACTTTACAATTGTGTACAAGAAAGGGTGTGATAACAAGGCAGCAGATGCCCTTAGTAGACAGACTGGAGGTTCATTGCATAATATGGTTATCATTACTTCTTCTTTAATCACTAAAATCAAGGAGAGTTGGACTAATGATGAAAAATTACAAGGTATCATTTCATCTTTAAAAGCAGATGCAAGATCAAAACCACAGTATACTTGGTCTCATGAAGTACTCAGAAGAAAAGGAAAATTGGTTGTTGGTAAGGATGAATCACTTCAAAAGGAGATTGTTAAACTCTATCATGACAGCCCTGAAGGTGGACATTCAGGCATGATAAACACTCTTCATAGGATCAAGAGGAGTTTCTTCTGGAAAGGTATGAAAAACACTGTCTATACATTTGTGCAAGAATGTCTAACTTGTCAAACTTGCAAACCTTTAAATACTCTCCCAGCTGGTCTATTGCAACCATTACCTATCCCTAACAAGGTATGGTCTGATATCTCAATGGATTTTGTTGAGGGACTTCCTAGAGTTTCTGGTAAGGAAGTAATCCTAGAGGTGGTAGATAGACTTAGTAAATATGCTCATTTTATTGCTTTAAGCCATCCTTACACTGCCATTACAGTAGCTCAGGCTTTTACTGATCATGTTTTCAAATTACATGGGATACCTCACACTATTGTTAGTGATAGAGATGTGGTCTTTTTGAGTAAATTTTGGACTGAGTTCTTCAAGATACAAGGTACTTCTTTGCTTCATTCCACTGCCTATCATCCACAGACTGATGGACAGACAGAAGTAGTTAATAGGTGTTTGGAAACTTATTTGAGGTGTATGGTGGGGGACAGGCCTGCTTCCTGGTTACACTTACTCCCTTTAGCTGAATGGTGGTACAACACCAACTTCCATTCTTCAGCTAACTGCACTCCTTTTGAAATTGTTTATGGTCAACAACCACCCAACCATCTTAGCTATCAACTATTTGACTCCTCTGTGGAGACTGTTGACAGAAGCCTTAATGCTAGAGAAGCTACTATTGAGTGCTCAAATCACACTTGAGCAAGGCTCAGGCAAGAATGAAGTCATTGGCTGACAAGAATAGGATGGATAGAGAGTTCTCTGTTGGGGATTATGTTTTCATTAAACTTCAACCGTATAGACAGGTTTCCATGAGGGGCACTTCCTACACTAAACTCAGCCTCAAATACTTTGGTCCATTTCCTATTCTAGAAAGGGTGGGCAATGTTGCTTACAAACTGACCTTACCTCCTAATGCAAAAATTCACAATGTTTTTCACATTTCACAACTCAAAAAGAAGATTGGTTCTGCTGTTGCATCCCCCACTCTCCCTATTGCTCAAACAGTTCATGGTCAAGTGTTGTTAGAGCCTGAAAAAGTTGTGGACAGAAGGTTGTATAAGAAGCAGGGAAGGGCAACTACTCAGGTTCTTATCAAATGGTTTAATGCCCCAGAAGAAGACAATTCATGGGAGGACCTGTATTCATTGCAGCAAAGGTTCCCCTCATTTATTCCTTGAGGACAAGGAATTTTTGGAGGAGTGGGTATTGTTACATGCAAATAATTAGAGTAGCTTGGGATGCCTTGTTGCTCACTAAATAAACATGCAAATACCCCCCTGCTGAATTTGGTCAGTTATTAGAAAGAAAACAAAAACGTAACAATTGCAAAGAACGCTTTTATTAATAAGAGAAGCTTGAGAGCAAACGGTACCGTTTTGGGTGATTGGGCAGACACTTTTTGGCTGAGGTGGAAATTACACGTGGAAAATGACTCCCTTAAATAGATGTGCACGCGATTGGAATGATCATCTATCCGAAAATTTTAAGTTGGATTCTTCTCTCTTCTCTGGAGCATTTTAGCTGGAAATTGAACTAAACTAATCCAAGTCCTTCGTTTCCATTTCAGGTAATATGGGAGCCTAGCTTGGGTTGATTTGTAATTGGTTGTCTGTGGCAGTCCTTTACAAATTGTGTTTGTGGGTTGTGGTGTTGTTTGCTATATTGTAATTGCAGTTCGGAATTAGTTGATTCATTTATTTTTGTATTGATTTGGATCATTGGGGATTTATTATATTTGCAGTTTAATATAGTGCATTTTTGGTATTTGATTGGAGTTTTACTGTTAATTGTTGTTGGTTTGGTATTAAACTGCATCAGAAAGGGCACACACATTCAGTGTGTGTGACCCTAACGCGTTTACAACATCTACAACATCTATGTGAAGGCCGCGTTCTAAAGAATATGGAGTAAGCACACGCATTAAACCCAACCTTTCTCTCCTCCGCACACTCGGCTTCTGATGGCGGCGGCGGAGTTGTTCGACCATTTGTTTCAGCGGCCCATCCAACATAATTCATTGCCGCAAGCACTACCAATAAAAGGGGAACGACGACGAAACATGACTTGGTCATTTTTGTTTTATTTATAATTTATTCTCTAGTCGTCACTCGTCAATCACTTTAGAATTTATAGTGGCTCAGTTATGCTTTTTACAAAAAATTGATGGAGTTATAGAAAGTGTGACAAAATGAATTAACTTCATAATGCCTTATTTTAATTATGATATGATAGGTTCAACCATGAGATTTTTATCTCTATATTATAACCAAACTTTTGATCCCTCTTAAGGTTTGGCTTTATCATTTTTGTCCTTTCTATTTTATTTTATAGTAGATGTATTTCTTTTATCAATGTAGTATAATACATTCGTTCATTTTGTTAATGTAGTGTAACACATTTATACATTAATTTTCATCCAATTTACGCAAAATTTTATTTTTGACCCTCTAAAGTGGTTGCGTTTCAAAATTTATCATGGTGCCTCAATAATATACGACATTTATTGTGTCGTCATCATCAATTTCAGTCCTTATCATTAGAAAATTTTATAATTGCCGAAAATCATCAGTATTAGTCATATTTGACTAAAAAATAAGTTTTTTGTATAAACCATCAATTTATATCCAACTATACCGAAAATTTTAGTTTTAGCCAAAAATATTAAAATTGAAGTTATAGACCTATCACATGACTTATACTTGTAAATTTTGGTGATTTGCTCGTTTTTCACCGGTGTACAATTACATAAAATAAAACAAGCACAACAGTAAATAGGGGGTGTCAATATAATGTATTAATATATTTCGATCCAAGTAATTACAGATTAGGGGGGGGGGGTCTAATCGAGTGCTACAGGATGCCGTACAAATTAAATATAAGACTAATAACGTTATTTTCGACCAAGATCCAATTGCCCGAGCAGAGAAAGTTGTTAGTCTGAGCTGAGGGCGTCTAGGTGTATGTGTACAATATAATAAATGCGTGTGGTATTATAGGAATGGTGCGTGATAGGTAGACCCGTTGTAGGGGAACATCCCTCGGCCCACAAGCCAGGCCCATTCCTGTACCCAAAGTACATCGAAGATATAGTTCTGATCTGCCGAAGCGGTCTGGTCGGAATCTATCTTGGAGATCGGAATATGTGCCATCAGGTTGGAAAAAACGGATATCGATATGAATGACTTTCACAAAATAGGACATGTGAACTATCCCTCATCATTTGAAATCAAATTATGAAATTCTTAATTTTTTAATAGTATCGACAAATAATATTTTGGCTAAAATTATGTTTTTCGGTGATTGAACATAAATTGGTGATTTTCGACAAAAATAAAATAAAATTAATTTGCCGATCAAATAAGACTTAAATTGATGATTTCCGATGATAATTAGAATTTTTCGGTGATAAGGATTGTAATTGACGGTGATGATTCAATAAGCGACTTATATAGTCGAGGTACCACAATAAATAATCAATTTTGAAACTCAACACTTTAAAGGGCTAAAAATAAAGTTTTGCCTCCATTTCAGGATGTATCTTGGATTTAAGAGGAACGAATGTGTTATACTACATTGATAAGAGGGACAAATCTCCTACAAAAAAATTTAAGAGGGACAAATGTGTTATACTACATTAATAATAGAGACTAATATGGTACACTACAGTAATAAGAGGGACACATCTACTACGAAAAATTTAAAAAGAACGAAAATGATAAAGTCAGACCATAAGAGGGACAAAAGTACGATTCACTCTTATTTTAAAACATAAGTCATGCCAATTTACACAATTTTTTAATTTCCTTATTATATCATTAATATTTAAATTTACGAGTTATCAACTTATAGAATTTTTTGTTTACCTATTATATCCTTAATATTTAAAATTACTTAATTATGTGATTTTATGTATGACTTCAGACGCAGTTAACTATCCTAAAATAAGTTGGTGTTAGGAAATATACATATTTTAGGTGTACAGTGCATTCACACATACAATCGTCCATATCGTTCAACTGTAACTTGGCCTACACTCGCGCTTCCGCCACGAAACCAAAATCATTTGGTGTTAGGAAATGCACATACTTAGCCTTATAGAGCATTCACATACAAACACCCACATTATTCGACTGTGACTTGGTCTTCACTCGGGCCTCCGTCATGGGACAATTGCTGCCATAACTCAGACCAATAGTCTCCCCCTCAGCACTTTCTCCCGCTAGAAATCGAACCCGTGACATTGACTCTGATACAATTGTAGGACCTCAGATGCTACCAGTAATCCAAAAATCAATTGTTGTTAGGAAATGCACATACCTTAGCCTTATAGTGCATTTGCACATAAAAACGCCCACGACATTCATCTTTGACTTGACCTACACCCGAGCCTCCGCCACGGGACAATTGTTGCATAGTCAACAATTTAACTTTTTCATTTCTACCGGCCATAAATTTAATCTTTTTTTTTTCAAACAAGCTCCAAAAAAGAGTCCGTATTTTTTGTGCTTACAAAACACTTGAAAACGTGTGCTGAGGATGACTAATGTATAAATTATGATTAATGATATTGTCAGAGCACAAATTATTTATGTTAAAGCAAAATTATAATATTTCCCAAAAACCTCAATATTAAATTCTTTTGATGTTACTTTCCCATTCTTAAATACATGTCGTTTAGGGTTGTTATACAAGGATTAGGAAAACTATTTATTACCTAAATTTTAGGAGAATAAAAGTCTTATAATACAAAACTACCCTTAAAAATTGAAAGACATTTGAAATATTTAGGAGTTCAATCATTAATAAGATAGGGTAAAATTGTCAAATAAAATTTTAATTCTCTCCTCAATTTCTAAAATGACATGTACTTAAAAATATTTTATGTTTATTAAAACGACATTTATTTAGGAATGAATGATATTTGCTAAAAAATTTGTATCAGTACACAAATTAAGTTTCTATAATTAATTAAACTTGGGGTAGGGTCCCCGGGCATAAGGTCGCCGCCATTATCATTCAGGTCCTCCGCTCACTTTTATCTTTTATTTATGATGTATATATATATATATATATATACATATATATATATATATGTATATATATATATATATATATTTTTTTTTTTAATGGAAGAAATGGGTAACTAATTCGAGACATTCATTCAGGAGTTAAGGACAGTTTACACAACTTTAATACCTTGTTTGACGGGAATGAAATCTGATTTTGGGTATTTGATTTTTAATAATCTGATGTTCAGAAATGTGATTCTATTATAGTGTTTGCGTGTCATTTGGAATTGTATCAAAGAAATTAATTAAGTGAATTCCTTTTCAAATGATTGGTAATGACAAATAATAGATTAAATAATTAAAAAGTTCACAAAAATACCTCCACCCATATAATAAATAAAAATCAATATAAAGCAGCATTATATTATATAGTTTTATTAATAATATATTAATTTAAAAAAATATGTATAATATATCAATTAATAATTTATGATTAATATATAAAAATAAAAGAACATAAAAGAAATCTGTGTTAGAGGAGAGTCATATATAGTTGCAGAATATAGATCATAATAATCCAAGAATGTAACTATCACAAGAAATATTGTGTGCTAATACTAATAAATAAGTTAAAACTTTCAAAAGCAATAATAAAATTAAGCGTACAATTTGAAATGAATGTGCTATGAAGCATAAACATTGGATTTGGCCTATGAATTGACATATAAACTGTATACATATTTTCATATCAATTCAAATTCAAACAATATTTTATATTATTTCAGTAGATTTCACTAATAGGTAAATAAACGTATGAATTTAATATATTGAAGAAGGAAAAGAATGCAAGCAACAAGAAAACAATGACTATGGGAGATAATTATTACGTAGGGAAAAGAATAAAACTTTATAACTAAGAAAATATATATGGGTAATAATGTATTTTTTATTTTTAGTATCAAATCCCTCAGGAAAGGAATCATAATAAAAATTGGGTTTCACATTCCCATATTTTCATGGCAAAATTCCTGATTTGCAGGATCCTTTGCCAAATTTTAGAAAATTTGTCCAAACAATATTATCTCATGATTTCAAGGAATTAGATTGCCAAATAATATGTCATTTTCGAGTAAACAGATGGGTCCATAAAATTCAATCTTTTCCTTTCTGAATAGAAAAAAAAAAAAAAAAACACTTTTATAATATTAATTTTAGGGATGCATGCTGTGCACTACAGTCGTATATGTTTTTTTTATCCAACACATATCTACGATTTTTTATATTCTAGTTCAAACCAAACCTATTAAATTTTAAAATTGTACATTTTGCAGTCCGATCGACTTGAGCAGAGTTGGAGCAATTTTTATAGTCCTAACATTCCCAAACTCATTTGCACTTCGTTAGTATACTTTCATTTTACAAATAAATTAAGTAAATTCACCAAAAATTATAAAACGTAAAACATCAACTAATAAAACACAATCTCAATTAATATCACATATATATATATTTAAAAATCACGGCCTTATCATAACAAGCTTTCCTTGAAAAAATAAACTCATTACCTAGTTTGCAGATTATGGACACCATCAACTCGTGTTCCTTTTCTACTTTTTAGCACTTAAGATAATTAAGGTTTATGGGTCTTTTTAATGGATAGGTTGGGCCTCGTTAAAGACATAGTAAATTAAAAATACACCTAATTATCTTAGTCTCCCTACCTAATTAGCTCCAAAATATTAAATGCAATGTTTTTTTTTTTTTTTTTTTGGAGAACTATTTTTTCATTCATATATACAAATATATATAGAACGTTTTATGCAGACTACGTAAAAATAAAACCCGATTTGCGATTTTTTAATCAAGAAATTCAAAATCAATCCATTCAATCTTCAACCCGCAAATTGCGGTCGATTTTTGTTGAGCCAGCTGGTTGAGGATTGAACAACATTGTGATAATTATCATTTTTTATGCAAACTTAATAATCACGAAATCATATAGATGTTTAGTAACACAACATGAACAATTTAACAGAAACGTAGTTTAAAAGAATTGTAAAACGACTGGCCTGATGAGAGTCACGCCACTGGACGCTTGTTTTAAGAAAGTGTTTGCCTCTTCTATTGCAGGTCTTGGCGGTTGATCACAATCCCAAGATAAAATTAATATGGCCTCGCCGTATCCTCATTTGTGAGCACGCTGACAGAAAGACAAAGAAGCATACCTTATCTCTAGTGCCCTTGCACAATATATGAAAATATTTTAGTGGATGCAACTAGTTAGTGAGTGTGTTATCTATGGCCCTACGACACACATATATAGTGTTCATGAAACCTTATTGGTCAAAAACATGTAAAGCTACATATAGAGTTAGACGAGGAGTTTCGATCAGTAGAGTGGAAGTGATCAGGAAGTCAACCCAACAGTAATAAATGCGCTGATGGAAATAAATGCTGAAGGAGAAGGGTATTTATGGCAAATGATTGAAGATATCCTCATATCAGCTAAGTGCATTTAATGTGACTGACAGAAAGTATAACAGAGTGTACAGTGTGAATAGTTGCAGGGATCCGATCCTGAAAATGGGGGACCAGTTTTTGAGAAATCAGATTCTATCTCTCTTAAATGGGCAGAATTCAAATCCAAGTATAAATAGAGAGTGTTTCAAGAAATAGAGACAAGCAACACAAACGAGAGAAATATTTTGAAGCATAATTTTTCTAAGTCTCCAAACTCAAGAACAGAGCACTCGTCAGACTAGTCATATGTTGACGAAAGTTGAAGTTGAAGATCATAGACACATAAAAATTTGAGTGATTTTGTCAGAGTGTTGTGAGAAACTGTTATCCATCTCTGTCAAGTGATAAAGCTTTGTAGTATAGGACTTCTTTGTGATTTCCTGTAACGAACTTGTGGCCTTTTCATTTGTTTATTGGCACAAGAAGAGTATACCGTAAACTGCGTGTTTTCTAGTATAACCCAAGATCTAAGTGACTTAGAAGAGTGAACTAAATGATTTACATCCATATAACCACTATAAAAATTCTATGTGTTTGATTTATTGCATTTTTACCTGCATACTTGTCAAAAACATTCAAACACTTAAAGTTAACTGTTAAAAGATTTTCAAAAAGGAATTTGCGAAAACTGGGGATAAAATCTTTTTGAGTTAAAGAAACTACTTGTGAAAAACACTAGATAAATTCACTGCAAGTAATTAAAAACTCTGATTTTCTCAAAATCAGCTGAGTCATATCAGAAGAGTGGTCTACTCTGCTGTTAAAAGATTTGTGCGCAATCAACTTAGTCTACTTACGAATCTTGATCGGCTTAGTCTGCTCACAGAAAAAGTTAGAGAATTTTTAAGTTAAAATTTTCAGAGGTCTATTCACCCCCCTTTCCCCTCTAGACCTCATTTAACCACTTGGGACCAACAAGTGGTATCGGAGCAGGTGGTTCATCTGAATCAGTTGCCTGATCAACGAGCTTGATCCAAGTATTTTTCAAAGGTTTTCAAAAGAGCATATTTTGAAAAACAAAACTTTTTGAAAAATTGATTGTATCAGCCATGTTCCCACATCGGCGGTATAAGGTTTGAGGATTGGAAGATCCGCGTGAAAATCTTCCTTGCTACTTACAATGATAATAGGTACACGTGCATAACCAAAGGTCCTTCAAAATCACCAAGACCATAAAAGTAAATGATAGAAGAAATGGTGGTGAACACAGAGCTTGAAGAGATGACAGCTGAGGAAGTTAAGCTGCTCAATTTAGATAAAGTTGGCCATTTTATCATGACCAGAGCCCTAGATAATGACCGATTTGATAAGGTCAAGCATTGTAAAACTGCGAAAGAAATGTGGGACAAGGTTCGTGATATAAGCGAAGGAAACGACGCCATCAAAGAACACAACTTGAGCATAGCTCTTGAAAAGTTGGAGAACTTCACGATGAAGTCCGGAGAAACAATTGATCAGATGAATACAAGGTTTACAAGGACACTGAATGAAGTTTTAAAGCTGGGAAAGACCTTCACTGATAAAGAAATCACTGTTAAAGTTCTGAAGGCGCTACCTCCCAAATTCAACATGAAGATTACAACCATGGAAGAATCAAGGGATCTAAGATCTCTCTCACCGAGCTGTTTCTTGTACTCAAGGCGTATGAGTATAAACTACCAGAATTGGTATAGAAGAAACATGAACTTCGAGTCCGACAGCTGCTGAAAATCCAAGAAGATCAGCAAACAAAAATAAAAAAATGGACTCATCTGATGAGATCATGCTGCTCAACAAAAAGGAGTACACTGCTGGTGACATTGCATTGCTGTTAAACAACTTTAAGAAGCTCTACTAGAGAAAGATGAAGAAAAAAATACAACAATGCTTCTACTTCTAACCCTATCTCTCATCCTCATGATAATAAGGATTCTTATAAATTCAAACTAATGTGCTATAACTGCAGGATATTGGGACATTTCATCAAGGACTGCCCATATCCTAAAGCTGAGAAATACTTAATGGAAGAAACGATGATCAGAAAGGAAAAGAGACACAACAAAGTAAAAGTGTTGATGGCTGAAGCTGAAAAGTTAGCTGCCATCTAGTTGTCTGATTCGGATTCAGAGACATTAGAAGATGACTCTACTGAAGATGAGCAACCTGCACTACTCTGTCAAATGGCCAAAGAATTAGATGACTCTGATGATGAGGTAACTCCTTCTGAAAGTGAACTATTTAGTTCATTTGAGCAAATGATATTAAATAACACAAGTTGTTACTGCATTTGCTAAGCTTAAGGACGAGATGACATTGCTAAAAGAGCAAAATGCCTCACTGAAACTTAAGGTTGAAAATCCACAAGAATCAGCTGAGTATAAAAAGCTTGAGCAAGAGAATGAGTCTCTGAAAGCTGAATGTGAAGTATATAAGGTAAAATCATGGAACTTGAGAAAGTCATAGAGTCTCATGACAAGTATTTTGTTGCATTAAATAAAACGCTCAGTAAATAGAAACTGCCTTTAGAACAGGAAAAAATAGAACTGAACCATATTGAAAAATTCATATCTGCTGACAGTAGTAAGGTCATTTTGTATGTTCAGACTTCTAAACCTGCTTCACCCGAGATTGAACTAAAGGAGAAGAAAGCTCCTAAGGCTAAAAAGAGTAAAGAGCCTAAGATAGAAAAACAGACTAGTAAAACTAAACAGCAGAGTCCTAGGAAGTCTGCTGATAAAAGTAAAACTAATCAGACTAGTAATAAAACTAAGTCGTCTGTTATTGAGCAAGCAAAGAGTAAACCAAAGAAGCATAAGAATCATAAAAATCAAAATGTTTGGTATGGAAATGAGTCATCATATTATGTGCAACCTGCTGCATATCCACTATTATATCATGCACCTCAATATCTATCTTACTATGCTGCATATCCTGCTCATCATCCAAAGCATGCATACCCTGCTTATCATGCACCCTACCCTGCTTATGAGCAGTATTAATATCATAATGATTATCACAACAACATGCCTGCTGATTATGATGACAACATAATAGCTCATGCTCCTGCTAAAACTCCAATGCCTAAGAAGCCTAAGACTTCAAAATCTCGGGTTGTCAAAGGTGAAACTAATCATTCAGGACCCTCTCAATAAAGGGTACCTAAAATAATTTTATTTTATTTGAACGTTAGGATTAGGAGTAGGAGTAAAGTAGAGAAGAAATGGTACTTGGACAGTAGATGTTCAAGGCACATGTATGGAGACATACATGAACTGACTGATGCTGCTGCCATAGACGGTCTTAATGTTATATTTGGAGATAACAAAGAAGGCAATATTGTGGCGTGTGGAAAGCTGATCAAATACAACATAAAGATATCTGAAGTCTCATATGTGAAAGGCCTCAAGTATAATATGATGAGCATAAGTCAATTTTGTGACAAGGGATTCTCAGTCATCTTCTCATCAGATAGGTGCTATGTTGAACAAATTGGAATCAAGAAGGTTATTTGATCTGGAAGAAGACAAGAGAATATCTACATAGTCAATTGGAATTCTATGGACAAGAATTCTAATGTTTGTTTGGTGGCCTCAACACCAAGTGATATATCAGTTGACTTTGGCACAGAAGAATGAATCATGTGAATTTCAAGATAATCAACAGATTAATCAGGACTAATCTGGTAAAAGGAATTTCAAAGACAGTCATGAGCAAAGACAAGCTATGTGACGCCTGTCATAAGGGTAAAAAAATCAAGTCATCTTTTAAAAGTAAGAAGCACCAATCTTCAACAAGAATTTTGGAGTTGTTACATATGGACTTATTTGGACCCATTTATCCAATCAGCAATGGTAGGAAAAAATACTGCCTAGCTGTTGTGGATGACTTTTCAAGATACACTTGGGTTGTCTTCATGAAGAAGAAGAGTGAAACAAGGAGTATCTTACCAATCTGATGGAACTGATCCGGATTGAGAAAAGCCTGAAGATATTGAAGATTATATTAGATAGAGAGACTGAATTTACAAACTCTACTGTTGAAGAGTATTGTAACATCAGAGGAATCAGCCACGAGTACTCTGCTGCCAGAACCCCTCAACAAAATGGAGTTGCTGAAAGGAGAAACATAATTCTAAAAGAAGCTACTAGGACAATGAGAGTTGAAGCAAAACTGCCTTAAAGATTATGGCAGAAGCCACAAATACAACATGCTACACCCAGAACAGATGCATGATTAACATAAGTCAAATCAAGACACCTTATGAAGTCTGGAACAATAGAAAGCCTAATATTCATAATCTTAGGATTTTTGGTTGTAAATGTTATGTTTTGAATAAGGGGAAAACCACCTTACTGCATTTGCAGAAAAAGCTGATGAAGTTGTTTTTGTAGGTTACTCTACTGTTAGTAAAGCCTATAGAGCGTTCAACAAAAGAACTTTACTTGTAGAATAATCTATTCATGTAGTATTTGATGAACAAACAATCTTCTGAAAAGAATCAAAGTGCTAATTCAGATATGTCTACTAATTTTCAGAAATTGAGTGTTGAAAGAAAAGAAGAATATGTTCCCATCATACTACCTGATCTCAACTCAGCTGCTCAAGCGCTGTTCAAAATCAGTGTGCTGATTGTTTAACAGACGAGGTGCAAACAGCTGACATACCAGAGACTGTTCAATAGACTGTAAATGTTCAACATACTACTACTGAAACTCCAACAGTTCTTGCAAGAGTAATCAAGGGGACAACACCCAGATTTAAAACCTGATCTCAGATGGCTCAGAGATCACCCACCTAATTTAGTTATTGGTGATCCACTGGATAGAGTAAAGACTGTTGGTCCCAAGTGGTCAGTTGAGGTCTAGAGTGGGGGGGGGGGGGGGATAGAACTCTGAAAATTTTAGATTTTCAAACTTTTCAAGTCTTGTGTCAGCAGACTAAGCTGGTCGAGAATTGTAAGTAGAATAGGCTGATCACACACAAAGCTTGAACAGCAGAGTTGACCACTCTTCTGATTAGTTGATTTCAGTAAAATCAATTTTCAATCAGATTACTTGCAGCGGATTTTAAACAGTGTTTTTCACAAGTAAACTTTTGCAACTTAGAAAGTATTTTATTCCCAGTTTTTGCAAACTCCTTTGAAAATCTTTCTAACAGTTTTCTAAGTGTTCTTATGCAACTTGAAAGTATGCAAGGAAATAATGCAAGTTAAAACATAAAGAATTTTTATAGTGGTTATATGGATAAAAATCCTTTAGTCTACTCTTCCAAGTCACGAAGATCTTGGGTTATACTATAATCACGCTCTACAACAAATGACGAGTCGTAAGTCCATAGCAGGAAATCACAAATAAACTCCTATTCTCTGAAGTAATATCACTCACTTAGATGGATATCTACTTCTCACACGCTCTTCTAATACAGATTCATTCAGAAAATATTTTCTTTTTGCTTCAACTTAGCTTCTGTCAACAAATAACTTCGGCAGACGAGTGAGTTGTTCTTGAGCTTTTGAGACTTAGAGAAATTCTGCTTCGCGTATGAAATCTCAGATTGTTGTGTTGTCTCTAACTCTTGAATCCAGTTCTAGTTATACTTGTTTTTGAAATCTATCCGTCGAAGACGACACAAATTTCAAAGCTACAAGTATTGGTCCCCGATTTCCTGGAACGGCTCTCTGCAACTGTTGCATTGTACAGTCTGCTGTACTTTTCTACCAGTCGCATTAAATGCACCCTGCTAATCCGAGAATGTCTTCAATCATTTGCCATTAATACCCTTCTTCAACATCATTTATCACTCCAAGTGCATTTATTACCGTTGGGCAGACTTCTTGTTCTCTTCCGCTCTGCTGATCGAAGTGACCAGTCTGATAGATACTCTGCTGATCAAAACTTGAACTAATCTGATTTGAGTCAGCTGATAACCTACCCTTCTGATTTCGAATTTAGCATAAGATCAGTAGTCTTCTGGACCTTGAACTTTTGACCCTTATAATAGTCTTCTTACTTGGTCAAAATTCTTCTAAGGGATCTAAGCATTCCTCACTTAGCTGATTCTGATGTTTTGGAAATCATCAGGACCTCCCTCAAATTCTTGCAGTCTATCTTCATCTTTATCTTATGATGACAAATTCTTCAGCTGAGTACCTGTGACTAAGCTAAAGTTTTAATCCTCAAGAATTTCTGAGATAGAAATAAATGTTGGAAGAAAACTAGATTTTGAAATTATTATAAGTTACAAGTTATCTGGTGAGATAGACAGAAAATAAAATACAAGAGATTACAAGAAAATAGGCATCCTAGTCTAGTCCTTCTTCTCTTTTTGTTTTCCATCTTTCTTTTCTTCCTTGTCTTCTTTATTTTCTACTCTGTCTTCTTCTGGTGATACAAGATCATCATTTCATCTTCATCACTTGAGGAGTTTAAGGCATATACTTTTTTCTTCAGCTCCTCCAAATTTTTGTATTTCGTATATAGATTTAGCTGCGCTTCTGCTGAGTCCTTGGATGCATCAATTTCTTTATCTGTCTTTGCTGGTTCCTTGGATTGTTCAGAGTCAGAAGAGTCAGAATCATCAGCTTCTTCTTCTTTATCCTTCTACTCGACAGTTGACTGATCAACTGGCCTGCTTGTATTTTCTTCTGTCTTCTCAACAGACTCCTCCAGTTTTTCAGTTACTGTTTCAGCAGGCTTTTCAGCAGCAGTTTCAGCAGTCTTATCAGCAGCATCAACCTTTGTTGCAGAGGCATTATCTTCCCCCTTTTTGTCATCAGTAGCAGGGTTGACAAGTAGCTCCTTAGGCAATTCCTTAGGCAAGACTGGTGTGATGTTGATTGCTTCACAAAGAAGTCTGACGTTCTCTTCAACCACATCCATATGAACGTCTCTTCTGGCCTGTTGTGCTTCAGCAAAACTCTCCACCTTTCCAAAAGTCAGATCAATTTGATCCAGCAACTTACTTTAAGTTTCGAAAATCAGCTCAGCAGCCATGGTGAAGGTCTTCAGCATACTTCTGCTAGATTGCTCATGAGCATGCATGCTTCAGCAACAACTCTGTTGACATTATTCCACCCAACTGTATTGCTTTGTGATCTTGCTCCAAGTGTTTCCAAATCCAGCTTGATAGTTGGTATATCTTGTTTGATTTCAGCAGCAGCAGTAGACATTAGAGCAGAGGCAATCTCCTCAAACTTTTCCAAGTGCTCTCTATTTTTGTCCTCCATTTCCTTCATGGCCTTTGATATCATCTGTTGAATGGAGTCAAACAGGGATGACTGAACATATGAGGAAGTTGAAGTTGGTGGGATATCTGCTAGGCTAGGAGTGCTTTCCTTCTCCTTTGCCTTTTCTGCTGTTGGTTCTTGGACCTTTCTGGGTTCATCTGCAATTGTAACAACATCATAACCGTCAGCAGAGATAACAATTTTATGTGTAAAAACCTAAGCAGGGTGAACGGTGTTGTTGTCTGCTTTGGCAGTTCTTCATATGTTTTGACTGCAGGTCATAAAACGATTTGTTGAAAACTAGGCAGGGGAGTCATAGAACTTGGCTGACCCTTCTGACACCTTGTCTTCTTCGACCACATTTCCAGGGTGATGGAAATGGCCAACTTCACTGCTCTGTCCAGCAAGTCTTCTCCCTCAGCAGGGTCCTCTGGAACATAATCTCTTATCTTCTTGGCTTCAGACTTAGCCATTTTCCTTAACCTCCATCTGACCATGTCCATGAAGAAGTCTGAGTCAATAGCTTGTTTCAGGCATTCAGTCTTCAGCCAAGTTAACACCTAAGCTTCCTCTACTGAAAATGCCTTCCATTCAACTCCTTAGTCTTTGTCAGTCTGTAGTCTCTCCATCTGTTGTATCTGATTTTCTCCTTGACAAACAGACTCTGACGGATGAGCAGGTTGTTGTAGCTCTCCAATTTAGCCTCGAACCTTTTATAAGCCTCTGGATTGTCAAGCACAACCGTCAAGGCATACTTGAGCTCTGATTTCTGTTTCTTAGGCTCCTTGCCATAGGCATCATTGGCCTTGGCTGATTTCGGTCCCTTGGCTCCCCAATTTTGATGCCACCACTGTACCTTGGACCATGGGCGTCCTTAGTACTGGCTTCTATGGCAGCATCCAAGTCTTCTGCTTCTTTTGCAGCTAACTCATCAGGTGTCATCTTTTTAGCCTGAGCTTCCAGCTCACTAAGTCTCACTGCTTCTTGGTATTCTGCTTCTTCCTTCTTTTTCAGCTCTCTTTCTTCTTTTCTCTTCTGAGCGGCAGACACCTTCCATTTGCCAGTTCTTTTCCTCTTGGCAGCAGGGTTTTCCACAACCTTGAGAGGTTGAGCATCAATTGGTTGAGGATGGATAAGCAGAGGTTCACCCTCACCAATTGTGCTAGTCTGCTGGTTTATCTCCGTGACAGCAGACTGAGCCAATTCGGAGTTAGCAGCAGACTTCTCTGTTTGTTCAATAGGTCTCTCTGCTGACGCTGTATCCTCCCTCACTTTTTTAATTGGCTCTTCAGAGAAAGTGACCTTCATCCGTGCCTTGGACTTGGTCATAGCCCCAGTTGGCTTAGGCTCAGCAGCAAGCCTCTTTGCAGAACTCCTGGTTCTCCTCTTCATTTTAACCTGAACCGGTTCATCAGACTCGGTTCTATCAAGAAATGTTGTTGCTGCACTTTCTCCTAGTTCCTTAGTCACTTGAGTGACTATCTTGTTCACAATTTCTGAAACAACTGATCTGGCTTCAACAGCAGGGTCTGCTGTTTGATCAGTAGACTTACTAGTCTGTCCAGTAGTCTTGGCATTTTTCGCAGCACCGGCCTCTTTGGTGTTCCCCTTCCCTTTCCTTTTAGGGGTAACAACCACTTTATGCTCCACTCTTACTGGTTCATACTTGTGGAACCTCTTCAATGCATGATCTACCTTGCCATTCTCCATCTGGCAGTTCAAAGCCAGGAACAGATGACTAAACAGAATGGCGTGTCCATTTTTCTTGACAGCCAAAATGTTGAACATATGAGCAGCCCAGTTCACATCCAAACCGTAGTAAATGCAGGCCATGGTGTGAAACCTCCTTCTGGGTAACCTATCCAATGAGCTGGTTGAACTCTCGATGATGTCAGCAAATCGTTGATACTCATATTTTAGCTGAGTCTTCATCATCATGTCTGAGATTTCTTCTCCCTCTTTAGCACATATAGCCCAGAAAGCTTCCTCTTTCTGGGAACCAAGAACAGATACTTCTCCTCCCTCATTCTTCAAACCATAAAATTCACTCAACACGGCAGGGGAAATGCAGATCATTTTCCCACCAACCTTCCCAATCATGGTACTCTTCGCCATATCAATCTTTCTACCAGCGTAGAACTCAGTGACATCTTCTAAGAACACCAGTTCTTCATGAGCTTCAAGAACCGTAACCAACCCAGATTCCTTAATGTTCTCCAGTAAACTCTTCATGAGTTGGGTTCCTGATGCGTAGAACTAAGCGTAGCTCAGATATCTACCTTAACTCCAGCCATTTGATTGATTTTGAGTGATTTAGTGAGATCTAAGAACTTTAAGACAGAAAACAAGAGATTAGTAACTTCTTGAGTGCTTAGAATATTTAGGGTGCGTAAGCTTGACTCCTCTGATCAGATCTGGATTTATAGATTTCAATCAGCTTCGGTTTTCTTGTTTTACGCGAACTGTTAGATTAATCTGACAGTTTTTAGATCGTGTGGGCGAGATTTACGGATTTCAGATATTATATTTTAATGTCATATGGGCGGGAAACTCAAGCGACACTAGTTTGTTACTTATAAAAGCGGGTTTTTTAATATAACATTTTTAGTACAAACTTATATAATATATCAGACGAGTAGAGTTTAACTTATCTAATAGACGAGTGATCTGATATCTGATATTACTAGTGAATGTCAATAACTAGTAATCTTCCTCTGCTGTTTGTCAATCCAGCAAGATAAATTATCTTCAATATTCAAGAATTAAGAACAAATCTTCTGAACATATAACTCTAACTAACTGATATTAACAAATTTCATATGTAGATCAAGAGTACCGCTAGTCTTACACGTTCCCCCTGACTTCAAGAATCCATAAGTTGACTAGTCTGTTGAGAGTTAACCTTGAAGATGATAAGATAAGTAAGCTAATGAACTCGAGTCTTCTGATGAGTTTTCCCTCAGCTTATGCATCCAAATTTAGTAGTCCTAGTTCAGCTCTTAGAGTTGAAAACCTTGCATCACTTAGTGGTTTGGTGAAGATGTCAGCAATCTGATTATCAGTATGAACATATTCAATGATGACATTTCCCTTTTCAACATGATCTCTGATAAAATGAAGTTTGATCTCGATATGTTTAGTTCTAGAATGACTTGTAGTGTTCTGAGTAAGTGAGATGACACTTGTATTATCACAATAGATTGGAATTCACTGATCTTTATGTTGTAATCTTCTAGTTGATGCTTCAACCAAAGTATATGTGCACAACATGCTCCAGCAGCGATGTATTCAGCTTCAATAGTAGTGATAGATATTGAAGTCTGCTTCTTACTCATCCATGAGATCAGACGACTTCCCAAGAATTGAAAGCCACCTGTAGTGCTCTTCTTATCAATCTTGCAACCAGCAAGGTTAGAATCTAAATGTCCAATAAGCTCAAATCTTGATTCTCTAGGGTACCATAATCCCAAATTCGATATGCCTTGGAGAAATCTGAGAATCCTTTTGGTAGCTAAGAGATGAGATTCTTTAGGATTTGATTGATATTTCGCACAAACCCCAACATAATACATAATGTCTGGTCTACTAGATGTTAGATATAACAGTGACCCTATTATGCCTCTGTACTTGGTGATATCTACTGATTTGCCATCTTCATCTTTATCCAGACGAAGTCCAGTAGACATAGGAATACTAACAGTAGAGCTAGTTTCCATATCAAATTTCTTGAACGGATCCTTTGTGTGCTTAGCTTGGTTGATGAATATTCCATCAGGCAACTGTCTAACTTACAAACCAAGAAAGTAATTTACTTCACCCATCATGCTCATTTCAAACTTGTTTTGCATCAGCTTGGAGAACTTGTCACACATCTGTTGGTTAGTTGAACCGAAAATAATATCGTCCACATATATTTGCATAAGTAATATATGTTCTTCCCATTCAACATTGAACAAGGTTTTATCTAATTTACCTTTTCGAAATCCTTTAATTAAAAGAAAATCAGATAAAGTGTCATACAATGCTCTTGGAGCTTGTTTCAGTCCATAGAGGGCTTTCTTCAGACGATATACCTTATCTCCTTGTAGATAGACTTCAAATCCAAGTGGTTGTTTAACGTACACTTCTTCTTGCAATTCTCCATTGAGAAAAGCAGACTTCACATCCATCTGATAGACAATGAAGTTCTTGTGAGCAGCATAGGCTAGAAACAGTCTGATTGCTTCAAGTCTTGCTACTGGTGCAAATGTTTCATCAAAGTCAATGCCTTCGTCCTATCAGTAACCTTTGGCCACTAGTCTTGCTTTATTTCTGGTGACAATACCATCTTCAATCATTTTATTTCTGAAAACCCACTTAGTGCCAATGACTCTTTGATGACTTGGTCTAGGAACTAAGTACCAGACTTCATTTCTTTCAAATTGATTCATCTCCTCTTGCATAGCTTCAATCCAGTTAGAATAATTGAGAGCTTCTTCAATCCAGTCTCTATTTGGATTAGAAAGCTGACAAACATAGCATCATATGCAGCAACTCTTCTAGTCTTTACTCTATCCAAAGGATTATCAATCACTAACTCTGGTGGATGATTCTTAAGCCATCTGAGATCAATTTGGAAATTAGGATGTTGTCCTCTTGATTGATCTTGCAACACTTCTGTTGGAGTTCCAGTAGTAGTCTGTTGAACAGTCTCTGGTCTGTCAGCTGGTGGTAACTCGTCTGTTAGACAATCAGTGGACTGATTTTGAACAGCACTTGAGCTAGCAGTTGAGTTGAGATCAGGTAGTATGATGGGTACATATTCTTCATTTCTTTCAACACTCCATTTCTGAAAATCAGTAGACATATTTGAATTAGCACTTTGATTCTTTTCAGAAGATTTGTTTAGTTCATCAATTACAACATGAATAGATTCTTCTACAAGTAAAGTTCTTTTGTTAAAGACTCTATAAGCTTTACTAACAGGAGAGTATCCTACATAAACCGCTTCATCAGACTTTTCTGCAAAAGCACTAAGGTGATTTTTTCCATTATTTAAAACAAAACATTTACAACCAAAAATTCTGGTAGTGAATGTTTGGCTTCCTGTTATTCCAAACTTCATATGGCATCTTGTTCTGATTTTTGTTGATCATGCATCTATTCTGGGTGAAGCAGGTTGTATTTGGGGCTTCTGCCCAGAATCTTTGGGGCAGTTTTGCTTCAACTATCATTGTTCTGGTAGCTTCCTTCAGAGTTCTGTTTCTCCTTTCATCAAATCCCTTTTGTTGAGGGTTTCTGGAAGCAAAGTACTCATGGCTGATTCCTCTGGCACGACAATACTCTTCAACATTAGAGTTTGTAAACTCAGTCCCTCTATCTTATCTGATCTTCAATATCTTCATGCTTTTCTCATTCTGGATCAGTTCCATCAGATTAGTTATATGCTCCTTGGTTTCACTTTTATTCTTCATGAAGATCACCCAAGTGTATCTTGAATATTCATCCACAACAGCTAGGCACTATTTATTTGCACCGTTGCTGATTGGATCAATGGGTCCAAATAAGTCCATATGTAGTAGCTCCAAAATCCTTGTAGAAGATTGGTGCTTCTTGCTTTTGAAAGATGACTTGATTTGTTTATCCTTCTGACATGCGTCACACAGCTTGTCTTAGCTCATGACTGTTTTTGGAATTCCTTCTACCAAATCATTCTTGATTAGTCTGTTGATGGTCTTGAAATTTACATGATTCATCCTTTTGTGCCAAAGTCAACTGATTTCACTCGGTGTTGAAGCCACCAAGCAAACGTTAGAATCCTTGTCCGCAAAATTCCAGTCGACTACATAAATGTTTCCTTGTCGTCTTCCTGATAAGATGACCTTCTTTTTACCAATCTTTTCAACATAACACTTATCCGATGAGAAGATGACCGAGAAACCTTTGTCATAAAATCGACTAATGCTCAGCAGATTGTATTTGAGGCCTTGAACAAAAGACGTCAGATATTTCAATGTTTCCTTTGACCAGCTTTCCACATGCAACAACCTTGCCTTCTTTGCTGTCTCCAAACGTAACTTTCGGAACGTCTACAGCAGCAGCATCTGTTAGTTCATGTATGTTGCCACACATGTGTTTTGAACATCCACTGTCCAAGTACCACTTCTTTTCTACTTTACTCCTACTCCTAATCCTAACCTACAAAACAAAAGAAAATTATTTTAGGTACCCTTTATTGAGAGGGTCCTTGAGGATTAGTGTCACCCTTGACAACCCAAGATGTTGAAGTCTTAGGCTTCTTAGGCTTCTGAGTATTGGCAGGAGCATGAACATGTTTATCTTCATCATATTCAGCAGATGTGTTACGTTGATAATCAGTATGATAAGGACGATGTTCATAAATAGAGTATGGTGCATGACATGCAGGATATGCATGCATTGGATGAGCAGGGTAAGGAACATAGTATTGTGGAAATCGAGGTGCATGATATATAGGTGGATATGCAACAGGTTGCACATAATATGATGACTCATTTCCATACCAAGCATTTTAATTTTTCTTATTCTTATGCTTCTTTGGTTTACTAGATGATTGCTCATTAACAGACGACTTAGTTTTGTTACTAGTCTGGTTGGTTTTAATTTTATCAGCAGACTTCATAGGACTCTGTTGTTTAGCTGTACCAGTCTGTTTTTCTATTTTTGGCTCTTTGCTCTTCTTAGCCTTAGGAGCTTTCTTCTCCTTTAATTCCTTCTCAGGTGAAACAGGTTTAGTTGTCTGAACATACAAAATGACCTTACTATTGTCAGTAGATATGAATTTTTCAGTATGATTCAGTTCTAACTTATCCTGTTCTAAAGGCATCTTCTGTTTTACTAGACATATGCGTTGATGCAACAGAGGACTTATCATGAGACTCTATAACTTTTTCAAGTTCCATGATTTTACCCTTATATATTCACATTCAGCTTTCAGAGATTCATTCTCTTGCTCAAGCAATTTGTATTCAGCTGATTCTTTTGGTCTTTCAACCTTAAATTTCAGTGAACTATTTTGCTCTCTTACCAATATCATCTCTTCTTTAAGCTTAGCAAATGCATCAACAATACTTGTATTATTAACAATCATTTGCTCAAATGAATTAAGTAAGAGATGAGAATCTACAAAGATGAGAGCAGGGTAACTTAAGAAGAATCTACTAATGATGTGAACCCTGCTCTTATCTGTCTGATGGCCAAGGAATCTGATGATTCTGAAGATGAGGTAAGGTAGTTACCTCATCTTCATAATCATCAGATTCCTTGGCCATCAGACAGATAAGAGCAGGGTTCTCATCTTTAGTAGATTCTTCTTCAGAAGTGTCTGAATCTGAATCAGACGAGTAGATAGCAGCAAGCTTTTCTGCTTCAGCCATCAGCACCTTGCCTTTCTGATGTTTTCTCTCCTTTCTGATTCTCTTCTTTTCTTCAGTGTACTTTTCAGCTTTAGGATATGGACAGTCTCTGATAAAATGTCCCAATTTCCTGCAGTTATAACTAATTAGTTTGGATTTATAAGCATCCTTACTATCATGAGAAAAAGAAGTAGGGTTAGAAGTTGAAGCATTGTTGTATTTGTTCTTCATTTTTCTCTTGTAGAACTTCTTGAAATTATTTATCAGCAATGCAACGTCTCCAGCAGTGTACTCCTTTTTGTTAAGTAGTGTGGCTTCATCAGTTGAGTCCACTTTTTTGCTTTTGTGTGATGTTCTTCAAGGATTTTTAGCAGCAACAAGGGCAGTTGTGGGGCCTAAAGTTGAGGTTTCTTCAATTAAATATATCCATTTTTGGATACATATCCTGCCTCAATGGGGTAACGGTAAATTTGAAAGGGTTCCAAGCAAATCATCGTAACCATCTAAACCATTGAAGCAAGAAATATTGCAGCATTAAATGCGGCTTAAGAAAGTGTTTGGATATAAAACTTCATCCTATGGTTGGATGTAGTGCCTAGCATTGCGAAGCTCATGGTTATCTTCTATGATAACATTGGAGCTATTGCTAAAGCAAAGCATTCGAGATCTCACCAGAAATCTAAACACAATTGAAAGAAAAAGTACCATTTGATTAGAGAAATCATTGGTAGAGTTAACGCACATAATGGATCGCGTCGACTCAAAAGACAGCTTAGCGGATCCACTAAAAGAGGCTATATCATGAAATGAGTTCGAAGAGCATCTTTAAAAAGATGGGTCCTAGAAACATTTGTGATTGGCTTTAGGGTAAGTGGGAGATTGTTGGGATAGTGCCCTGCAAGCCAACATAATTAGCTTGTACTGGAACTATCATTATCTTTCTTTAGTATAAATGATTTAATACGCACGTTTATTTATATGTGTATAAGGATAAACAATGGCCAACTTCATCTCTCGCGAATACATTTAAGCGATTGGATGAAATCCTTAGATTACATTTGACTATGGGAAAATTCACTTCAGTACTGAGTGCAATCATGAAACAGTCTCTAAGGTCGTAATCTTAAAACACGTTCCAAGTCATAGATTTCGAAAAACGACACGGGGTATCGTAGGAATCGCCAAGACTTGTACAAGTATGCATGATTCACATGGAGTGAATTTGTAGCGTTTCATGAGCAAGGCATTTGAGACCAGTGCATATGAGTAGGTGGTTCGATAGAGGATCGAACGCATCGAACGACCCGAACAGAGAAACCCATTGTGGAAGCGCATGACGCATATCGGTGATGGGATGTTTCTCAAGGCTTGTAATAGTGTACGATTTAGTCCTTTGACTTGAGGTGCTAGGGCGAATTTGGTGCATGAATGTGCGTACTTAGATCTAGGTATAGATCACTTAGCCTGATCATAACATGCCTAGGTTGGGTGCGTATAGTTATGTACGCGAGTGGTTAGTACCAATATGGAATCTACCGACTCATCGTAATGGATGAGAGAATTTCCTATACGATTCTTAGATAATATATCCGAGGAATCCATGGCGGTGGTCGGTGATGGATTTGGGAAAGGGTTTCCAAATTTAGCAGTCACACTGGAATATTATCATGAATTAGAAAGTATAGTTATCGAGACATATTTAGAGGTGCCGATCAATTCACACACCCTAAGTCTTGATCGGGAAAATTAGTCGATAGAAGGACCGTATGTACATGGCAATTATAAGAGATGAGGTTCACAAATATCAATTCACCTGAAGTTGGGCTTCATGGGCTTGTGGCTAGACATCGACCATAAAGTGTGGGTACTCCTGAGTTAATAGAGGAATTGATTCTAGGAGTGGTCAATTAAAGGTTGTTTAATTGACCGGAGCAATTTATTGTTCATAAATTAAATCACGAGGAATTCGTGGGCCTGCTGCCAATTGATGGTGAACCCAGAGGGTCACACACAATACAATTGGACAGTGACAGTTATAAAAGGGTATAAAAGGAATTAATTGATTTAAAGGTAATTAAATCAATTAAATGAATTAAAGTGTTAATTCAAGTGGGAGATTAATTAGTTGATCTAATTAATTAAAGGAAATATTAATTTATTAATTAATATGGACTGGGTATTTAATTAAGGTGGTTAATTAAAAGAAGGCTTGCAAGACATGGGCCTTTAATTAAAAGGCCATAAGGAGTCTTGCAAACCTAGGTCAAGAAGGAGGCTTATAAATAGAGTTTCTACATGAACTCAAAGAAGAACAAAAGGCTAACACCCTAGAAAAGCAAACCCTAGCCGCCCTCTGACCTAGCCGCACTAGCCCTTGCGCCGCCACCTAGCTGCCGCCGCCACCACCCTGGCCGTGAGCTGCTCTTGTGCTGCCGTGAATTCCCCTCCTGTTCCTTTGTGCTGGATCTTGCTCTGCCAAGTAGATCTGCCCAATCCTTCATTAACAAACCTCTTAGATCTAGTTCTTAGCCTAAGACTAAGAGGTGTTGCCAGAATCCAATTGGTGTGGACTAATCTCTGGAGGTGAGACAATTGGATCACTTATGTGAATCAGAATCAGAGTTGGAGGTTGCCACCACCTTGCCTGTATATGTGCTTTGATTCATGCTTTTCGTATACATAATATGGAGATCTATATATGGGACCATGGGTGCTTCGAAATTTTTTAAAATTCTGCACTCTTTGTTGTTCTGACAATCGAGACAACCCAACAGGGGGTGAATAGACCTCTGAAAATTTTAGATTTTAAAATTTTTCAAGTCTTCTGTCAGCAGACTAAGCTGATCGAGAATTGTAAGTAGACTAGGTTGATCGCGCACAAAGCTTGAACAACAGAGTTGCCCACTCTTTTGATGATAACTTAGCTGATTTCAGTAAAATAAATTTTCAATCAGATTACTTGCAGCGGATTTTAAAAAGGGTTTTTCACAAGTAAACTTTTGCAATTTTGCAACTTAGAAAGTATTTTATCCCCAATTTTTGCAAACTCCTTTGAAAATCTTTCTAACAGTTTTCTAAGTATTCTTATGCAGCTTGAAAGTATGCAAGGAAATGATGCAAGTTAAAACACAAAGAATTTTTGTAGTAGTTATAAAGATAAAAATCCTTTAATCTACTCTTCCAAGTCACGAAGATATTGGGTTATACTATAATCACTAAGTTTACAGTACACTCTGCTTACGCTCTACAACAAATGATGAGCCGTAAGTTCACAACAGGAAATCACAAAGAAACTCCTACTCTTTGAAGTAATATCACTCACTTAGATGGATATCTACTTCTCATAACGCTCTTCTAATATAGATTCACTCAGAAAATATTTTCTTTTTGCTTCAACTTAGCTTCTGTCAACAAATGACTTCAGCAGACGAGTGAGCTGTTCTTGAACTTTTGAGACTTAGAGAAATTCTGCTTCGCGTATGAAATCTCAGATTGTTGTGTTGTCTCTAACTCCTGAGTCCAGCTCTATTTAGACTTGTTTTTGAAATCTATCCGTTGAAGATGAGACAAATTTCAAAGCTACAAGTACTGGTCTCCCATTTCCTGGAACGGCTCTCTGCAACTGTTGCATTGTACAGTCTGCTATACTTTTCTGCCAGTCGCATGAAATGCAACCTGCTGATCCGAGAATGTCTTCAATCATTTGCCATTAATACCCTTCTTCAGCATCATTTATTACTCCAAGTGAATTTAATACCATTGGACAAACTTCTTGATCTCTTCCACTCTGCTGATCGAAGTGACCCGTTTGATAGATACTCTGCTGATCAAAATTTGAACTAATCTGATTTGAGTCAGCTGATAACCTACCCTTCTGATTTCGAATTTAGCATAAGATCAATAGTCTTCTGGACTTTGAACTTTTGACCCTTCTGATAGTCTTCTTACTTGGTCAAAATTCTTCTAAGGGATCTAATCATTCCTTACTTAGCTGATTCTGATGTTTTGGAAATCATCAAAACCTCCCTCAAATTCTTGCACTCTATCTTCATCTTTATCCAACAAAGACTAGAAGAGCTGCTGCAAATGAAACAATGTTTGTCAGCTTCCTATCCTAGATTGAGCCCAAACAAATTGAACAAGATCTTAGTGATTCTCACTGGATTGAAGCTATGCAAGAAGAGATGAACCAATTTGAAAGGAATGAAGTCTGGTACTTAGTTCCCAGACCAAATCATCAAAGAGTCATTGGCACTAAATGGGTTCTCAGAAATAAGATGAATGAAGATGGTATTGTTGACAGAAACAAAGCAAAACTAGTTGCCAAGGGCTACTGCCAAGTAAAAGGCATTGACTTTGATGAGACATTTGTACCTGTAGTAAGGCTTGAAGCAATCAGACTGTTCCTTGCTTATGCTGCTCAACGGATAATTGCAAGAAGAAGTTTATGTTGAACAACCTCTTAGATTTGAAGTCTATCAAGGAGGAGATAAAGTATATCGGCTGAAGAAAGCCCCCCTCTATGGACTGAAACAGTCTCCAAGAGCATGAATAAATTTGAAATGAGCATGATGGGAGAACTTAATTACTTTCTTGGATTGCAAGTTAAACATTTTTTCCATTTTTTCTTTGCAATTTTTCGCAGTCAGGGACTGGGAGATCGAAAATTGATCTTGATTCTAAGTTGACCAACCTTCTCTTCACCGGAACACTAGGCTCGATCTTCTGATTGACAGTTAAAGATGAATTGTAACATTCCCAAGCCATATATTGGTCGTTTCTCATTTAACCGACCCCAGTCGTGGTCGGGAATTTCACCTTTTGATTCAACGCTGTTCTTCTCAAGATGACGTTGTAAGCAAATGGTGTGTTCACTACTAAAAATTTCACCATCCTCGTCACATATTTGGGCTTCTTTTCAAGAGTTTTACTTAAAAGATTTGTTCCAAGTGAAACAACTTCTGAACCGCCAAAACCAATCAGCGGGGTGAAAACCCCGATCCAAATAAGGATGTTGTAAGTTCATCCGATCTAGAGCCTCAGAAGAAATAATGTTTGCAGAACTACCGTTATCAATTATCTTTTAACCTCAAAATTTGCAATTTTGAGAGTTAGGACCATTGAGAAGTCAGGATTATTAAGGAAGGGGGTTCCTAAGATCAAATTTCTTTTCCGGTCGAGACACCTGTCTTTATCGACCTCGTCGTTCTTTTTGTAGCATTCCTACTATCTTCACCAGCAGGTCCTCGAGCAATTACATAAATCACACAGTTCACCTGTTCATCCACTTGATTCTGCACATTACGCTGCTGTCCAACAAACTTTCGAGGACTTTTTGATGTATAACGATTGTTAAAATTACATCTTTTCACTTACTCCTTCAGTTGATCCCATGCAATTAACTTTTCTATCTCTTGCTTAAATTGAAAATAATTTTATGTGCTATAACCCCGAGCTCTATGGTATCTACAGTATTTATCATAATTCATCTGATGAGGGATACTTTGGATCCTATACATTCAGGAACTCATGCTCGGTCGGAAATAGATTATCCGAGATCGAAAACCGTGAATCCCGACCTCAAAGACATAATACCGATCCCATGTCCCTGTATGCCCTATCCGATCACTCAGGCAAAGGCTCCGAATCGAAAACTACTGCTGGGCCGACCTCAGGCCCAGGCCTTTGGGCCAAGAAGTGCTCCCCTACGGATGATTCAGCTAGCACACCGCCTCAACTATAAATACCACAAGCATTTATGACGCCAGACACGCTTTCCCAGGTGCTCCCAATTCGAAGCTCCTGCTCGGACTAACCTTGGAGAGTTAGACTATATATTACTCTAGTATGTATTTAGCCTCTAGCTTGTACGGCATCCTATAATGCTCAAATAGGACCCTCATTACTTGTAATTTGTACACACATGATCGAAATATACTTTATTGATCTTCTCCTTCGTATATATGTCTTGCTTGTTTAGTTTCCTATTTTGGCCCCCTACGAAACCGCGTAAGATCAATTGGCGCCCACCGTGGAGCCTTATTTGGGTGTTAGATCGAAAAATGCCTACTACGAGGCGAAATACATACATTCGAGGAGAACCTTCACACGCAGCCGGAGCACGGAATTCCGTTAACAACGAGCCCAATAATCTTTCTCGGGCAGCGCATCAACAAGAGGTTCCACCAGTCATGCCACGAAAGGATTTGAGCTATGTAATCACCTTGGACTTCGTCACCACAAATAACGAAGCGGAGTATGAAGCCCTTATTGCTGGAACGGAAATGGCCCTGAAAGTAAAGATAAAATTCCTTACTATGTTTACTGATTCTTAACTCGTGTGTAGACAGGTCAAGGGCATTTATGAAGCCGAGAAAAGAAGGAAATCGATGAGTGTATGGAAATAAGGAAAAAATCATTACCTTGCTGCTTTCGAAGACACCGGCCATCGAATTGGTTATTACTCCAAATGTTGATATGATGGAAATCGATGAGAAGAAACCCTCCTGGGTTGATCCTTTCAGAGATTATTTGCATAAAGGGTCAAATTTTACGATCCAGGAAACAACCAGTCTTCGAGGGAAATGGAGGTCGGTCATGCAGAATGTAAAAGAGATCGAGCTAAAGGTGAAAGCCATTGCTATGCCCCCTTAGATCAAAATTATATGTTTCAGGGGTGAAAGCTGTTGCTACGACCCTTAGGTGAAACCTGTTGCTATGACCATCGAAAATTGACTAAGGGTGAAAGCCGTTGCTATGCCCCTTAGATCAAAATTATAAGTTTCAGGGGTGAAAGCTGTTGCTACGACCCTTAGGTGAAAGCTGTTGCTATGACCATCGAAAATTGACTAAGGGTGAAAGCCGTTGCTATGCCCCTTAGATCAAAATTATAAGTTTCATGGGTGAAAGATGTTGCTACGACCCTTAGGTGAAAGTTGTTGCTATGACCATCGAAAATTGACTAAGGGTGAAAGCCGTTGCTATGCCCCTTAGATCAAAATTATAAGTTTCAGGGTTGTCGAAAATTGACTAAGGGTGAAAGCCGTTGATATGCCCCTTAGATAAAAATTATAAGCTTCAGGGGTGAAAGATGTTGCTAAGACCCTTAGGTGAAAGTTGTTGCTATGACCGTTGAAAACTGTATAAGGGTGAAAGTCGTTGCTATGACCCTTAGATCGGAATTGCAAGCAGATCATCGATCATTAAATCAGAAATTTTCTCGGTTATGTTTGATATTTTGGTCTCCCATATAATCTTATCAGCCATTGGCGTTATAACACTTGATTAATCACTCTTGGTCGATTAGTTATCAAGTTATGAGGTTACTTAATCCTCAGTCTATTTCGAATATGTATCCGATTGAGTATTTCGAGCTCCAAGGCATTTGATAATAAAGAAAAGTATGATAGGAGGATTGAATGAAGTTTTATTGATAAACTTTTACAAATAATTAAAGATGCAGTTTACAATCTTGGAATTCGAACGAAAAGTTAAATTACAAGCTCGAAGATTCGAGCTATTACAAATTATAAAGCCTACGCTAAAGGTCTCTAGGCGACAAATTATAAGTACTAGTCTTCGATCAAGCCAATTCCATACTCCGAAGTAAGGCAATTTGTAATATTGGACGAGATGTCGGAGTTCGGCGATACAAACACTCCTATGTTAATTCTATGATCGATGGAACATCGGCCAATAGTCTTATTAACAAACCAAATATTCAATACAATTTAATGATAATGGGTTGCCGAGGCTCCAGAGTCGAATTATATTTCAAAGCAGATGATGCCCCGATCACTGCTAAAATTTTATTCTCGAACGACAGATATTCAAATATTCAAGTTAACTATCGAAGTTAATTGCATTCAATTATGTTCGATTTATTCATTCAAATTGATTATTTTCGAAGATCGGCGTGGTTATCATTCAAACAAATAAGGCAAAGAACATACAACAAGAATCAAACGAGAAACAACTTTTCATTCATCTTCCGAACGGTTACAAATGATTCCTCAAATACAATGATGAATCTCGAGCTCAAAAAGAAAAAAGCCTTCACTCATACCCTACTACAAATTCTACGAACAAAACTAATTTGTCTCCGATCGAGCTTCGGAGCAGAGAAGAGAAGAATCGAAACTTATCCACAGGACTATTAACCGATTTAAGATCTTCGTCCATAAATAATGATTACCATGACCTATCCGGGATGGTCAGACAATATTCGGTAGGAAAACCTAAGGCTTTTCAGCCGATGATCACATAATCTTCGTAAATTTTCTCCATTCTTCCGAGCTAGCCAAAGCATATTTTTTTTCAAGAAATACAATGAAGAAGTTGCTGCTCGGAATCAAGGGGACTCCTAAAGGGGGTGACCAACGGGTTAATGGGGTACATCGTCAGAAGACCGAAAATCTAACCCGCCTCGAATTGGATGAATCCAAAGAAGCAGGTTGCCTGCCGGTATTCTAAGAGCTATTTCTTTTGCCTGTCGATATTCTAAGCGAAAGAAGTTATATCAAAGGGATTAAGCTCGGAAAACAGGGCCCGAGTCCTAATTTCGAACTCTTTTATTTGGGAACTATTATGGAACACATTGATCGGAATATTTAAAAATCGACAGGTAAAGTTCGGACGAGGCATTTTTTGGGAAGTAAAAAATAGGACGGTAAATTTAGAATAGGACGATATTCGGTATTCTCGGAACCGAATGCAAGAGCATTAGTCAAGGGCTTACTACTGTCAACGACAAATTTTTGCAATGTTTCAGTCGGAGTAGTCACGTCGGAATGAGGTCTCTTATTCGAAATAAGCTCGAGCGCCTTTTGTCTAAGGAAGGCTCGTTTGGAAGTATCAAGGGGCTTAGAGGGAGAGCCCATAGGTTCGTTTTCGGAGTTCTCATCTGAAAGAGTAGATTTGATAGATACGACCTTAGCAGGTTTTGTCGAAGCCCGCTTTTCTTTCTTACTTTCCCCACCTTTAGAAATTTTGGGGGAAGACCAGGAAGACTTTGAAGAAATCTTGTAGGTTTTCTTCTCCTGGTTCAAACTTTGATCCTTAGGCGGACCATTGTTCTTGGAACCACCTAGTAACAACTTGGGATCGAGTGGGGTACGCACTTTTTCCATAATGCTCAAAAGGAAGGATATGAAGTTCGAAATTATATGTTAATCGTGGAGCTCCGACCTCAATGCTTGGATGTTATAATGAAATAATTCGAAACCGCCCTTCTATTTATAAGTAAGAATAAGATTCTATAATGGAACAGTGCGATTCCCAAGATAATTCTTTAGAAAATAACAGAGTTTCGATCAAGAACGATTCTATTTTAGAACGAAAAGAGCATTCAAAATGTATATATTCGAAGGCAAAGAAAATATCCTGATTACAAACTATGAAGAAAAGCTGCAAAATAAAATCCTATTACATAATTATTATCACGAACCGAATGCAAGAGCATTAATTCGATTTTTATGCTTCAGAATTACAACCCTCCTCCTCATGCTCTTCTTCTTCTCCATCATCGGAATTACTCTCTTCCAAACTATCATCATCACTGCTATCTGAGCTATTATCCTTTTCGTCACAACTTCGATTATCAGCGCCAGAATTATTCGCCTTAGTGGGAGAATTATTTCGTTCTCCTTGATCATCAGAATCGCCATCGATGTCTATCTCTTCGTCCATTTCAACCTCGCCTTCTGCTTCGAGCATATCGGGGTTTGGCATGGACACCCCAAACTCGGCAAGGAAAGGAGCAAACTCATGGTCATGAAGATCCGAAACATCTGGGGGCAAGGAGGAATCTTTGTAATCTTTCCCGAAGATGTTCTTATATGGGCTCATATGCTGGTAGTAATCGCCAAGGTTGCCCGAGATTTTTCCGGCCACAATAAGTTGTTGAACTCCTTTATAGAAAAAGGCTTGGTTTATTGGACCCGTTCTTAGCCGAACCAGGGAGTCAAGGAAAGGGGACTCTAAGAATTCCCTTATGGCTGGAATCCTGGCTTCTTTCCGACCTTGAGCACGTGCTTGTTCTGAAAATGTTTTAGCCTGTTCAAGCTCCGCCCTTAACTTTTCAACCTCTTGTTCAAGGGCATTCTTGCCTTCAAGCTTTTTCTTAGTATCAGCAAGCCCCTTCTCGACCTTGGACAATTTGGCAGTCGTTTGTGTTAACTGAGCTGCCATAATCTCATCTTCCCTAAGGATATCTTCAAGGGCGTTATGAGCCTGTTGAGACTCTTCTTCTAAGATAGCCAGTCGATCGGATTGATGTACGAATAAGTCTCCAGCCTGAAAACAAACAGCTTTCAGCGTTTAATGAATTTTAAAGGAAACTCAATATGCTCGAAAATTAATACCTCTTGATGTACTCGAGCATAATCACCCATAATATCAAAACCGTCCATATTGAAACGTTCAGTATTATCATCTCTAAATCGTCCCGCCAAGAGAATTTTGAAAGACTTGTCCACAAAATGTTCACCATCGGGGCCGAAATCTGATTCGATGGTCCCATCCTCTGCATATCCGGCGGCCCTTGGTCCTCGAAGATGATCCTCTATATAGTCCGCTAAATCTGGTTCTGTTCGTCCAGGCCGGCAGAGAATTGGACCTGGGTTCCGACCAAAGGGCCTTACCCTCCTTGAAGATTCGGGAACTTCACTATTTCTCTTTCTGGCTATCCTATTCTCCATTATTTGATGGGCTTGAATATGCTTAAGCGAATAATAACTGTACCCCGCTGCATTGGGATCGGACGTGTTGATCGAGAATGCCGATCGCAAAGGGCCAGTGCCTCTAGTTTGTGATATTCCCCCAACTACGATTCGAGGAATAGTCGCGACCGTGGTCGGAATTATGGTCTTGATTGCACTGGAATCAGCTTCCCCAGTTTCCCGAATGCCTTTTGTTTTCTTCTGTTGGCGAGGTTGGCCTTGAGACCTCTTGGAGGAAGAGGCAACATTGAACCAGCTATGGATGTTCGAAATTTTTCAATGATCTCAGCTATAAATATAAAAGTAAGTTAGTCCAGTACAAAGGTAAATTAGTTGGACTATGGGAAGTGATTTAGGATACCTAAAGTGGGAGGAGCAATAACAGCGTTGGCCTCCTCGGCGGCGGGTACAACTTGTTGATCATCTTGGATATGGGTCTGTTCCGAAAATGGATGCCCAAACTCGATCACGGGGGCAGGATAAGAGCACTTGCTGAGTCCAACCATTCTCAAGACCTTTTCCTGGGTCAATAAAGCAGATTGGTAGATGTCGGATCGAAGGGTCTCCAAAAATTTGTCCGTAATCTCATGATCGATCTTCCCTTTGAGTCTCCGTCTACCATAAATCCAAAACTCTTCTCCAGCCCATTTATATGGGGTTGGTTCCGAACCCTCTGCGGAAGCAGGAGAATCGGGACCACAAACAAAAAAGAATTCTTCTTTCCAGCCTTTTGCGTTGCTCGAAACATTACTTGACAAAATGGATCGGTTCGATCTTTGAGAAAAATATACAAACCCGACGTTTGAGGCTGTGGATGAACTCATTTGGAAGACTCACCAAAATTTTTGAAAGGTATATTTCTTCCCTTTGGCCTTCATAAGCACACAAAATGCGACTATGTGTCCAATCGAATTGGGAAGAATCTGAGATGGGGTAAGAGAGAAAGCCTCTAATATACTACGGAGCAACGGAATAAAAGGGATGCGCAGACCATAGAAAAACTGCCTGGTATAGAATTCTTGGCACCCCTTTGGAGGATTAGTGACACGTTGATCGGGAGTCGGAATGACGATCGAAAACTCGTCAGCAATGTATTTTCCGAACTCGAGCTCCAGGAAAGCTCGATATCCTTCCTTGTAACGGCAAATAATTTGATCAGCTCTTAGCTCAGTCTTATTAAGCCTGACGCTGGTCGATGGTTCTACCCATTTAAAAACTGTAACAATAACTTTGTTACCGATCCGGTATTTTTGCAGTTCGTTATCCGCCAAGATAAGGCTATCCTTTTCAGCGGCTTCATCATCAGTTGCCTCAGTCGAGGTCTCATCTTCGTCATCCTCAGAATTCGGATCTAACTCCCCTCCTTCCCTATCAGAATCAGAACTAAGGCTCGGATTCCCCAAATTCTCCGTTATTGGCGGTCGAGAATTTTCGACCTGCATCATGTTGGGGTCGGATTCTTTTTCCTCTACCACCTTGATTTTGCCTTTGGGATCTGTCGAACTAGACATTTTGAATACACAAGATATGGGAGAATGATTTTTTAGGCTTCTAGAAAATATTCGATCTATACGCTCCGATCTAAGGTTTTTGGGAATCTTTCGTAAGTAAACCTCCAGCGAGCAGTATATATATAAGGTCAAAAAGGTAAATTGCGAATCGAACCCCGATAATTGCGACGGTTGAACTTCCTAAAGGCAAAATTCAAACTTATCTTCCCGATAATTGCATCTTCGGCCCCTATACTCTACTAATTTAGGCCGAAAACTGGATACTGGAGAAGACACGCCTTTTAAGCCTCAGAATATATTTACTTCTCCGACCTCTCGCTTCACTTCACGCTCGAAGGTGTGGGGAGGGTATTAATGAGGAATCAATCACTACTATTAAAAAATGCATTGTTCAAACTACCGATCACGGAAAGTTTCAAGCAAAATTATCGACATCAGAACTCACGTTTTCACAACGGATACTCATTTTAAAGTTCCCAAGATATGCACTCTTTTTCTCTGGTTCGGTTTTTATCCCAATGGGTTTTTCCGAATTAGGTTTTTAACGAGGCATATCCGAAACACATCACAAATGGTTCATCCCGTTGTTGAGATGACATTTACTTCTCCGAGCTTCGGCTCCACCTATGCTCGAGAAGTGGGGGAGTATTGATGAGGGGTATTTGGGATCCTCTACATTCAGGAACTCATGCTCGGTCGGAAATAGATTATCCGAGATCGAAAACCGTGAATCCCGACCTTAAAGACATAATACCGATCCCAAGTCCCTGTATGCCCTATCCGATCACTCAGGCAAAGGCTCCGGGTCGAAAACTACTGTTGGGCCTACCTCAGGCCTAGGCCTTTGGGCCAAGAAGTGCTCCCCTATGGATGGTTCAGCTAGCACACCGCCTCAACTATAAATAACACAAGCATTTATGACGCCAGACACACTTTCCCAGGTGCTCCCAGTTCGAAGCTCCTACTCGGACTAACCTTGGAGAGTTAGACTATATATCACTCTAGTATGTATTTATCCTCTAGCTTGTACAGCATCCTATAATGCTCAAATAGGACCCTCATTACTTGTAATTTGTACACCCACGATCGAAATATTCTTTATTGATCTTCTCCTTCATATATTTTTCTTGCTTGTTAGTTTCCTATTTTGGTCCCCTACGAAACCGCGTAAGATCATCATCGTTCCCGGTCTCGCTTGTGTGATACGTTGAGCCTTAGGGATCATGTTTCCTTCCTCAAGGACGGTTAGAATTTCCTCTTTCGAGGTGTTCAACTCCGTGAAATTGATTTTTCCTGACTCCCTTCTTGATGCTTTATCGGGAGTAGGAGGTTGACCGTAGACATTAGATCTTTGGGTCAAAACCTGTGGTTAATAGACATTGAGTCTTTGACATACCGAGTTTCTATTGGATCCACCATAATCAGCAGGCTTCGGCATAGGTGCTCTATCCTGCTTTTTCCAAACTGAGGCTTCGGATTTTGAGCATTCTTTAGTTTCTTCATTTCCACTTGGATCATATATTTCTCGGCTATCTCCATGATCCGTTCGAAAGATTTTGGTTTCTTTTGACACAGAGTGTTCCCAAACTGGGTATTTCTCGTTAACTCGAACATAAGCGAGGTTAGATACTCAATTTGAGGAGTATCGACCTTCAAGAGTTCGATACTGAACCTTGTTAACCATTGCCTTCAAGTTTCTCCGTCCATATGTTTGACTATTCCTAGATGATTCGCTGGCAATCTAGGTTTTCTCTGACTTGCAAACTGATGCTTTAATTTGTCAAAGAATTTGTCAAAAGAGAAAATGGAGCTCGGGGGTAATTTTCTGAACCAATCAAGGGCAATTCCTTCAAAAATCGTAACCATTCTCTTGCAACAGAAATCCTCTACGTCTCCATACAAATTCATCACATTGATAAAGCTATTAATATACTCCCGAAGATCAGTGGTCCCATCATATATAGGTACGTAGGCACAAATTCAGTGTTTCACGCTTCTCAAATTTCCTGACAGAAAGGTGAACACCTCATGATACTATTACCAATCTCTCGATCTCTAACATTTTCATGAATAATGCCTCTGTTTTCTCTGCCTTCAGCATGCCCGACTCTTACACCCACAGGTCGGGTTTCCTTCACCAAACCTTTCTTATCGACCTTCTTAGCAACTCTTTCTTGCACAATTTTCTCCAATTTAGCTTCAGTAATTCTCCTATAAGTCGATTTTTTCGCTTCATCCGCGCCTACAGGCTGACTTTTCCCTACTACTGAATCTGATAGAAATAGTGTCCTGCAAGCCAGCTGTATGGCTAGTATTTATTGTAATAAATGCGGAACTATTCAATTTTGATTAATAAATGCACTTTATTAAATGGTCATCTTTATCTTATGTAATAATTATCTATGCATAAGGATAGAAGTCCTTAGATCACAGGGCTATGGGACAACCCGTGGACTGATCTCTAAGGCCGTGATCTAGAACATATTCAAGAGTCGTAGAATCCAATCGAGATAGGACATCGTTGGATTCGGTTAGACTCTCACTATTGTGTATACTCCGATGAACTGGAGGACGCTGGGGTCGACGAGCGTGACTGGGATAGTCGATACACATAAGTGGGTGGCTTGCTGGGATGGCAAGCGCACTGAATACCCCAATTAGGAAATAACTCACCATGGAAGCGGTAGTCGCATATCGGGGTTGAAGTTATTCCAATTTGCAATAGTATACGAGGAACGATCCCTAACAACTTGAGATGATAGGGTTTATCTGGTGCGAGAACGTCTATGCTTTGATATGAGTTCCGACTGACTGGGGATCACCAGAAAGTCTCTGTGGACTCACATTGGGTTTAGAGGAACTCGTATGCAGATTCATATCATCAACAAAGGATCCGTTGACCCGACTTGATAGGTTGGGAAATTCTCCTATGGATTTCTGTGAGAAATTAATTCTGGTAAAATCCTTGGCCAAGGTATCTGACGACTTTATGTAAGTAGCTCATAAAGATTAAGTCAAAGAGAATTTATTTCGAGACCAGAGTACATAAGGTCAAGACAAAAGAAAAGGGAATCCGATGAAAGACCATACCCTTAAGTCTCGACTGGGAGATTGATCGATGGAGAGATTTTGTCGTATATGGAAATTGTAAATGATAAAAGGTTCACTAAATTAATTCACCAGTGATTGGGCTCCATGGGCTTGTGACTGGACATCGACCGTGGAGTGTGGGAGAATTCCCAAATTAGCAGGGGTGCTAATTTTGGAATGATTAATCGACAGAGTGTTCGATTAATTTAGAGTATTAATTGCTCGAGTAATTAAATAATATTTAATTATAACCCGCGGCCAGTTATGTGGTGAACCTACGGGGGCATACACAATACACATGAAGCGAAAGCGAGGAAACAAGAACGAACGAGTCGACTGGGTCGACTAAGTCAAAATCGACTGGGTCGATTAAATGGGTGGGTCAACTGGGTCGACCCATGTGGAACGAAATTGGATCCAATTGGAATTGGATCAAGATTATAAATTAAATTGGAATTTAATTTATGAGTAAATTAATTAATTAGGATTTAATTAATTAATGGAATAATTAATTAATTAGACTTGGAGATTAATTAATTAATTGGGAGATTAAATAAAGCCCTGAAAGATTAATTAATATGGGCCATGAATTAATTAGAAGACTTAGTCTTCTAATTAAAGAGGGCCATGGCCCATGTAGGAGAATTAGTATACTAATCCTAATAGGATTAGGTTTTATGAGATATCTATAAATAAGAGACTAGGTCTCATATCTCACATACAACTCCACAAGAAAATCAAGAAAAGCAAAAATTCTCTCCCTCTCCCTCTTGTGATCGGCCGAACTCACTTCCACTTTGGAAGAATTTTCGTCTTCGATTCTTCGTTCCAAAGTTGTTCTAAAACCTAGATATTAATATACCCTATGTTCCAGTTGATTAGGATATATTAATTTTCGTGATATTGTGGTGTATCAACTCGTAGAGGCGCAACACGTGGGGCGCTAATCAAAGGTGTGGGTCGATCTTACCGGGGCAGAATTCAGAGCTCATCTTGCTAGCCGAGGATTTGCAAGGAGACAGGTATAAACGAGAAAACTTATACTGTCGTTTATTTATATTCATATATATACAACTAGAGAGTATCCTGGCAAGATTCTTTAAGAGGCCCTAGAAAAAATTTTATATTCCGCTGTGCCTAGGGCTGTTTTTCTTACCGAATCCCAACAGAATCCTCCAGATCATGCACATTCTTGGCAGGCAGTGCAGAACGAACAACAGTTCTTGTCCGAGCATCACAGGGAGGGTTGATTGTAGGAGCACCAGCAATAGATCGAAGAGCGCTCGTTTCCCACTGTATGTCCGACAGGGGAGCATCATGTCTTGATCGAGCTACAGGTTGATCGACCGGGGGCTGCTGACCTGGTCTAGATTCACGATCTATTTTTTCAGTGTTCAAAAACTCTCTACACATCGTGCCAATAATAGATCGTAAATCCGCACCCATTGTTCGAATAGGCAAATCATCCAGTGGATTGACTGGTGGAATTTCTAGCTGATGAGCCGTGTGAGATAGGTCATCAGGCTCATTGTTAAACAGAATTTTGAGCTCCTGCTGCGTGAGATGGTTCATCCCTATTATACGTGAATCGCCTCGTAGTAGGCATTTTTCGATCTAACACCCAAATAAGGCCCCACGGTGGGCGCCAAATGATCTTACCTGATTTCGTGTGTGATTAAATATGGAAAATAAGACAAAACACAAAGAATAATGGGGAGATCAATCCATGTTATATCAATTCCGATTAGAATATATTAGTTACAATGGGCCTATTCAAGCGTTACGGGATGCCATACAACCAAGAGGCTAATTACAGTACAATGTGCAAGCTAATAAAAAATCCGAGCAGAGTTCGAGCTGGGAGGCCGAGCTATGAGCACCTGTGCGTGTCTGATGTCATAAATGCAGATGGTATTTATAGTTGTATCGGCGTGACAGGTATACATTTCCTAATTCCTAGCCCAAAGGCCTGGCTTGAAAGTCGGCCCAACAATGATTTAGACGATGAGCTTTGTCCTACCAAGAGTCTTTGATCAGTACAACTGGTGAGGTCAGAAACCATGACTTGAAGGTCGGAAATCTCTTCTACAAGGTCGGAATTCTTGGCCTCCGAGCATAGGTTAATCCCGAAATAAAAAGTCCAAAGTGCCCCTCATCAGTCTCGGTTGGAGAAGCTCGAGATAGCAAATCGAAAAAACTGATAAAAATTACGAAAGGAGGCTTGAAGACCCTTCACAATCATAAGAATATCAAAGGCAGCAATAAAGGCTATGGTATTAGGGACGAGCTGGGTTAAAGAAACAAAGAAAGTTTCGAGAAATTGAAGGAATATTGGCTGCAAAGGGTATCTAAGCCCATGATCTAGGTGAGAAGCATTGAAGGTGTAGCAGTTTTATGGAGGAGTATTCACTCTCTCCTCGGGAGAAGGGATGATTATCTGAAAATCCGAAGGAAAAAATTGAACGTAGTCCCTCTGCAAGGCTGGCAGGTCTAGGTCGGTGTAGCGAGATGGGAAAAACTCGATAGGAATAGAAATAGTCGATTATTACTGCTAGATCTCAGAATTCGGGTGGTAAAAAGTAAAAATGACCTTGTAAAATTCGAATATATATATATATATATATATATATATATATATGGCATGGAAAAGACGCTTTAGCCCCAGGGACGATTCGTTTCCCGCCAGTTAGAGCTAAAGAAAGGGTCCCACAACGCCAAGGTTGGCTTCTTGGGGACGCGACTGTATACTATTGGGTTAGATGTGTATTCTTTTCCTCGTTCGGTTTTTATCCCGACAATGGGTTTTTTCGAATAAGGTTTTTAATGAGGCATAATCCATGAATCTCGATCGAATAACATACATACATTGATTACTTATACGAGCTACATCTACGACTACGCTCGAGAAGTGGAGAAGTACTGATGGGGACTATTTCACACTAAGCCTGCGTCTCTTACTCCGAGAAGGTACAGGTCGTTCCGATCTCATCCAAAAGTGAATGCTCTTCGAGGAATGAACTTCGATCCGACCTACAATTCATATCTTATCGATCTGGCAGAAGAACCCATGCATTATCAGGACCATGCAAGTTTTCATAGGATACTGTTAGGGTTAGGAATAAAGGGCGAGCGTGTTATCTCCATTGATTCTGAGTTATTATAGGACCATGAAATTCTAATAAAATATAGCTTTTGTTCTCCATTGATTATGAGTTATTATCATCATCTTTACGCTATTTTGCTTGGTGTTACATCATCCCGAGTATATTATCCCGACCCTAATCTAGATCTTTAAGTCTTAAAACCGTGTTATCTCCTTTTATTATTGATATTACCGCACCACACTGAAGTTATAAAATATTTCATGGACATCCACTAATATTATATATTTATTAACATTTCTTTCATTATTTTATTATTATATGTTTTTCTTCTTCTCAACATTATCAAAGCTTAAGTTAACGGATCCGGATTTGACAAGTGTATCTCGGATATCCGATGAAGTCGGATCCAGTTTCTCTTTCTAAGATTCTGACCCATGGACAGGCATAGATAGCCCTAAATGCAACTAAGCATAGAGTATGGACCAATTTTAGGGCCCATTTTAGACAAACTGGGCTCAACTTATAGTCCAAAGCCCAAACCGATAAATTGGGCCACACAACACAGATCCGATACTGATTACCCTATACCACTAGTATCTATCTCCACTTCAATTATCCCCAATTGACAGGCCACGCAGAAGAATCTGTCTCCACTTCTTTCTTATCTCAATCAACCATAATTTACGTACATCTTTCCTATAATAAATTAATTTGTTCCAATTCAAGAAGGAAAAACACACTCGGTGTGTGTGAGAAGAAATATGGCGGCGGCTTATGCTGAATCAGTTATGAAAATGTCTTCAAATGCCTCTTCTTCTATCTGCAACTTAAATGGGTCTTCGAGGAGGCCTTTGCCCCCGGTATCTCAATCCATACGGCGTCGTAAGAGCAATTCTGCATCGAAAGTTCGAGCTCGCTCTTCTACATTTTTTGGGGGTAACATTAAGCTCAGTTTTGCTGCCACAAAAAATTCAGCTTTACAGGGAAGAAATAATTTGTCTGTCGTTGCAATGTCTGCTGGTAATGAATTTCTCTCACAGTCTTTGTGTATTTTGTGTGGAATCAATCCTGTTAGTTATATATAATGAATTCTGTTTTTGGTACTACATTTTTGCTTGTTGAAATTTGGTTCTGTTTTTCAGTGGCAATTGTAACCCGACCACTTTAATCAGAAATTTAGGGCAAATTCAATGTGGTTATGATGAGAGTTAATGGCAATTTACCCCCTATGATCTTATAAAACGTTTTTAACTTAGAAAAGATAAGAATTGACATAACTACCTCTCTTTACGTAGAACTTTAGCACCAGTGTTATGATAAATATGGCACTTTACCCCCTGTGTTATGATAAATGTTGCACTTTACCCCCTAAATACTTTTCATGCCCAATCTCAATTTCGGCGAGTGAGTTACACTCTCCGGTCGAAGGAGGTAAATTGCTCCTTTAAAATTTTCATCATAGTGAGGTAAAGTGCTCCATTTCAAATCACGGGGAAATAATTGAACATTATGTATTACAAATGGGGTAAATTGGCATTAGGTCCTTATGATGATATCAAAAACTTCGAGTCTGCTAAAATAATACTCCATTTTGTATGAAGGATTAAAGTGTAATTACCACCTTCCCCTCACAAAAAACACCTGTTGGACCCTGAAATTGAGTGTGTTGCCCTCTTGGGAGTTCAGAATTTGAGTAATTTATGATTTCATGTTTACGGTCTTTTCAAGTAATTTTGATTTCCTGGTTTTAATCTACTATATCTTTGCTGCTTAAGTCTCAGTCTTTAAAATTGTAGGATATGTTATGTTTCAAACATGATAATATTCTTCTCCTTTCTTTAATAGTATCTTATTTCTGTCAAACGCTTGATTTAAAAAAAAGTTACTGAATTTAGGCATTGGAAACTATTTTTCGCTGAAACCTCGATCTTAAAGTTCCCAAATTATTAATAGACAAAAAATATTTTGGTTCATGGAGTTATATGGATGTGAATAATGAAAAGACAGACTGCTTATAGAACAATTACATTTGAATTTGTTTTGTTGCTACATTTAGCATCATAAGCTGATTTTAATGATCATATTAAATTTTTTGTGCAGAGGAGAGAACAGTACCATTGAAGGACTATCGTAACATTGGAATCATGGCACATATAGATGCAGGTAAAACAACAACAACCGAGCGTGTACTCTACTACACAGGTAGAAATTACAAAATCGGTGAGGTACACGAGGGAACAGCCACTATGGACTGGATGGAACAAGAACAAGAAAGAGGAATCACAATCACATCAGCTGCAACCACCACTTTTTGGAACAAACATCGAATTAACATAATCGACACTCCTGGCCATGTTGACTTCACACTCGAAGTCGAGCGTGCTCTCAGGGTTCTAGATGGCGCAATATGTTTGTTCGATAGTGTTGCCGGTGTTGAGCCTCAGTCTGAAACCGTTTGGAGGCAAGCTGATAAATATGGTGTTCCAAGAATATGTTTCGTGAACAAAATGGATAGACTTGGAGCAAATTTCTTTAGGACTCGAGACATGATTGTTTCCAACCTTGGTGCTAAACCACTTGTGCTTCAAATCCCAATTGGGGCTGAAGATACTTTCAAGGGAGTTATAGATCTCATTCGAATGAAGGCCATTGTTTGGTCTGGGGAGGAATTAGGTGCTAAATTTGCGTATGAGGACATTCCTGCTGACCTTGAAGACCTAGCTCAAGAATACAGAACACAATTGATCGAGACCATAGTCGATCTTGATGACGTGGCCATGGAGAGCTACTTAGAAGGAATTGAGCCTGATGAGGCCACCATTAAGAAACTCATACGACAAGGAACTATCTCGAACAGCTTTGTTCCGGTTCTATGTGGGTCTGCTTTCAAGAACAAAGGCGTTCAACCACTTTTAGACTCCGTTGTCGATTATTTACCCTCTCCACTGGACGTGCCTCCGATGAAAGGAACAGACCCCGATGATCCCGAGTTGATAATCGAGAGGAGTGCTAGCGATGAAGAACCCTTTGCAGGGTTGGCATTCAAAATCATGAGTGATCCTTTTGTGGGTTCTTTGACATTCGTACGGGTTTATGCCGGAAAGCTTTCTGCGGGATCTTATGTGTTGAATGCAAACAAAGGGAAGAGAGAGAGAATTGGTAGGCTTCTTGAGATGCATGCTAACAGTAGAGAAGATGTCAAAGTAGCCTTAACTGGTGATATTGTAGCTCTTGCGGGTTTAAAAGATACTGTAACGGGAGAAACACTGTCTGATCCTGAACAGCCAATTGTTCTTGAGCGCATGGATTTCCCGGATCCTGTTATTAAGGTTGCGATCGAACCAAAGACTAAAGCCGATATTGATAAGATGGCTATTGGGTTGCTTAAGCTTGCACAAGAAGATCCATCTTTCCATTTTTCGAGAGATGAAGAGGTCAACCAAACAGTTATTGAAGGAATGGGAGAGTTGCATCTTGAGATCATTGTTGATAGGCTCAAGAGGGAATATAAGGTTATTACTCTCTTATCAATCAGGATCTTCACTTCTTATATATATAAGGGTGATTTACGATTGGAACCCCTGAGGTTTAGTAGTCTTCCAAGGAACCCCCTGATGTTTCAGAAATTACAAGGGGGTTTTCTGTAATTACTGTAAACCTCTGGAGGCCTGAGTGTAAATCACCCTATATATATATAGAGTGAATGCAAAAATACCCTTGTGCTTTGCCTACTATAAAAACCCCCTTGTTATTTTTATTAGCAGAAAACCCCCTTTGCTTATTTCTAACAAGCCAAAATGACAATTATACCCCTCCCAAGCCAAATGACATTATACCCCCACCATAGTATTAAAAAACACCAACCAGGGGTTCACTTAAAAAATTGACAAGAACCTCCATTTGATTTATGAAGGAATTTCAAATGGGTTTTGCGCTAATAAAAAAAAGAACACGGGGGGTTTTTTGCTAATAAAAGAACATGAGTTTTTTTTATAGTTAGGCAAAGCACAAGGGGTGTTTTTGCGTTTAGCCATCTCTCTCTCTCTATATATATATATATATGTAATATGTAATACTTGTCTGTATTAATTACTTGTTTGTATTAATAGGTGGAAGCCAATGTAGGAGCACCCCAAGTGAACTACCGTGAAAGCATATCCAAGGTTACCGAAACAAAGTACGTTCACAAGAAACAATCTGGTGGTGCAGGGCAGTTTGCTGACATCACCATAAGATTCGAGCCTCTAGAAGCTGGTAGTGGATACGAGTTCAAGAGTGAAATAAAAGGAGGTGCAGTGCCAAGAGAATACATACCTGGTGTGATGAAAGGATTAGAAGAAAGCATGAGCAATGGAGTCCTAGCTGGCTATCCTGTAGTCGATGTTCGTGCTGTGTTAGTCGATGGTTCTTACCATGATGTCGATTCGAGTGTATTGGCGTTTCAACTTGCTGCAAGAGGAGCTTTTAGAGAAGGAATGAGGAAAGCAGGCCCACAAATGTTGGAACCGATTATGAAGGTCGAAGTTGTAACCCCTGAAGAACATTTGGGAGACGTGATTGGTGATCTCAACTCAAGGAGAGGTCAGATAAATGACTTTGGAGACAAACCTGGTGGCTTGAAGGTATAACTATTTAATTATGTATTAATTCCACTTTGCACCCTGCAAATAGGCTCCTTTTTCACTTGCACCCTTGAAAAAAATTAAAAGCAGATTGCACCCTAGAAACCTTGTTTTTACTTCACTTTGCACACTGGTCATTCGACTTGCTGGGTATTTTAGTTCATTCCCGTTAATATCACCCCCAATTACTTCAATCTCTCTTTAGTATAATGGAATATTATCCTCCAAATCTGCCCCTCAAAATAAAGAAGAACCCACTTTAAATTGCTTTTCTGTCCTCCTTTTTTCTTGGAAAAAATCACAGTTTAGTGACTTTTTAAACTTCGTTCTCACATCTTCAGCCAAAAACTATGGCTAGTAACTTGCATATTTGGGAGATTGAAAACATAATTATTAGTTGCATGATCTCACTCACATGATGTGGTTTTTGGAGGGAATCTGAGGTGATATTTAATGGGGAAATGGATTAAAAATACCCTCCCAATGGCGAATCATATGTCTAAAACGACTCGGGTGCAAAGTGAAGTGAAAACATGGTTTATTAAACCATTGAATTGTTAAGTTTGTAGCTAATGAATGAAATTTCCATTCACCCCTTATTAATGAAATATTGAAATTGACTTCTGATTTTGACCAAATTAATTTAGGTGGTTGATGCATTGGTTCCTCTGGCTGAAATGTTCCAGTATGTGAGTACTCTTCGTGGAATGACAAAAGGTCGAGCTTCCTACACAATGCAGTTGGCCAAATTTGACGTCGTTCCTCAGCATATTCAAAATCAGTTGGCAGCAAAACAGGATGCAGTTGCTGCTTAAACACGATCAACTGTAATTTCCTCGTTATTATTCCGGATGGATGTTTCTATAGTAGCACAGAAAGATGAATTCTTTTTGTGTGATAAGTGAAAATCAGCTAAAGAAAGACATGATTGATTGCCAAAGAGTTTTGTTTAGAAAATTGAAGGCAGAGATTGATTTTTACAAGGACCGTTTATTTATTTGTACAAAATCAATGTATGTATTAAATGGAATTAGTTACGAAAAGAATACATCATTCATTGTGTTTCTATAAGAAAGGTATGTACTATTTATCAGATATATAGGTTGATCCCTGAATTTATTTTTTGGGGCTCGATGATCCTCTGTTTCCTGTCAATTTATTTTAAGTTGACTTAAAATTAAGGCAAAATTGCAAAAATCATCTCAAATTAATCACTGATTTTGGATTTGCGTTTCAAATTATTCAACTTGGTGAATTTCGTTCCGTAATTTAATATTTTATGTTAATTATAAGACGGAAATTGTACATTTGTCGTTAAATTATCACATGGCTGCTAACGTGTCATGACGTGGTAAAATTTAACATGAATAATTATATAATATTGCAGAGTTCGTCTCAAACTAATTACAAGATTGAACCGTCATTTCCATTAAATTAGAAATTTAATATCGGGACTAAATTTATACAAAATGATAAATTATGGGACCAAATTCAGCGATTTGATATAGTTTGGGATAAAAAAATCAAAATTAGTAATTAGTTTGGGACGATATTTCAAACAAATTTTAAATTGCGGGACGAAAATTAGTGAGGTAATATTGTTCAGGACGAAAATCCAAAGTCAGTAATTAGTTTGGGACGTTTTATGCAATTTTACCTAAAATTAATAATGTTGAATATTTATGTCATGTAAGATTATTTCCTAGTTTAGTAGTGTGTAATATTCGTTAGTTAGAATTTAGTGTAAGGTAACCCAATGTAAGTTATGAGTCCAAAAAATTGTGATATGAGTTTGAATAAAACGAATTTATAAACTGAGTTTGAGATTCTATAATATCATTTAAAAGCAAATAGCAATCTCAATTTAAATCCAACGGATTCTATTGGTTGACTTGAAGGTTTGGTTATCAAATCTTGCACCAAATAAAAATGTTTGTTGAGGAATGAGTTAATGACAATTTACCCCGTGATATTCATAATGTTCAATTTATGTTCATGTGATTTGAAAAAGAGATTTTATCCCTCTGTACTCTTATAAAAGTTTCACCCCACCTTGACATTATTATATGTGACAGTTTACCCCCCCCCCCCCCCGGGTTATGATAATATGACATTTTGCCCCAATGTTATGAAAAATATTACAGTTTACCCCTCTGTGTTATGATAAATGTGACAGTTTACCCCTCTATGTTACAAAAATACTTTTCATGCCAACTCTTAATTTCAGCAAGTGAGTTACACTCTCCAGCAAAATGAGTAAATTACTTCTTTGTTGGGGGGGGGGGAAGAGGGTGGTAAAATGCTCTTTTTAAAATAAGAGGTGGATAAATTGAATATTATGCATTTCATAGGGGATAAATTTGCATTAGCTCAGAATTTTTATAATACGTAAATTCTTATTTAATTCATCACACTGTGAATGGACAAATAGCATATTCTAAGAGAATCTACAATACATAAACCGAATCAGGCTTATCTAAACCAAGTGTAACCAAGTTAAACTCCATTCGGCCTATATCATATGTGTATGTTGGATAAGAAACCAAGAAATGGAGCAAACTAGCCTAAAACACTTCTGCCGGAACCATAAATCAAATATTCATCTGTGAAGGGGTCAAAAAAGATAGAGAAAGTTAGAACCATGATAAAGCACCACAATCATTCATTCAAATACTCGAGCCAAAAGTCATTTCAGGGCATTTCAATATAAAAAAATGACTTATTGATGACATTAAAATGTACAGCAAAATTTTTTGTTTCTCATTCACAGTGAAAGATATATAGATGTCGAAAGTGAGAAACATACATTTTAAAATGGGTATGATTTAATTTTCAACGTCAAATAAGTATAACTATTATATATAAATTTACATAATAGACCATCAAACCAATGTTAATGTAGTTTCTACAAAACAATGCCAGTGTTTACAATAAATTAATTTTGTCTTAAAAGTAAATACAAACCACATTTAACCATTAAAGTTCCATTCAGAGTTAGCCTACATTTGGACCTAGTCAAACCTAATCAAAACGAAGAAACATACATTGTAAAATGGGTATGATTTTATTTCAACGTCAAATAAGTATAACTAATATCTTTAAATTTACATAATAAACAATATGTTGGTTTCAAGTGGTCAGTTGAGGTCTAGAGGGGGAGGGGAGTGAATAGACCTCTGAATATTTTGCAACTTTAAAATTTAAACCCCAACTTTTCAAATGAGCAGACTAAGCTGATCAAGTTAGGTGAAGTTACTAGGCTGTTCGTGCACACAACTTTGAGCAGCAGAGTAGACCACTTCTATTGATTCACTTAGCTGATCTTAACTAAATCAGAGTTCCAAGATGAGTTACTTGCAGCGGATTTGCAAAGTATTTTTCACAAGCAATCAAAACTTGGTTTCAAAGTTTTATCCCCAGTTTTACAAAATTCTTTTCAAAATATTTTTAACAAAAGTATGCATCTTTTGAAATATGCAAGAAAAGAATGCAGAATGTAAAACACCGATATTTTTATAGTGGTTATATGGATTGAAATCATTTAGTCCACTCTTCCAAGTCACTTAGATCTTGGGTTATACTATAATCATAATGATTACAATATACTCTGCTTACGTCAAACAACAAATGAACTGGTCGTAAGTTCACAATAGGAGATCACAAAGAAAACATATCCTCTGAAGTAATATCACTCACAAAGATGGATATTTACTCCTCACAACACTTTTCTTTTACAAGAATCACTCAGATTTCTTCTTTCTTCAACGTCTGCTTTTGTCAACAAATGATGAAGCTGATGGGTGAGCTGTTCTTGAGTTCTCGAGACGTAGAAAGATTGTGCTTCTGAATGCTCTCAAAAGTGAGTTGTCTCATATTGTGTCGTGTCTCTGAACTTTTCGAACAAGCTTCCTTTTTATACTTGAGATTTGAAATCTGTCCGTTGAAGGATAACAGAAGTCTTCGTCTCGAGCATTGGTCCCTATCTCTCAGGAACGGCTACCTGCGACTGTGTACTGTCTTATCTACTATACTTCTTTGTCAGTTGCATTAAATGCACCCAGCTGGTACGAGTTTCTTCTTCAATCATTTGTCATAAATACCCTTTCTCTTCAACATTTAATTCATTAAGTGCATTTATAACCGTTGAGGTGACTTGTCTGATCACATCCACTCAGCTGTCCGAAGTCTCTCGTTTGATGAACGCTCGGCTGATCCCAAATTGAACAAATCTGTTGAGTCGGTTGAATCTCACCAATCTGATTTCCTTCTACAGCAATAGATCAGTTGTCTCCTCGACCATAGTCTTGACCCTTCTGATTTGTCTTTTATGTTTGGTCAGCACTTCTTGACAAGGGATTTACTAAGCTTTCATTACTTAGCTGATCTTGATGTTTTGGAAATCATCAAAACCTCGCTTCAATATTTATCTTCATCTTCATCCATCATAATCAAAACAATGTTAATGTAGTTTCTACAAAACAATATCAGTATTTACAATAAATTATTTTTGTCTTAAAAGTAAACACAAACCACATTTAACCATTGAAGCCTACATTTGGGCCTAATTAAAAAGAAGAACACCAACATTAATACGTATCTTCCCATCTTCTTCCACAAACTCACAAAGGCATACATCATTTATTGGGTTCGTGACCCGTTTATGGTTTCAGTCGGCTCCATTTTCAGACCAAATTAGATCCGATCCGATCCAACTCGTTTAGCTTAATTGGGTTCGGCCCTATTGCCATTTTTGACTGTCATCGAGCCGACATTCCTCGATTAATCGAGGGTGATTTTTTGAGTACAAACAATATTAGTATTTCTCAAGGGTATTCGGTCTTTTGGAAAAAAAAAATGACATGCACAGCATAAGAGTGTCAAATAAATTGGGCATTTTCGGTTGTGGTGGTGGTGATATCTTCATTTTTTATCGGCATTCTCATGTATGTTATTCTTCTCCTCTTCAAAGACCAGTTTCCTTTGTTATTTTCAAATAATTCTGCAGTCCAAGAACTCGTTTATCAGCTCACACCATTGCTTGCAATTTGCATTGTAATCGACAATGTTCAACCTGCCCTTTCAGGTACGTATATATATAATTTATTTCTACTCATGATTAGTTTAATGGAAATAAGTAATGGTTATGGTGCATGGAATTAGGTAGGATGAAACTTGATCACCATACATAACGATAACGATAAGATAAATATGGGTATTTTGCACTTTGTGTTGGGATTTTATGGGTATAATTGTCAACTACAACAGTGCGGAATTTAAAAAATTTTATTTATACACCAAATCCCAGGATTTCTTATTAGCACATATGAATAAAGGTTGAATTTAATTAAATCATGCATATACTAAAATTAAATAGATGGTAAAAAACCATTTTACCTCACCACAGGCAAGGTGGTGGTTTCCTCCGGTCTTCAATTGTTCACTAGAGCACCCCAAGTGTTGTGCCTCTAGAGAAAGTCCACACCAGTTGGATTAGAGTGACTTCGCGAAATCCCCAGGCTCAGAACTAGGATTAAGGAATCGTCTCGTCAGGAATTGGATGCAGATCCAGGAAGAAGACTTGGAGAAAAATCCTACATAGGGAGGGCGATTTTACAGGGTTCGATTATGCAATTAGGGGCGAGAGGGGCTGAAATTTTCGGCCTCTATGTGTTTTCTTGTGTTGTGATTTTTCATTCTTTTGTTTTCAACTCCTTTTGATTTTCCAACCTTCTTCTTAGATTATGTATATCTAGTATTTATAGACATCTCTATTAGAAGACTCCTTCTCCTAATAGACATCTATTTCTTGAAAGAATATCTTCTTTTCAAGAAACAAGATATACACAATCTTTATCACTTTAGGAAACAAGATCTCTTTCAATCTCTTTCCTAGTTACACAAGATAACACAAACTCTTAATCCCTATCATAATCAAACACAATCAACATAAATTCAAGACTAATTAATATAAGCAAAAATCGGCCACTTTGATTAACTAAAATCGGCCCACATGCTTTTTAATTAATCCTAAACTTAATTTGATCATTGTTCCCAAAATTGGCCCATGCAAGATTAATTAATCCTAGATTAATTTATCCTTACAATAATTGGCCCGTATGCTTAAATTTATTAATCAAAGATCAATTAACTTACATATGGATCGGCCCATGTGTTTTAATTAATTAATCTACCATTAATTAATTAATCCCCTTTTCAATTAATACTTTAATTGAGGATTTAATCAATCAGAAATTTCTAATTGATTCATTAATTAGTTACTCCTAATTAATGATTCTCCACTTTGAATTAACACTTTAATTCTCGATTAATTAATTAGTTACTTCTAATTAATTATTCTTCTTCATGAATTAGTACTTTAATTCATATATTGATTTAATTAATTCCTTAAATCAATTGATTCCTTCCAGACTGTCACTGTCCAACTGTATTGTGTGTGACCCTCTAGGTTCACCATCAATTGGCAGCAGGCTCACGACTTTCGTGATTTAATTAGTGAGCAATTAATTGCTCCGATCAATTAACCACTTTAATTGACCACTCCAGAATTAGTTTCCTTATTAATTCAGGAGTACCCACACCTCATGGTCGATGTCTAGCCACAAGCCCATGAGGCCCAACTTCAGGTGAATTGATATTCGTGAACCTCCAACTCTTATAAATGCCATGTACATACGGTCCTTCTATCAACTAATTTCCCGATTGAGACCTAGGGTGTGTGAATTGGTCGGCACCTCTAATTATCTCAATTCTGTACTTTCTAATTCAGGATAGTAATTCCAGTGTGACTGCTAAATTTGGAAACCCCTTTCCAAATCCGTCACCGACTACGGCCGTAGATTCCTCGGATTTATTATCTAAGAACGTACAGGAAATTCTCTCATCTTATCAAGATGAGTCGATAGATCCTATATTAGTACTAACTATCCGCGCACACGTTCATACGTACCCAAAGTAGTCGCACAATGACCAAGCTATGTGATCGGCTCCTAAATCAAAGTACGTATTCCCGTGTACCGAATCCGCCCTAGTACCTCAAGTCATAGGACTAAATCGTACACTATTATAAGTCTTGAGAGACATCCCATTACCGATATGCTTAACGCACTTCCACGATGGGTCTCTCTGTTCGGGTCGTTCGATGCGTTCGATCCCCTATCGAACCACCTAGTCATATGCACTAGCATTCAATGCCTTGTTCATGAAACGACAACAAATTCACTTCATGTGAATCATGCATAATCCTACAAGTCTTGACGATTCATTCGATACCCCGTCTCGATATGAATCTATGACTTGGAACATTTTTGAGATCACGACCTTTGAGACTGTTTCATGATTAATCGCACCCAATACTGAAGTGAATAATCCCGTAGTCATGAGTGATCTCAGGGTTTCAACCAATCGCTTAGATAAGTTCGCGAGAGATGAAGGTGGCCATTGTTTAATTCACGTACTATGAATAAACGGGCGTATTATCTTATGAATCATAAGATTGCTTCTAAAGGAAGTTCCTTAACAAGCTTATATTTGTTGGCTTGCTGGGCACTATCCTATCATTTTGCACTCTAAAAATATAAAATGCAGCACTTTACACCTCTTTTATATTTAGGCAAAAACTCAAGGGTAAGTAAAATAGGTAATTCATATAAATCTTTGGCACTTTGCACCCCCAAAATTGAGAAATTGGCACTTTGCACCCTCAAAATAAAATTAAAAATAGGTAATTCATATAAATCTTTGGCACTTTGCACCCCCAAAATTGAGAAATTGGCACTTTGCACCCTCAAAATAAAATTAACTCTTATCACCCTCGAATTATGAACAAATTAGCAACTTGCACCCCCAAAACACAATAAATGAACACTTTGCACCCCGAAACTCATAATTAACACTTAAGACCCTCAAAATAAAAAAAACTCAAACCCCTCATTTTTTCGGCTGACCATCAGAGTGAAAAAAATCTAAGGCAAAATAGGTAAGTTTATGATCCGATTGAACAACCTACATTTATATGCATATATACAAGTAAAAATACCATGAATTTGGAATGATTATATCATATAACAAATTAACAACTGTGAATTATAGCTTGTAGAAATTAAATGTGCTATGCAAAACAATCGAATAAGTAAAAATTGGTAAGTTTAATTTTGTCTTAGATTTTTTACCCAGATGGTCGACTTTGCTGGAGAAAATGAGGGGTTTGAGTTTTTTTTTTTAATTTGAGGGTGTCAAGTGTTAATTTTGTATCTCGGGGTACAAACTGTCAATTTATAGTGTTTCGGGGGTGCAAGTTGCTGATTTGTTCTTAATTCGAGGGTGATAAACGCTAATTTTATTTTGGGGTGCAAAGTGTCAATGATTTATAATTGAATTACCTATTTTGTCATTAATTTTTTGCTTGAAAATAAAAGAGGGAGCAAAGTGCTGTATTTTTTCCATATTTTGAGGGTGCACAGTGCTAAATCTAAGTTTTGAGGGTGCAAAGTGCCTATTTTCTATGTTTCGGGAGTGCAAAGTGCAAAAAACCCGATAAATATTTATCACCAATTTTGATAAAACTACAATATATTCAAGATGAAACTTGATCATGTACAATATGTGTATATATATATATATATATATATATATATATATATGTATATATATACCTTGTAATTATATTGCAGGAGTGGCTATTGGAGTTGGATGGCAAGCTTTGGTTGCCGCCTATGTAAATATTGGAAAATATTGGATGCTACTATTTATTTGGCATTCCTTTAAGCCTGATTTTAGGGAATGCACTCAATATGGGTGTCAAAGTAAGTACTACACATGCATATTTTTATATTTAGCCAAATTTATATATATATAAAGATTTATATACACATAGATATTTGATACGACAAACGCGCGGATGTTCGTTCAGGGTATATGGTATGGGATGGTAGCAGTAACGATAGTACAGACGCTTATCATCTCCGTGATGGTTTGTAAAACCAGGGACGGACCTAGACGTTGTTTGTTGGGGGGGCCGAATTTTTTTTTGTAGCAAATAACCTTGATTTTTGTATTCGATAATGAACGTTAAAGTAAACTCTAATGTTTTTTTAGCAAATCATAAACGAATATCTAATTACATAATTAATAGTTTAAGAAATTGATAAATTCATAAAACACATGGACAATTTACAATATACAATTTAGTTATTGTAAAGTTGTATTTAATACACAGTAATACTAATAAATGTTCATAAGGAAGAAAATTGAAACTAGTACTAATCAGCATGAGGAGAAAAATTAAAACAGCCCTTGAGGAAAAAATTAATACTAAAAATACCAAAAATTTAATGCTAAAAAGACCAAAAAATACTAAGAAGATCAAAAATTTAATGCTAAAAAGACCAAAAATACATATTGAGCTTCAAGGGATTCGAACTCAAATATTGGAGAAGAGAGTCATAACAATCCTTACCACTAGGCCACTTTCATTTGCTGTAAACATTTACATATACGTAGTATTTATTTTTAATTCTGGGGGGACCATGGCCCCCCCCAGTCCCCAAAGGGATCCGTCCCTGTGTAAAACTAAAACTAACTGGAATAAAGAGGTACATAATATGCATAACAATAGTACATTTATATATATATATATATATATATATATATATATATATATATATATATATATGTGTGGAGAGAATTGCATTTTTGGTATACAGCTATAGGTCAATTCCCACTTTTGGTACACAGCTTTATGTGTCAAACACATTTGGTACACCTCTTTAACAAAGTTCGACACATTTGGTACAACCGTTAAATAAATTGCAAAATCACCGTTAATTCCGTTAGTTCGACACATTTGGTACACCTCTTTTACAAAATTGGCATGCGCGCGGCACATGGCTGCCCAGAAAAAAAAAAAGAAAAAAAAATTAAAACTTGATAAACTTTTTTATTATATTTTATTCTTCTTCGAATATTAAACTATAAATGACATTATAGTTTATTATATTTTACATGTCATATAAATAATAAATACATATTTTTTAATAATTTTTATAAATATGATAAATAAAGTAACTTGTTTATTATATTTTATTCTTCTTGCAATATTAAACTATAAATGACATTATATAGTATATTATATTTTACATGTCATATAAATAATAAATACATATTTTTTAATAATTTTTATAAATAATAAACTATTTTTATAAATAATTTTTAAAAATTGAAACTTGATAAACTTTTTTATTAAATTTTATTCTTCTTCCAATATTAAACTATAAATGACATTATATAGTTTATTATATTTTACATGTCATATAAATAATAAAGACATTTTTTTAATAATTTTTATAAATAATAAAATATTTTTATAAATAATTTTTAAAAATTGAAACTTGATAAACTTGTTTATTATATTTTATTCTTCTTCCAATATTAAACTATAAATGACATTATATAGTTTATTATATTTTACATGTCATATAAATAATAAATAAATATTTTTTTATCATTATATAAATATGATATGATAAATATAATAAATACATATGATAATTTTTATAAAAGTTTATCAAGTTTAATTTTTTTTTTTTGGGCAGCCATGTGCGGCGCACATGTCAATTTTGTAAAAGAGGTGTACCAATTGTGTCGAACTAACGGAATTAACGGTGATTTTGCAATTTATTTAACGGTTGTACCAAATATGTCGAACTTTGTTAAAGAGGTGTACCAAATGTGTTGGACACATAAAGCTGTGTACCAAAAGTGGGAATTGGCCAATAAATGTGTACCAAAAATGCAATTCTCTCTATATATGTGATACTTTAATTGCATAAAAAGTATTTTGGTTCATGGTGCAGGCTTCTGTTGCAGCTCAAAGAATCAAACAATGGGGAGGGGAAACAGACGTTAAACCAAACGACATCGAAAAATAAACCAAATCGGAGAAAGGGAGGAAAAATGGAAAATATGAAAGCTGAATGGTGATTTTTTAAGCAGAAGTTCATTTTTTTCATCACTTATATTATGTTTGATTATACTAATGCATTCATGTATCAAAGTTTCGTGTTCGATGCATGTTTCGGTCAGTGGGATATATATATATAGGAAACTTTTCTACCGGAAAGGTTTCGAAAAAACTATGAAAAACCACAAAAAAGAAAAGAGAAAGTTTTAAGGCAAATATACAGTTTCGGAAATACACATTATTTTCATTTTAATTGAGTCAAACTTTCGATATTTTTTACAGAAAAGATGAATATTTTGATTCATGAACGTCATTCACTAAACTTGGATCATGCTTAATGAGATATGCCATTATTTAAGACATCCTATTTTGTTAAATTTGTCAGCAACAGTATTTCCTCATAATATGTGAATTCAAAAAGCAAATATTGAATGTAGTATCTCATTTACCAAACCTATGTAACCTGTCCAGCAATTTCAGGGAATTTAAGCAGTAAATTTGGGTAGTTAATTTCCTATCAAACCATGTAGCATATATCTATATACTAGCATATTCTTGTGCTATGCTCAACATAGCATTATATCTCAATTATTAAAAGTTTAAAATTAGAAAATTTGGTTTTTCGGTATAAGCAAAAAGGAGTATTTATCCCTGTAAGATATGAATAATGTTCAATTAACCATCATATGATTTGAGAAAGAATAATTTATCCCCATATAATCATATAAAAGTTTCACACTGTCTTCCTGATATTTTTAAACATAAAAAATTCGAATCGACAGTACTATAGATTGACCCAATCAATTTGTAAATGTGGCACTTTAACCCCATGTGTAATTATGATAAGTGTGATATTTTACCCCTGTGTTATGATAAATATGACACTTCACCCCTTCACACTCCCCTCCCCCCATGGTAAATATGACAATTGACTCCCTTATGGGTACTTTTGTCTTTTTAAGAAATATTTTTGGTAGTCTCTTAATTTCGGAATGTGTTATTCTCTTAGTTGGAAGGAGGTAAATTGCTCCTTTAAATTTTTCACATGAGTGATAAAATGCTATTTTCCAAACATAAGGGGAGGGGATCAAACATTATGCATTTCCCAGAAAATTAAATTTGCATTAACTCATTGAAAAAGTAAGAAAATGGTGTATCAAATTCATAAATATGTTATGTTTAATTGAAAGGGAAAAAACAGAGGAAAAACATGATTATTTTTATTAAAAAATTTACATTTGGAGAAGGAAAAACATAATGCAAAGAGGAAAATAATATAACATGTACATCATAAAACTCACGTAACTTTAAAATAGTCTTAAAATCAATATAAAATAATAAAATTGAACATTTAAAACTGAACATAAAATTAGCACATAGTGGATAAACTTGAAAAGAAAATAACTAATGGACGAATGTGTTCTTAAAAAAAAAAAATTAATGAAAAAAATAATCAATAAAGTGAATATCAATAAGTAGTACTATTTTCTATGGCCTTTCTCCATATCTATATAATTTTAGTTTTTTGTTGACATTTTTATTTTCCAAAATATCAATTTCATATCTATAATTTGACTGAAAACCTATAAAAATAATATCGATATGAATGATTTCAAAATAAGATATGATCTTAGTATTTGAATAATTCAATGATTTACATTTCAAAATTATGCTACCAACCAAAAACTTACAATTCATTTAGTAGAATTGATCTTTGAGACTTAAACTCCCGAAAATGATATTTCACTGAAAACACTTTTGCGTAAAAAAAAAAAAAAACAATTAGAAAAAATATAGAGAAACATAAAAATTTAATAATCGAAAAAAGGGGATATGAAATTTAAACAATGTGCAAAGGCATGAGAGTGTTATTCTGAGCAAAAGTTCAAGACGTTCAAACACGAACCTGAAAAAAAAAAAGAAAAAAAAAACATGGTTAGTCTATACTGTAAAAGAAAGAAAAAAATATGAAGAAAAAAAGTTGATTAAATAATTGAAGAAAAAATGGATATGAAACTAAATAATGAGCAATGACATGACCAATTTTCTGAGCAAAAGTTTAGGTTAAGGTGTTCATATTTATAATGAACATATCTCTATTCAAATACTAATTTCCGTAATTAAGGATAACTATTGTGGGGGCATGATTTTAGCATATCAATTAAGAATCAGTTAATATATTTTTAAACTAAAATTGGCTTCAAATTTGAAAATCCTTCAATCTTGTAACCTGCATTTTTATAGTGAATGAATTAAATTCCTATTCCATTAAGATAATTTTGAACTAAAATCGATTTAAATCTGAAAAACTTTCAAATTGTAGATAAGAGATTACCCAATCATTAAATTTTTGACAACAAAAAAAACTCTAAATTCTAAGAAAAAAGAATTGAGTCAAAGTTTCATGATTTGGGTCAAAATACCATTCTCCTATATATATATATACTAGCATATTCTCGTGCTATGAACAATATAGCATTATACCTCAATTATTGAAAGTTTAAAATTAGCAAATTTGGTTTTTCGGTATAAGCAAAATGGAGTAATTTCTAATGTTCAATTAACCCTCATATGATTTGAGAAAGAATAATTTATCCCCATATAATCATATAAAAGTTTCACACTGTCTTCCTGATATTTTTAAACATAAAAAATTCGAATTGACAGTACTATAGATTGACCCAATCAATTTGTAAATGTGGCACTTTAACCACATGTGTTAGATAAGTGTGATATTTTATCCCTGTGTTATGATAAATATGACACTTCACCCCTTGACACTCCCCCCCCCCCCCCCCCCCCCCCCATGATAAAGATGACAATTGACTCCCTTATGGGTACTTCTGTCTTTTTTAAGAAATATTTTTTGTATCTCTTAATTTCGGAATGTGTTATACTCTTAGTTGGAAGGAGGTAAATTGCTCCTTTATATTTTTCACATGAGGGATAAAATGCTATTTTCCAAACATAAGGGAAGGGGATAAAAAATTATGCTTTTCCTAGAAAATTAAATGTTATGTTTAAGTTACGTGAGTTTTATGATGTACAAGTTATATTCTTTTCCTCTTTGCATAGTCTTAAAATCAATATAAAATAATAAAATTGATCATTTAAAACTGAAAATAAAATTAACACATAGTGGATAAATTTGAAAAGAAAATAATTAATGGACGAATGTGTTCATTCTTAATGAAAAATATAATCAATAAATTGAATATCAATAAATAGGACTATTTTCTCTGGCCTTTCTCCATATCTATATACTTTTAGTTTTTTTGTTAACATTTTTATTTTCCAAAATATCAATTTCATATCTATAATTTTACTGAAAACCTATAAAAAAAAAATATCGATATGAATGATTTCAAAATAAGATATGATCTTAGTATTTGAAAAATTCAATGATTTATATTTCAAAATTATGCTACCAACCAAAAACTTACAATTCATTTAGTAGAATCGATCTTTGAGAATTAAACTCCCGACAATGATATTTCGCTGAAAACTCTTTTGCGTAAAAAAAAAAAAAACTATTAGATAAAAAGATGTCTAAAACCCCAATAAAAGAAAGAAAAAAAAAAAGAGAAACATATTAAATTTAATAATCGAAAAAAAGGGATACGAAATTTAAACAATGTGCAAAGGCATGAAGAGTGTTATTCTGATCAAAAGTTCAAGACGTTCAAACATGAACCTGAAAAAAAAAAAAAAAAAAAAAAAAAAAAAAACATGGTTAGTCTATAATGTAAAAGAAAGAAAAAATATGAAGAAAAAAAGTTGATTAAATAATTGAAGAAAAAAGGGATATGAAACTAAATAATGAGCAATGACATGACCAATTTTCTGAGCAAAAGTTCAGGTTAAGGTGTTCATATTTATAATGAACTTATCTCTATTCAAATACTAATTTCCGTAATTAAGGATAACTATTTTGGGGGCATGATTTTAGCATATCAATTAAGAATCAGCTAATATATTTTTAAACTAAAATTGACTTCAAATTTGAAAATCCTTCAATCTTGTAACCTGCATTTTTATAGTGAATGAATGAAATTCTTATTCCATTTATATTTCCTTCTTAAAGTAAATTATTTTTGTGGCATAATTTTAGCATATCAGTTAATTAGTTATAAGATAATTTTGAACTAAAATCGATTTAAATCTGAAAAACTTTCAAATTGTAGATAAGAGATTACCCAATCATTAATTTTTGACAATAATAAAAAAAAAAACTCTAAATTCTAGGAAAAAAGAATTGAGTCAAAGTTTCATGATAAGACCATTCTCATATATATATATACTAGGGTGCTTGCACCGCGCTATGCGCGGTGTTGGGTGCCCTGTCATTTTTTTTTTATCGAAAATGTATTTCAACGTGTTTATCTCAATGATATGTAGATTATATAGTACATGATAAAAATATTATTTTATTTTATAATTAATTTTTAATCTCATTATTTGGGTTTCAAATTTTTTTTGGAAAATTTGTCATATGATGTGTTGCTTCTAAAATTTTATAGTACAAATTTGATTTGTAGTTAAAGCTTATGTATTTTTTAATTGTTGGGAAAGTGAGGGAAATATACAAGGTGACATCTTGTGGTATTAAAGTTACAAGAGAGGCATCTTGTGGTTCTAAAATAGCAAATTTTTCTTTTTATTTTTATCATGGATAAGTTCATATTTATACTAAGATCCAATAAAATACATTACCAATAAAATCTAACAGAAAAAAGAAAAACCAAGAAAAAGGAGCAGGTAATTCCATTTGGTAGTAAAATAGTCTTTCAATCCACCCTCTTCAATTTATCTACAAACAATTAAATCATGTCTGCAAAATGAAAAAGAAACTAACAATAAGAAAATAATCATTTCTTAATACCCAAAATGGAGCATCAGAAAACTAATGTAAAAATGCATTTACTTTGAAAAATCTTAGCCTCAATTCTGAAGTTAATGGAAAAGGAATATGGATTGATGATTAAAATGCCAAAAAAAGAAAATAAAAATAATAATTAACAATCTGAAGTGGAAAATGGCTCCAGGAACAGCAACGACACTTGAAAACTATCTCTATGAACGCCCAACTTCCACTACAGCTTTATAAGTGATTTCACGAATAATTTCTATTGTTAACTGGAGGGGGACTACAAATCAAAACATGTCTAGACCTAATTATGAGTTAATACAGAGAGTTATCAGATTGAGACTAATTTAACATGCGTGAATCATCATATAGTTATCATCAATTAGAGTGTTTTTCCTAGAATATCATAAAAGATTTTATCATCTGCTTATAAGCATTTGGAATGTTATGAATGCAAAAAGAGTCAAAACTACAAATATTTGAATTGCCAAATAAAATCATGTGTTGCAGCTCCAATCAGATTTTCAATTCCCATAACGGAATGACCACAGAAGCTACAAACCTCTCACGCACTCTGATTTTTCCATGATTCCTGTGTAAAATTCAGTTAGATTCAATAAAAAGATAAGCTAACAAGTAGTACTTTAAACACAGTAACAGATAAAATGTAAATATGGATGCACAGAAGCACCAAATAAACATGTACAATTAACATTATTCAATTTAAGCTCAACTGGGTACTTACGCTTGTCTTTGAGCCCATTATCGAAGAAACTACGACTGGTGCTTGTAATCAAAGTTTAATGAATAGTTGTTTATGAAATAGTGTTAATTTATCCACGTGATATAAAGCGACTGATACATTTTCTGGTATTTAGCCTCAAGTGCAGCCCTTTCCTCAAAAAGCTTCACCTCGAAATCATCATGTTGGGTCTGTAGCAGTTAAAATATAAGTCATTACCATTTAATAGTAATCCCGTATGACTGTTACAACAGGATGCGAATATAAGATATTAAGAAATGTGAAGGTCAACCAAACATACATTGAAACACAAGCTAGCATATGATATTAATAAATGGGGCAGCAAAAAATTCATTATATAATCAGATATGAATTCATTCGAGGAAAGATTCTCAAGCAAGTCGATGAGCTTAGCAGCAAGGTTCTGGAGTTTATTCTGCAACCGGAAAAAAATATACCTACCCACACATAAACATTAAAAATTTCATTGCTTAAACAACAACTTAAAAAGAATCACTCACACATTAACACATATTGAACAAATTAAACTCACAAACACCGAAAAGAAAAGAGAAGAAAAAACTAACCTTTGACAACATTAACAAGCTCTATGATTTGGCTTCAGCACTACGACCTGGTAAGATTACAATCAAAATAAATAATCAAAAAACTAATTAATTTAACTGTAGTTTGGGTTTTGCGAAATGGGATATAACAAAGAAAAAAATCCACACTAACAAAGCAAGAAAATTAAATTAAATCAAGCATATTAGAAATGAGAAGATACTCGAAGCAATATACCTCTAAGGAAAGAGCAGGAACAAACATCCAAGTTCAAAAGAACACAGAATAACCCCAATGTTATCACGGCAGGGCATGGAGTTGTGCTGCCGGCGAGCTGGCGGTTGCTCCGACGATGGTAAGAATAAAATTCGAAGAGAAAGTGAAACGAAACAAATATGAAGCCAAATAAAATTGACCCTCCTCTCCCTCTCTGATTTTTCAAAGCAGGCAAACTTGTGTGTATCAAATTGAGAGAAAAAAGATAAGGTTGAACAAATCTGAGTCCATCTCGATCATAAACTACCAAAACACTTTCCAAAGCAGGTGACAAAGCTTGGGAGGGCAAATTAGTCCTATTTTCCGGTGATACAGCAGAGAAACAAAATGATTACTACCCACATGGGAAGAGAGAAGAGGAAGGAGTAATCTTAACCGGTGATTGAAGCCGGTGGGTGAAGGGGAAATCAAGGTCGTTGAAGAGAATTTGTTTTTTGTGAGAGAATGCAAAACGGCGTCGTTTTGTTGGCTGGGGGTTTTTAAAAAAGTAGGAACAAAACGACGCCGTTTTGTTCTTGTGCGTAAAAAAAAAAATTTTGGAGGAAGCAGGCAGGAGACGGACGACGTCCTACCACTGTAGACTTTTCCATCGCCTCTTATATATATGTAATATAATATATATATATATATATAAAATAAGATACAACAGAAAGGAAATAAGCATGATCAAGTATCTAAATTTTATTGGCATAAATTTTGAAATTAAAGATTTTATTGAATCCAAAAATATCGGATCTCTGACTGTGTGTCACCAAGATCCATTAAACACGAGCAAAATCCGAATATATATTTAATCTAAATAGATGGAGTCGAATCTGAATTGAACATAATCCAACCCATTGAGGGCCTAGCCCTACATACTTTTCCTTCTAACATTGAAAAAGAAAAGAGATATATACAAGAGTGCTATCTTTGAGAATAAGTCCATTGGGCCCAAAACAGATCTCAAATTACTTATAGACTTAGATGCACAACAAAATAAAAGCAATAACTCAAAATCTCATGACCCTTCGGCTTTAAGTCAATTTTTTGAAGGTATGCAACCAAAATCGAATTTAGTTTTGTGAAACTAGCTTTCTGTTAGAATTACAATTGGTTGAATTTGGGTGATTTTACTGTATTCATTTTTCATGTATCATCTGCTTAAGGAAAATCAAATTTGTTTGGTTCAGGATTAGTTCTAGAACTCATATTCTGTGTAGGTTGTAGCGTTGATTATCGAAATTATGCTATTTGGATACAAAATTAAATCCATTCATTTGAAATTCTGGATTTTAGTTCAATAAATTTCAGCCCAATTTTAAATGGATTTGAAATTTCTGCTAAAACTAGTCAATTGAAATCCACTTAAAAAAAGTTTATGCTTTAAAAAATTGCAATTGGATTCCAGATTTTCATATAATCTAGAATTGCAATTCAGTCCATGATTTTCAAAAAATTAAAATTTGCAATTCGGCTACTATTTTCAAAAATTCGAAGTTTCAAAAAAATTACACTTTTGGTCCCTCCATTTTCAGAAATTGAAATTTTGACCCTAGATTTTCGAAGAACCCAGAATTACAATTCAGTCCAGAATTTTCATAAATTAAAATTTTCAATTCGGACCCTAATTTTCAGAAATTGAATTTGCACTTTTGGTCCCTCAATTTTTGGATATTGCAATTTGTACCCTAGATTTTCGAAAAATCAAGAATTGCAATTCAGTCCAGAATTTTAAGAAAATTAAACATTTCAATTCGGCCCTGATTTTCAGAAATTCAAATTTGCACTTTGGGTCCCTCAATTTTTGGAAATTACAATTTGACCCCAGATTTTTGAAAAACCAAGAGTTGCGATTCAGTTCAGAATTCTCAGAAAATTAAAAAAATTGAATTCGGCCCCAGATTTTCAGAAATTCGAATTTACACTTTTGGTCCCTCAATTTAAAAAATTACAATTTGACCCTAAATTTATGAAAAACCCAAAATTACAATTCAGTTAATTTCCGAAGATTAAAATTTTCAATCCGGCCCTGATTTTCAGAAATCCAAATTTTCACTTTTGGTCCCTCAATTTTCAGAAATTGCAATTTGACCCCATATTTTCAAAAACCCAGAACTGCAATTCAGTCCATAATTTTCAGAAGATTAAAATTTTCAATTCAGCACCTGATTTTCGAAAGTCCATAGTTGCTCTTTTGGTCCCTTAATTTTCAAAAATTGCCATTTGACCCCAGATTTTCGAAAAATCCCAGAGTTCAAATTCTGGATGTTCCAATTTAGTCCAGAATTTTTAGAAAATTAAGATTTTCAATTCGGCCCTAGGTTTTCTTAAATCCAAATTTGTACTTTTGATCTCAATTTTCAAAAATTATAATTTTGCCCCAAATCGATTTATGCGATTTTATCCCGATATCAACAACAAGAATTAACTCATATAGCAAATTATAAGGCACAATTGGGAATTTCAAATAACACAAATGATATATACAAAACAATACGGATTTGGAATCCTTTGTAAAAAAATTAATCCAAATAAGAGATTGCAAATGAATGGATTTCAAATCATTGGAATTTCAAATTCATTCATTTGAAATCCCTCTTCATTTCAAATCCATCCATCCATCTATCCAAATGGGCCCTAAAATTCTTGTATTTAGGGTGCGGTTTACGATGTGGGTTATATACCGATTAGGTCTAAATCAAAATTCCTCCTTTTTGACATTCTACTAATTGATAGGTGTAGATCCTCTGTACCACTTTTGGTGTACCACTTAAGTGCATCACCATTAATTAATTGACACTTGCACATATGACAATTATAATAATTCTCACATATGCACAGTGGCGGAGCTATAGAGGGGCTGGGGGGGGGGGGGGGGGGGGGCGGTCGCCCCCCCAAGAAAATTCTGGGTATAAATATATATACATATTATTTGCATTAAACTACATAACATGACCTGTGGTCTAATGGTTAGGTAACTAAAGTAATTTTCTAAGGTCCATAGTTCGAATCTCAGGTTAAACGTTCTTCTCTTTTTATTTAATTTATTGTATTTCTTTATCAACTATCAATCTCTTTTTATTTATTTTATTGTATTTCTTTATCAACTATCAATTATAACGTATCTTGGGTTACATAATTTTTTTTGGTATTTAATAGACTCTTAACAAACTTGCCGGTGGATTTTTTTCATTATTTGTTGGATAAAACAATTGCTAGTATATTTTTTTATCTTATGTTGGATAAAATTATAGTATTAATTTATCTTAAATGAAAATTTCTCATATTAACATAACTTTTAAAAGCTATCGAGTTTGCTATAAAAAAAAATTTCGCCCCCCCTAGAATAATTGTCTAGCTCCGCCACTGCATATGCATGTGTCAATCAATTAGTGATGATACACTTTAGTGGTACACCAAAAGTGGTACAGACGATCTTGAACCACTAATTGATATTACTAGAAATCTTTTCGGAATTGATTTTTTTCCCGCTTTTACAACTTGTGAATAATGATGCCCATTATCTAAAATATCTATTCCAGTTTTCGAAAGAGCAAGCCGATTTTACTGATAACAACTATGTTGCTTTTTCCCCCTCTTTTCCTAGAAGATAGATATGGTCCCCAAAATTTCCTAATTTTTCTGTAAATGTGTGTATAGGGTGCCGAGATAACTCTCTATAGTTGAAATTCATGTTATCATGTCCCAGTTTTGATGTTTTACATTTCCATTGGGACTCTGGTGTTTTGTCAATTTAATTTAAGTAAACCAAATTTCTTCCTAAACTTGATCCACTTCATTCCTTTTTTTTTTTTGGTTACATACTTCATTCCTTACATGTCATTTCTAATTTTTTATTTAAATGTATGGGATTTTTGCATATCACCCCTCAGAAAAGTTATATTTTTGCACTTTCCCCCGGCCTTTAATTGAAAAAACATGTCAGTGTCCCCTAGAAATTGATAAATGAGTGTACTTTGTCCCCTGGTCAATTTTTAAGTAATTTTCAAAGGGTAAAAACGTCATTCAGAGGGTTTTAAACAATAACAAAAATCTTTTAGAGGGTTAAGTGCACAAAATTTGAAAGTTTTAATCAAATCAAAGAAATTTGAAAGTAAAACAATTAAAATAAAAAATATGTTATAAGACTAAAATTAGATTATGATGTCATTAGGTAAGGAATCATATGAAAATGTGATTTGAAATGTTAACATTCTAATAACTTAAAATTAATAATATTTTGTGCACATAGTCCCCCAAAAGATTAAAATTATTGTACTAAGCCCCAAATTTAAATTTATACCATTTGAAATCCAATAAAATATTGACCAGGGGGCAAAGTGCACTCATTTATCAACATATAGGGGGTACTGTCATGTTTCTTCAATTATAAAAAAGAAAGTATGAAAACGAAACTTTTTTGAAGAGTGACGTTCAAAAATCCCTAAATGTATTCGCGATGGATGCATATCAGGGTTAGTGTTGAGCTGGATCAAGGAATAAACAATATTAAGTAAAACAAATAATTAAATGCTCAGTGTTGGACTGCATGCTTACGTTGGCTATGTATAGTGTCATTTGGTAGACTCGCAGCTCTTTTCTATAAAGTTAACAACAATTTCATAATACTCAATTTACCTTTTTACGATTTAAAAAGTACTTCGCCTTCTATATATTATAAATGTATTATAATAATGTGGTATCAAAACTCCTCCTCCTCGTGTTATGATAAATGCGTCAATTTACCTTATGTTATGATAAATATGGGAATTTACATTCATAATAAGTTTCAAACACTTTTTATGCCTATTCTCAATTTCGACTAGTGAAATTAGATATTATACATTTCACATTAATAAATTAACATTAACTCCATAACATACCAATTTTGTACTTTCTTTAATTTCTTCGAGAATGAATAGTGTCATTTGGCAAGGGGGAACTAACTACTTTTATTAGGAGGAAAGAAAAGTTATGCAACTAATTACAAACTTCCATAAATTATTCCATAAATTATTGTATAAATTATGTTTTGCACCTCATACACTCCTATAAGAAGATTTATGTCTGTCCTTCACTTAATTCTCGGACATAATTTTGAGTTGAAGAAATAACTTATGTATTGCATTGCATTTAATATATATATATGGTGCTAAATGTGGGGGCACGACATTTATTAATGAACATGTCCGACCATATTTAGACAAACAATGGAAACAAAAAATACATACTATGAATCTAAAATAAAAACAAATGCTTGAATTGAATTTCGATAGGACTGGGCTGTAATTTATTGGTGAAAAAGTTTGCTCATTTAAGCCCAAAGTTGTAAACAATTGATTGAAATTCTCAAACAGGTGGAAAAGTTATTGAGGCATGTCAGAGTAATGAATGTTGAGATTGTACTCTGCCAAGTAATAAATCTTCCGGAAATTTGAAAAGAAAAGTTTGTCGAAGAAACAAATGTTTCCAACTAAGTGTTTAACTACTATATTTATTCATAAATGTATGTATGTTAATGTTGTTGCGTAAGAATTAAAGAATCTATTAATTATCTAAATTTTAGGAAACTAAATTTATGAATTTTTCTAAAATAAGATTTTATAGAACATAAGTTTATATGAGATATTTTATCTCAACCGTTAAAAAAAGTCAACAAAAAATCTGAACCATAATTTATGGTCAAAATGTTCAATGATGGTGTGGCATCGAACATTCAGGGAAAAAAAAACATATGCTAAATTACATAATAACCCTTTAATTAATATGTTTAATAAAAACTCATCAAACTCTAATTAATTTCAGATCTCTTTTCCCAAAAAAAAAAATCGAAGGAATTATACTTTCCATACTAAACTTTTGCCTACTTTCTGCATTTCATACCAAAGTTTTCAAGAAGACACATTTCGTACAAAAGTTGGACAACTTTTTTACATTTCATTAGGCCGTTAGATTTTGAATGAAAAAGGTCACGAGTCAAGCACGTGTCCGTTCAAGTCACCATTTTTATATTTTCAGGAGATATTTGCAATTGGGCAAAAAATACCTAAAAAGCTAAAAATTGGGAGGGGATAATTGCAATTATTGTCGCAATCAATTCCTCTCTCTTCACATCCGGCACCACAACCACCACTCAACCCTTCCCCACCTAAAACAGATCTTTACATGAGCTAAGTATTGTGACTAAATTTGAAAATTCATGTGAGGGGCACATATATACTTTCCGTCGAACAAAAATTAAATAAAATTATTGGAGGTGGTAAAGTGTCACTGTTGGATGAAGATGAAGATAGAGTGCAAAGAAGATAAAAATTTAAGGGAGGTTTTGATGATTTCCAAAACATCAAGATCAGCTAAGTAAGGAATGCTTAGTGAAATCCCTTAAAAGAATTTTGACCAACTAAGAAGACAAATCAGACGAGTCAAAATCTCTCTTGGTCCAAAAGACTACTGATCTGCTACTGAAGGAAGAAACCAGTTTGGTGGAAATCAGCCGACTCAAATCAGAATTGGTTCTAATTGAGATCAGCTTGGTACTTCATCAGACGAGAGGACTCTATCAACTCAGTGAAGATGATCATGAAGTCCGCCTAACGGTAATAAATGCACTTGGAGTAATAAATGGTGAAGAAGGAGGGTATTTATGATAAATGATTGAAGAAATCCTCATATCAGCTTGGTGCATTAAATGCGACTGACAGAAAGTACAGCAGACTGTGCTGTAGCAGTTGCAGAGAGTCGTTTTCAGGAAGAAGGGACCAGTACTCGATGATTTGAATCTTGTCTTTCTTCAACAGATATTTTTCAAACTGAGAGTATAAATAGTTCAAGAGTTTAAGAGAAGAAGAGAACACAACACATTCTTCTGAGAAAAATTTCGAAGCAGAATTCTTCTAAATCTCAAGAACTCAAGAACAGCTCACTCATCAGCTCATTTGTTGACAAAAGCCGAAGTTGAAGATCTAAGAAAAACCTGTAAATCTGAGTGATTTTGTTAGAGAGTGTTGTGAGGAGTTCTTATCCATCTTTGTGAGTGATAAGACACTGTAGACTAGTGATAAAAATTCTGGTGTTTAAATTTGCATAAGTTTTCTTGCATATTTCAAAAACTGCATAGTTTAACACTTGAATCACTTGTTTAAAGATTTTAAAGGAGTTTTAAAACTGGGGATAAAATCTTTAAGAGACCAAGTTTACTTGTGAAAAACACTTGATAACATCCGCTGCAAGTATTCTGTTTTGAAAACTGATTTTGCTGAAATCAGCTAAGTGACTATCAAAAAAGTGGTAAACTCTGTTGTTCACTGTGTGTGTGATCAGTCTAGTCAGCTTACTGTTCTCGATCAACTTAGCCTGCTGACAGGCAAACTTGAAAAGTTTTAAAGTCTAAATTTCTAGAGGTCTATTTACCAACCCCCCTCCCTTTCTAGACCTCAACTGACCACTTGGGACCAACAAGTGGTATCAGAGTAGGTGATTCATTAGAATCAGCTGCCTAATCAACGAGCTTGATCCGAGTGTTTTTCAAAGGTTTTAAATTCTTTTCAAAAGAGCATATTTTTGAAAAATCAAAACTTTTTGAAAATGGATTGTATCAGCCATGTTCCCCACATTGGCGGTATGAGCTTTGAAGATTGGCAGATTAGAATGGAAATCTTCCTTGCTGCCTACAATGACAGCATGTTCACATGTATCACTAAAGGTCCATTAAATTCACCAAGACAATAAAGGTTAATGAAGTAGATACCGTGGTGGATAAAGATCTTCAAGAGATGACAGCAGAGGAAATCAAGCTGTACAATCTTGATAAAGTTGGCCGTTTCATCATGACCAAAGCCCTGGATAATGACCGGTTTCACAAAGTCAAGCATTGCAAGACTGCAAAGGAAATGTGGGATAAGGTTCGTGACATGAGCGAAGGAAACGATGCCATAAAGGAGCACCAGATGAGTGTTGCTCTAGAAAAGTTAGACAACTTCAAGATGAAGTCTATAAAAACCATTGATCAGATGGATACAAGGTTTACAAGGACGCTAAATGAAGTTCTAAAGCTGGGGAAGACCTTCACTGACAAAGAAATAACTGTCAAAGTACTGAAAGCCCTGCCTAAGTTCAACATGAAGGTGGCGGCTATAGAAGAATCAAGGGAATTGGGAAAAATCTCTCTTACAGAGCTGTTCTCCGTACTCAAGGCATACGAGTATAAACTGCCAAGAATGGGTATTGAAGAAACCTCAACTTCAGGCCCCACAGCTCCACTAGTTGCTGCTGAAAACCCAAGAAGAACAGCACATAAAAGCAAAGACGTGGATTCATCTGATGAAGCCACACTACTCAAATAAAAGGAGTATACTGCTGGAGATGTTGCATTGCTGATAAACAATTACAAGAAGTTCTACAAAAGAAAAATGAAGAACAGATACAACAATGCTCCTACTTCTAACCCTACTTCTTCTTCTTATGATAAGGATTCTTATAAGTCCAAACTAATGTATTATAACTGAAGGAAATTGAGACATTTCATCAGAGACTGTCCATATCCTAAAGCTGAAAAAGACAAGAGAAGAGAATCAGAAAGGAGAGAAAACATCAGAAAGGCAAGGTACTGATGGCTGAAGCAGAAAAGCTTGCTGCTATCTACTCGTCTGATTCAGACTCAGACACTTCAGAAGAAAAATCTATTGAAGATGAGAACCCTGCTCTTATTTGTCTAATGGCCAAGGAATCTGATGATTCTGAGGATGAGGTAACTCCCCTTGAAAATGAATTATTTAATTCATTTGAGCAAATGGTAGTCAATAATATAAGTCTTGTTGATGCATTTGCAAAGCTTAAGGAAGGATGATACTGCTAAGAGAGCGAAGTAGTTCACTGAAACTTAAGGTTGAAAAACCAAAAGAATCAGCTGAATATAAACTGCTTGAGCAAGAGAATGAATCTCTGAAAGCTGAATGTGAAGTATATAAGGGTAAAATCATGGAACTTAAAAAAGTCATCTGTTGCATCCACTCACATGTCTAGTAAACAGAAGATGCCTTTAGAACAGGATAAGTTAGAACTGAATCGTACTGAAAAGTTCATATCTGCTGACAATAGTAAGATTATTTTGTATGTTCAGACTACTAAACCTGCTTCACCCGAGAAAGAATTAAAGGAGAAGAAAGCTCCTAAGGCTAAGAAGAGCAAAGAGCCAAAATTAGAAAAACAGACTTGTAAAACTAAACAGCTGAGTCCTAGGAAGTCTGCTGATAAGAGTAAAACCAATCAGACTAGTAATAAAACTAAGTCGCCCGTTAATGAGCAAGTATTTAGTAAACCAAAGAAGCATAAGAACAAGAAAAATCAAAATGTTGTGCAACATGCTGCATATCCACCTGTATATCATGCACCTTAATTTCCAGCTTACTATACACATTATCCTGCTCATCCAATGCATGCATATCCTGCTTATCATGCATCTTATCCTGCTTATGAACATCATTCCTATCATACTGACTATCAACGTAACATATCTGCTAAATATGATGAAGGTAAACATGTTCATGCTCCTGTCAAATCTCAGAAGCCCAAGAAGCCTAAGAATTTAACATCTTGGGTTATCAATGGTGGAACTAATCCTCCAGGACCCTCTCAATAAAGGGTACCTAAAATAATTATTTTTTTTTGTTTTGTAGGTTAGGATTAGGAGTAGGAGTAAAGTAGAGAAAATCTGGTACTTGGACAGTGGATGCTCAAGACACATGTGTGGCAACATACATGAGCTGACTGATGCTGTTGCTGTAGACGGTCCTAATGTAACATTTCGAGATAGCAAAGAAGGCAAGATTGTGGCGTATCGAAAAATAATCAAAGGCAACATTGAGATATCTGACGCCTCTTATGTTAAAGGCCTCAAATACAATTTGCTGAGCATAAATCAATTTTGTGACAAGGGATTTTCAGTTATCTTCTCATCAGATTGGTGCTATGTTGAACAGATCGGTACAAAGAAGGTCATCTTATCTGGAAGACGACAAGGAAATGTCTACACAGTCGACTGGAATTCTGTGGATAAGAGTTCAAATGTTTGTTTGGTGGCGTCTACACCAAGTGAAATTAGTTAGCTGTGGCACAAAAGAATGAATCACGTAAATTTCAAGATCGTAAATAGATTAATCAAGAATGATCAGGTAGAAGGAATTCCCAAAACAGTCATGAGCAAGGACAAGCTCTGTGACGCATGCCAGAAGGGTAAACAAATCAAGTCATCTTTCAAAAACAAGAAGCACCAGTCTTATACAAGGATTTTGGAGCTGCTACATATGGACTTATCTGAACCCACTGATCCAATCAGTAATGGTGGGAAGAAATACTGCCTAGCTGTTGTGGATGACTATTCAAGGTACACTTGGGTAATTTTCATGAAGAAGAAAAGTGAAACCAATGAGCATCTTACTAATCTGATGGAACTGATCCAGAATGAGAAAAGTATGAAGATATTAAAGATCAGATCAGATAGAAGGACTGAGTTCACAAACTCTACTGTTGAAGAGTATTGTAACATCAAAGGCATCAATCATGAGTACTCTGCTGCCAGAACCCCTCAACAAAATGGAGTTGCTGAAAGGAGAAACATAACTCTAAAGGAAGCTACCAGAACTATGATAGCTGAAGCAAAGCTGCCCCAAAGATTCTTGGCAGAAGCCACAAATACAGTCTGCTTCACCCAGAACAGATGCATGATCAACAAAACTCAAAACAAGACTCCATATGATGTTTGGAACAACAGGAAGCCAAATATTCATTACCTTAAAATTTTTGGTTGTAAATGCTTTGTTTTAAATAATGGGAAAAATCACCTACTGCTTTTACAGAAAAGGCTGATGAAACTGTTTTTGTAGGTTACTCTACTGTCAGTAAAGCTTACAGAGTCCTTAACAAAAGAACTTTACTTGTAGAAGAATCTATCCATGTAGTATTTGATGAACCAAATCAATCATTTGAAAAGAATCAAAGTACTAATCCAAATCTGTCTACTGATTTTCAGAAATTGAGTGTTAAAAGAAATGAAGAATATGTTCCCATCATACTACCTGATCTCAACTCAGCTACTAACTCAAATGCTGTTCAAAATCAGCCTGCTGATTGTCTAACAGACGAGTTGCAAACAGCTGACAGACCAGAGACTGTTCAACAGAATACAAATGTTCAACAGACTACTACTGGAACTCCAATAGTAGTGTTGCAAGATCAATTTGGAGGACAACATCCAGATCTGTAACCTGATCTTAGATGGCTCAAGAATCACCCACCATAATTAGTGATTGGTGATCCTTTGGATAGAGTAAAGACAAGAAGACTTGCAGCAAATGATGCAATGTTTGTCAGCTTCCTATCCCAAAATGAGCCCAAACAGATTGAAGAAGCTCTTAGTGATTCTAACTGGATTGAAGCTATGCAAGAAGAGCCAAATCAATTTGAGAGGAATGAAGTCTGACACTTAGTTCCTAGACCAAGTCATCAAAGAGTAATTGTCACTAAGTAGGTATTCAGGAACAAAATGAAAGAAAATGGTATTGTCACCAGAAATAAAGCAAGACTAGTGGCCAAGGGTTACTGCCAAGAAGAAGGCCTTGACTTCGATGAAACATTTGCACCAGTAGCAAGACTAGAAGCAATCAGACTGTTTCTTGCTTATGCTGCTCACAAAAACTTCATTGTCTATCAGATGGATGTGAAGTCTGCCTTTCTCAATGGAGAATTGCAAGAAGAAGTATATGTTGAACAACCACCTGGATTTGAATCATACAAAGAAGAAGACAAGGTGTATCGTCTCAAGAAAGCTCTCTATGGACTGTAACAGGCTCCAAGAGCATGATATGACACTTTATCTGATTTTCTTTAATTAAAGTTTTCAAAAAGGTAAAGTAGATAAAACCTTGTTCATTGTTGAATGGGATGATCATATATTACTTGTGCAAATATACGTGGACGATATTACTTTTGGTTCAACAAACCAACAGATGTGTGACAAGTTTTCCAAGCTGATGCAGAACAAATTTGAAATGAGCATGATGGGTGAACTAAATTATTTTCTTGGTATGCAAGTTAAACAGTTGCCTGATGGAATATTCATCAACCAAGCTAAATACACAAAAGATCTGTTCAAGAAATTTGGTATGGAAACTAGCTTTACTGTTAGTATTCTCATGTCTACTGGACTTCGTTTGGATAAAGATAAAGATGGCAAATCAGTGGATATAACCAAATACATAGGCATAATAGGGTCACTGTTATATCTAACAGCTAGCAGCCAGATATTATGTATTCTGTTGGGGTTTGTACAAGATATCAATCAAATCCTAAAGAATCTCATCTCTTAGCTGTCAAGACGATACTCAGATACCTTAAAGACACTCATGAATTGGGATTGTGGTATCCTAGAGAATCTGGATTTGAACTTATAGGTTATTCTAATTTTTACCTTACTGGCTGCAAGATTGATAGGAAGAGTACTACTGGCGCCTGTCAATTTCTAGGTAGTCGTCTGATCTCATGGATGAGTAAGAAGCAGACTTCAGTATCTATCTCTACTGCTGAAGCTGAATACATTGCTGCTGGAGCATGTTGTGCACAAATACTTTGGTTGAATCATCAACTAGAAGATTACAACATAAAGATCAGTGAAATCCCAATCTACTGTGATAATACAAGTGCCATCTCACTTATTCAGAACACTACAAGTCATTCAAAGACTAAACATATTGAGATCAAGCATCATTTTATCGGAGATCATGTGGAAAAAGGAAATCTTATCATTGAGTACGTTCATACTGACAATCAGATCGCTGACATTTTCACCAAACCACTAAGTGATGCAAGATTTTCAACTCTAAGAGCTTAACTTGGACTACTAAATTTAGATGCATAAGCTGAGGGGGAACTCATCAGAAGACTTGAGATCACCAGCTTACTCATCTTATCATCTTCAAGGTTAATTTTTAACAGACTAGTTAACTGATGGATTCTTGAAATCAGGAGGAACGTGTAAGACTAGCGGTACTTCTGATTAAAGGATGAAATTTGTTGATGACAGTTAGTTGAAGTTATGTGTTCAACACCAAAGTTCTTAATTCTTGAAGAAATAAGATTAATTTATCTTGCTGATTTGACAAACAGCAGAGGAAGATTACTAGCTATTGGCTTTCACTAGTAATTTTAGTTTTCAGAACACTCGTCCGTCGGGTAAGTTACAATTTACTCATCTGATATTTTGTCTAAGTGCTGCACCTTAAAACGCTATTTTAAAACACGCTTTTACAAAAGAGACTAGGTCGGTTCACATTCCCAACAGTCATTTAATGCTTTTTGAAATTTGAAACCCGCGTATTTCGCTCCACAGTTATGTCTGACAGATAATTGATCTAACGGTTCACGTAAAAACGGAAACCAAAGCGTCTTCACATCTATAAATCCATATCTGATCAGCTTACTAATGTTTTACGCACCCTAAAAAATTTCGAAGCATTCAGAGAGAATTTTTGCTTTCATTCATACTGCAAATCTACTCTCTTTTCTCTAATCTTTTCAGAAAAATCGTCATGGGATCCAAAGAAGAAGGATGGTATCTCGTCTATTCATCCTTCCATGCAACCGGAACTCCATTGATGAAGGAAATTCTTGAAAAGTTTAAGGCCACGAATCTGGTAACTTTCATGGAAGCACATGAGGATATGGTATACAATGATCAAATTATGGAATACTATGGTTCGTGTGGAGAACCCAACTTTGAGAAGAAAGAGATAAACGCTAGAGTTGGAGGAGTTGATATCTGCATCACTCCCTATTGAGTGAAAAGTATGGATTGCCCATGGAGGGAAGAACAGACATCACTGCCTTGGCTGAACCAGAAGAAGCAAAATTCTGGAATATTTGTGCAAAAGAAGGAGAAATCCTTGCTGGAAACATAAAGAAGAATCAGCTGAAGGATGAATATCAGCGGATGGCTGATATGTTCGCTCAGATCACTGAGAACTGCACATTCTCACTTGACAGTGTACCTATGAAGAGGTACCATGCCATGATCGCAATTCACTATGGAATGACAGGGAACTGGGCAAATTTTGTATGGAATATTCTGGCTGAACACATCACGAAGGGGAATACTCATCACAGGATATTCCTCAGTCATCTGTTTTCGAGTCTTCACTGTGGAATGACTCGTGGAAAAGCCATTCATTCCGCAAAGGCCATGCATGTCTATCGAGTTGTGAAAGAGCAACCCAAAAGGAAAGCTGCTGATGCACCTAAGAAGACAACTGCTGCAAAGAAAAAGAGAAGAAATGCACCTGCTTCAAAGACTTCTGTTCAAACAGTTGACCTAACTGTTGAAGCCAGAACAAAAGAAAATACTGAGAAAATTGTTGCTGATACAACAAAGGAAATTGAAGATGCTGCTTACATTTCTCTATCCAGAACCATTTCTGCTGAAAAGCCACTGGAAAACGTTGCTGCAAGAACAAGAAGTCAACTCAGAGACACAGCAACTTCCAGACCTGTTCAAGAAAAAGTGATTCATACTAAGGCCACTGCTAGAAAGAGAATGACATTTGTGTCATCTCCCACTGAGTTATCTGACTTAGTGAGGCAAAGTCCTCATCAGAAGAGAGGCCTGCTGGAGCAGAAGAGAAGTATGATGCTAAGGAGACAGCTGATGATAAAGCTATTCAACAGACTGCCTCAAACACTCCAACAGCTGAGGTTAACCAACCTCAAGATGATCCTGATGTGCAGATCATCGAACCCATTGCAGCTGCACCGATTGCAACTGCTGCCCCTGAACTTGCTACTGCTGAACAAGCTCAGAAAACTGGCAAGAAAAAGAGGAAAAAAAATGGAAAAAGAAAGGTGTCTGCTGCTGAGAAGAAAAAGAGGAAATAAGCAGATCAACGAAAAATGGATGACGAAGAGTTCATAAAAGTCGTAGAACTGAGCAAAGCTGAAGCTGTAAAAGATGCTCAAAGGAAGAAACTGACTGAAGCTGAACTTAAAGCAAAGGAGGATGAAGAGTTGGAAAAAACATTGGAGCTTAGCAAGAAGGATGCTCATGGTCCGCGCAGGGCTGGAGGCATCAAAATTGGCGAATCAATGAATGCCAGACAGATCCTACCTCCTGGCCAGAGACAGGATAAGAAGCCATTTGCGGTAAAGTGGGCTTTCGATATTGTTAAGTCTAACTCACTTGCTTTTGACAGATTTGAAGCAGTCTTGGAAGACTTTGACCACAAGCTGCAGGAAAGTACTCTATTTCTCCAAGAAAAGATCAGATACATGAAGTGGAGAAACTACAGAATTAGCAAATCTGTTGAAGAAATCCAATCCTGGAAGGAGTTTGCTGATGAGGAAAAATGGGTCTTCAGCTGGCTGCACACTTCTTTAATTACTCAGGCCTTGGATCCAGAACATGTGCGTGATGTTTTCCATGGTTATGCAAGAGGAATTGTTGCTAAGAAAGCTGAAACCATAAAAAACGCACTGCCAGCAACGAAGAAGAATATATGATCCTATTGAAAGGGTTGTGCAAATCGCAATGTACACTGCTTTAGAGAAGTGGGCTGACCGTTCCAAATATGATCAAGGTTCTCCTAGTGATCTGTCCACCTTACCAAGTGTTCGACATATAACATTTGGCTCTGAAGTTAGACAGTACCAGGAGCAATCAATAGTAAAGGCACTTGCACAACGAACAGTGCCCATTACTAGACTGATCCATCAAACAACCATTATAGCTGAAGATGGAACTCCTGAAACTATCAAAGTTGAAGAACAGACTGCTGTTCAAGCACCTTCAGCTCCAGTCCAAGCTGAAGATGAAGCTGTTCTAGAAGATATCCCTGTACACCAGGAAAATCAATCTGCCTCAACCTCCATTCCAACAGCTGACATTCACTCGTCACTAATGGAATCCTTTCAAATAATGCTCGAAAACTCTCTTAAGGAGATGGAAGAAAGGAATAGGTTGCTGATGAAGCAGATGTAGGAAGAGAATACTAAGATGGTGAGAGAAGCCATTGACAACTTTCCTCTGCCACAGGACAATTCCTTGATGCTGACACAAAATCTGATCAACTTGAACAAGAATGTTGAAGACATTAAAGCTGATGTAAATCATCTTCACGAAGCTCTTCAGAGAAATGAGTCAGATATTGCTAGTCTGACAAGAACCTTCAAACAAGTCTTAGAAGCAGATACGGAGAAAAACTTTCTTTTTATTAAGGAAGTTGAATCCACTACCAATAAGGTTCATGAGGAAATCTCCACACTTCAACTTAATGTTGATTGTGTCAATGATCAAGCTGGCATCATCAAAACTACTCAAATTCATCAGACTGCTCAACTGAACATTGTGGATCAGAACATCAGAAGACTTTGTGCTGCTGTTAACATCTCTGCTGTTGAACTCGACCCTGCTGATGATGACAAAAAGGGGGAAGAGAAATTTTCTACTGCAACTGCTCAAGCTACTGCTCAAAAGGACTCTAATACTGCCCAAGAAAAATCAGCTGAAGAATCAGAGAAACCAGTACTTGAAAAGAAAGCTGGAGATGAAAAAGTTGCTAAGGAGACTGATGAGCAACAAGCTGATGAAGAGGAAGAAGCCAAGGAAACAACAAAATCTGACAAAGAGATTGCTGCTACCAAGGACACACCTGAAGAGCAACTTGATCCCTATGTGAAATACAAGGACTTAAAATGAATCAAGAGAAGGATTGATGAAGCAGACCGCCAGTTAAAAATGTAAGCTGCGAACAAAAATCTAGCTCCTGATGATGAAAATGATGAAGATGAAGAGAGCTTTGATGAAAAAGAGGATGAAGAAGATGAGGAAGAAGAAGAAGTCAGTGAAGAAACTGATAGCTAGACTAGATTATCATTGCAAAAATCTTTGTATCAGCTTACTTTACTTTTCAGTTATCTCATCTGATTAAAACTTGTAACTTGTAATCAAATCTTATCATTTATAAAAGTTCAAGTTTTCTCTTCCAACATACTATTTCTATCTCAGAAATTGTTGAGGATTAAAACTTTAGTTTAGGTACAGGTACTTAGCTGAAGTTTTGTCATCATAAAAAAGGAGGAAATTGTTGGATGAAGATGAAGATAAAGTGCAAAGAAGATAAAAAGTTAAGGGAGGTTTTGATGATTTCCAAAACATCAAGATCAGCTAAGTAAGGAATGCTTAGTGAAATCCCTTAGAAGAATTTTGACCAACTAAGAAGACAAATCTGACGGGTCAAAATCTCTCTTGGTCCAAAAGACTACTGATCTGTTGCTGAAGGAAGAAATCAGTTTGGTGGAAATCAGCCGACTCAAATCAGAATTGGTTCAATTGAGATCAGCTTGGCACTTCATTAGACGAGAGGACTCTATCAGCTCAGTGAAGATGACCAGGAAGTCTGCCTAACGGTAATAAATGCACTTGGAGTAATAAATGCTTAAGAAGGATGGTATTTATGACAAATGATTGAAGAAATCCTCATATCAGCTTGGTGCATTAAATGTGACTGACAGAAAGTACAACATACTGTGCTGTAGCAGTTGCAGAGAGCCGTTTTCAGGAAGAAGGGACCAATACTCGAGGATTTGAATCTTGTCTTTCTTCAACGAACATTTTTCAAACTGAGAGTATAAATAGTTCAAAATTTTAAGAGAAGAAGAGAACACAACACATTCTTCTGAGAAAAATTTCAAAGCAGAATTCTTCTAAATCTCAAGAACTCAAGAACAATTCACTCATCATCTTAGTCATTTGTTGACAAAAGCCAAAGTTGAAGATCTAAGAAAAACCTATAAATCTGAGTGATTTTGTTAGAGAGTGTTGTGAGGAGTTCTTATCCATCTTTGTGAGTGATAAGACTCTGTAGACTAGGTTATCTTAGTGATTTCCTAGTGCGCACTTGTGGCATTTTCATTTGTTGATTGGCGCAAACATTGTATACTATGAACTGTGTGTTTTCTAGTATAACCCAAGATCTAAGTGACTTGGAAGAGTGGACTAAAGGATTTAAATCCATATAACCACAATAAAAATTCTGGTGTTTACATTTGCATAAGTTTTCTTGCATATTTCCAAAACTGCATAGTTTAACACTTGAATCACTTGTTTAAAGATTTTAAAGGAGTTTTAAAACTGGGGATAAAATCTTTAAGAGACCCAGTTTACTTGTGAAAAACACTTGATAATATCCGCTGCAAGTATTATGTTTTTAAAACTAATTTTGCTGAAATAAGCTAAGTGACTATCAGAAAAAGTGGTAAACTTTGTTGTTCAAACTGTGTGTGCGATCAGCCTAGTCAGCTTACTGTTCTCGATCAACTTACCCTGCTGACAGACAAACTTGAAAGGTTTTAAAGTCTAAATTTTTAGAGGTCTATTCACCCCCTCCCTCCCCCCTCTAGACCTCAACTGACCACTTAGGACCAACAACCACAATATGTAACTTTGGGGGATAAGATTTTTGTCAATTTTTAAAGTGGATTTCATAAATCATATGGAAGATTTGTCAATTTAAAAAATAAAAAAGAAAAAAAGAAAAGGTGGGGGGGGGGGGGGGAGGGGTTATTGCGAAATTTTAAAGCTACGAGAGGTTATTGGTAATCTTTCAAGTTAAAGGGGTTTTTTCATCCTTTGATGGGGTAAAATAGTCATTTCAAATTTAGAGGGATATTTTTTGGGTAATGATAAAAAAAGTACAAGTTTTTTTTTTTTTTGCCAATAAAAATAACAAAAAAACTTTTTTTTAGTTAGGCAAGACCGAAGGGGTGTTGTTGAATTTCACTCATTAAAAAGGATAAATATGTCTTGAAGAAAATAAATTATGTTAGCTTAAATTTTAAGGGGACACGTGTCACCAAGATAAATGTTATCTCATATACTCTCCATCTCTCAAAATCTTATTTTAGACGGACCCAAGGTTTATAGTACAAAAATATCCTTCAAAAGATATCAAATTTGCAATTTCATGTATCCATCATTATTTAAAAGTATAAAATTGTCAAAAAAAAAAAAAAAAAAAATTAATTCTCTCTTGAATTACTAAAACAACATGTATTTAGAAATGGAGTGGTTAAGAGTGTCAAAATAAGATATTTCCAAGTTCAATTTTATCAATTAGTCTTGGAGTCGACTTCATTTAATTTTAGGCTAGCAATATTGTCAAAGCACAAATTGCCAAGTTAACAGAGCAATAACTTAGGAAAATGATTATATCATAGGCTCAAACTTCACAGCCCTTTGTACAACCCATTTTTTATGCTTTTGAAGGTATTTGTGGTACCTAGTTTAACATGTTTTTTCTTAAAATACTCATTTTTATCTATTAAGAACCCACTCAACTTTCAAAAATTATAAAAGAGCAACTAAATTATACGATATTACTCATATAAAAAATAATTCATTACATTCCAAATGATAATTTATCATTTATCAATATTTGAATATCAAATATCTCGAAAATTACAATAAAAATATAAACTCATAATTTAAAAGTATTTGCATTGCCTAGAGTTTAGAGTTTATGACATAATATTTAATTTAGGGTTTGATTTAGGGTTTAGGATTTATTCTATAAATAGGATTTATTTTTATTTGATGACTAGTTATGGATATTTTGTTACAATTTTATATTATGAGCTACAAGAAATTGCACGTTAAGTAACGAAAAGAATAGTTACAAAACGTGCAATTTTTGTTACCATACATTTTTGTAATGAAATTGTTTCGTTACAAAGTTGGTGCTCTAAAGTTTGTCGCAAATACTTTGGTAACGAAATAAAAGAGGTTCATTGTCATAGTATTTGTAACAAAACATTGTTTCGGCTACCAAAAATAGTCGAGTTTGTTGTTTAAAGTGTATTCGTTACCAATAAGTAAATTTAGTAACAATTTATATATTAAAAAAATTCGTTACTATTAGCAATAATCACAATAAAAATCATTACAAATAGATTTTCTTTTTCTCATTTTATTTTCTTGCAAACATATAAATGTACAGATATAATGAAATAAACAAATTTTAAATTTAAAAAAAAAAACACACTAGCTAGATATAATCAAAGTAAGTCAAATTAATATCATCACACTTTGTTTTAGAAATATGCTAGAAATCATCAAAATCAAAACACCTGAATTCTTGGACAAAACATATTGCAACTCCTACCACAAAATATAGTGTAGCATGTTCAAAGGAGAATGTATCAATAACAAAATATTTAGATAAACAAATGAATTGATAAAGTTTCATGTTGCATGTTCCAAGGTCAGATTGTTTGACCTGCAAATAAAACCACAAAAATGATTATTAGATCAACTAAACACTGTTATTATCAAGTCAATTTCAAAGAGTATCTCTTTAAGCCCAAAACAACTTGCTTTGATCCGAGTTTTTGTGTGTATTCGCGTGTTTTCGTGTCTTTTGTGCTTTGGGTCCCTTTGTTCGACCTTCGTTCGTTTTTCGTGTTTTGTTCGTGTTTTAATTAAGTTTATCGGTGATTTGCAGGATTCGACGCATTGGAGCGATTTTGGAACATTTCTTGCGTGAATTGCAAATCGCTTTCGACCGCGGGAGGGGCCTAACGTCAATGAAAGAGCAAAGATCAAGGAGTTAGGGCCTGCCTAACCTCGCCGCCGCGAGGTAGTTGTAACGAACCGAGCCAAAGCTATGGCACTAACCTCAAGGCCGCGAGGTACTAACCGACTGAAGCTCGCGGCTGCGAGACCTGCTCTATTTTTCAGCGCTTTTTGAGGGTACTTTTTGTACATTGCCATATATCCCCCACTTGTAATTAAAACCTCCTTTAGGGACTTTTTGGCCTTAGTTACCATAGTTTTTGGGGTAACTTAGGCATTAGTGGGTTATAGTTTTGCTAGGTTAAAGGGTAGAAGGTGGAATTCATTTTGACAACTCTTACACTTCACAAAATATCTCTAGCCTCCCTTGGAAGAAAAAGCTCTTGCTTGGAGCTTTGGTTGGAATACTACAAAAGCTTGAGAGAGGAGTTGTATTGGTTTCCATTACATAAGCTTATTCTTAACCTTTATCTTGTTTATCTTGTACTTATGATTATGTTGAATTTAATGAATATTTAGTTGATAAATATGAGTAGCTAAGCATTTAACTCCTAGGTTTTCATGAAACTTTGATTGATCTATGATTGAATGATGAGTTAATGGTTGTTGCTATACTTACAAGTGTTTGTTAATCTAGTTTGAGCTTTTGTCAACTTGTGGTTAGGCCAACCATATGATGAAATGGATTGATCTTTAATTGCTAGACATAGTTGATTAAAGATTAAATTATAAAACTAGGTTGTGACTTGATTTTAGGATAGGAATATGCCTAGGTCATTTCATGTTCTAACAAGGTTTGGAATTAATGCATCACTTAGGCTCAAACCTTTTAGACATAAATTGGATTAGTCTACTTTGGTAGGTTCGTACGCTATTCGGAAGATACGTATGAATAATTTATGAAACCTTGAACAATAAACATAAGTATAGTTATCAACTTATGAATCATTCAAGATTGGATCACTCTAAGTGACATGGAAATCTAGGAACCTTTATTAATCGAATCAAAGTATTGCAATTTTTACTCATTTCACTTTTAAGTGTTTAAACAAACTATAAACTCACTACTTCATTCATATAAGTTCACGTAAGATATTAGAATAGATTTTGATAGTTATTCGTTTGATTCCTCGTGGGTTCGACACCCTTTACCACTTTATTCATATTTGGAGCATAACAAGTTTTTGGTGCCATTCTCGGGGAGTTGTAACGATTATTGCCAATTTATATTCTTGCATATCTTATCTTGAATTTATTATTCAATTTGTGATCTTTGTCTTCTTAGGTGCCTTTCTCTTAGTGCATGCCAAGAGCTTCGACATCACCCCTTGCTCTTGTTGATCCGGAGATTGAGAGGACTTTTCGAAAGCGAAGAAAAGCAAGGAAGAAAAAGGGTAAATCTTTACCCATGGAAAATCAAAGAATCGATTCGGCTATGGTGAACCCTATACAAGTTGCTCCCGAAGAACCAAATAATAGGAATCGGCCTATTAATGAGTATGGTACACCTAAGTTGGATGAGCTAGGTTCTTGCATTGTCAGACCTACGATTACGGCACTTAACTTTGAGCTTAAGCCGGTTATGTTCAACATGCTAAATGCCGCGGGTCAATTTGGAGGTCATTCCAGTGAAGATCCTCATGCTCACTTGAGGAAGTTTATGATGATTAGTGATTCATTCATCATTGCTGGTGTAACAAATGATGTTTTGAGGTTGATGTTATTTCCATACTCATTGAGAGACCTCGGAAAAGATTGGTTGGATTCTCTACAAACCCAATCAATAACTACTTGGGAATATCTAACGGGGAAGTTCTTGAGGAAGTTTTTCCCTCCCCCGAAGACTACTAAATTGAGGAATGATATTCTAGGCTTCCGGCAACTAGATCAAGAATCATTATACGAAGCTTGGGAGAGATTCAAGGAGTCGTTGAAGAAGTGTCAACACCACAGCATAGCCGAGTATATTCTAATGCAAACGTTCTACAATGGTTTGCATGGACCTACTAGAGCTCTAGTTGACGCCACTGCAGGTGGTGCTATGCTTTCCAAGTCTTACGATGAATCGTGGAAAATTCTTGACACCATGGCTTATAACAATCATTCATGGACGTCCGAGAGAGCAACTTCCGCTAAATCTACTCCCGGAAGACTCGAATTGGATGCAATTACGGCATTAAGTGCCCAAATGGCGATCTTGAGCAACAAAGTGGACAAGCTTGGCCAAAAGCCGGAAGTAGTACAACAAGTACAATCCATGCCACCTAGTTGTGTGACGTGTGGGGGAGCTCACACTTATGATATGTGTCCCAAAAATTCCGAGGCGGTGAATTACCTTGGGAACAATTATCGAAACAATCAAGGACACCCTCCCTACAACAACAACAACAACTACATCCCTTATTGGCAAAAGCATCCAAATTTCTCTTGGAGTAATCCAAACAATGCCCAACAACAACCATATCAAGGAGGTCATCAATCCTCCGCTCCCCCCGGGTTTCAAGATAGACAAAAGCAACCCGTAGAGTCGAAGCATTCTTGGGAAGATGCCTTTGGTGAGTTCATGAAACAAACCACCAAATATATGGTAAACAATGACTCAAAGTTGCAATACGTCTTTAAACATCAACAAGAACACTCGGTTGCCTTGAGAAATCTTCAAACTCAAATGGGGCAAGTCTCACAAGCCTTAAGTGTAAGACCTCAAGGAGCTTTGCCAAGTACAACCGAGTCACCTAATCAAGGCTCGAATGAACATTGCAAGGCTATTTCTTTGAGGAATGGAAAGAGGTATGAAGGTCCGACTATGCCTAATGAAAATCCAATGGAAGCCGAGGAGACTCAAAGTGGAAGTAAAGAGTCTTTGGTTGAAGAAGTGGAGTCAGAAAATGAGGTGCCTAAAGAACCAATCATTTTGACACCAATCCCGGCAAGTAAACCAACTCCTCCGTTCCCTCAAAGATTCCAAAAGAAAAAGGATGAAAAGCAATTTGAAAAATTCTTAAATATCTTGAAGCAATTGCACATAAACATCCCTCTAGTGGAAGCATTCGAGCAAATGCCTAAGTACGTCAAGTTTATGAAAGACGTGCTTTCAAAGAAAATAAGATTGAGGGAATTTGAGACGGTTGCACTAACCGAGGAATGTAGTGCTATTTTACAAAATAAATTACCCCCAAAGCTCAAGGATCCGGGGAGTTTCACTATCCCGTGTACTATTGGCGATAAATACTTTGGAAGAGCCCTTTGTGATTTGGGTGCTAGTATTAATCTTATGCCTAAATCTATCTTTCAAAGCCTGGGATCGGAGAAGCACGACCTACTACGGTCTCTTTGCAACTTGCCGAACGTTCCATCACTTATCCGAAAGGAAAAATCAACGATGTCTTGGTAAGAGTTGATAAGCTCATATTTCTCGTTGATTTTATTGTTCTTGATTATGAGGCGGATGTCAATGTACCTATCATTCTTGGGAGACCATTCCTAGCTACGGGTAGAGCTTTGATTGATGTACAAAAAGGGGAACTTACTATGAGAGTACATGATGAAGAAGTGAAATTCGATGTCTTTAATGCTATGAGATATCCGGACGACGAGGAATAATGTTCTTCCGTTTGTATGCTTGATTCATTGGAAGCTAATACATATGAGGAGAATCATTACGAGAATCTGATTGAGGGAGCCATCTTGAATAAACTCGATGAAGAAATTGAGGAAATGGCTCAAGTCATTTCACAATTGAAAGCTAATTCGATTGGGGAAAACTATAGAAAAAGATATGAATCTCTTGACTTGCCGTTGTCAAGCCCCAAGCCATTAAAATTGTCTCCAATCTTGGAGTTGAAACCACTTCCACCTCATTTGAACTATGCCTACTTGGGAGATTCTTCTACTTTGCCGGTTATTATTGCTGCGGACTTAACAGATACTCAAAGGGAGAAACTACTGAGAGTTCTCAAAAGCTACAAGAAAGCCATCGGGTGGACTATTGCCGACATCAAAGGGATTAGTCCCACGTTTTGCATGCATAAAATCAACTTGGAGGACAACTTCAAAGAGTCCGTTGAGCATCAAAGAAGATTGAATCCTATTATGAAAGAGGTGGTCAAGAAGGAGATAATCAAATGGTTAGATTCCGGGATCGTATTTCCTATCTCCGATAGCAAATGGGTGAGTCCGGTTCAATGTGTTCCGAAGAAAAGTAGAATGACGGTGATAACCAATGAAAAGAATGAGTTGATACCTTCTAGAACGGTCACTGGGTGGAGAGTATGCATGGACTACCGGAAATTGAACCAGAATATGAAGAAAGATCACTTCCCATTGCCTTTCATTGATCAAATGTTGGACATACTATCGGGAAGAGCTTTCTATTGCTTTCTGGATGAATATTCGGGTTTTAATCAAATCGTCATCGCTCCTGCGGATCAAGAGAAAACTACTTTCACTTGTCCGTATGGGACGTTTGCTTTTAGAAGAATGCCTTTCGGCTTATGTAATGCTCCCGCTACTTTTCAAAGGTGTATGATGGCTATCTTCACCGATATGATCGAGAAGTTCGTAGAAGTCTTCATGGATGACTTCTCTATCTTTTGGGATTCATTTGATGAATGCTTGGGTAATCTAGAGAAAGTGCTTCAAAGATGCGAAGAAACGAACTTGGTATTGAATTGGGAGAAGTGCCATTTTATGGTAAAAGAAGGCATCGTCTTGGGTCACAAGATCTCGAGCAAGGGTATTGAGGTGGATAGAGCAAAAATCGAAGCAATAGAGAAGCTACCTCCACCTATATCCGTGAAGGGAATTCAGAGTTTTCTTGGGCACGCGGGCTTTTATTGAAGGTTTATCAAGGACTTCTCCCAAATTTCCAAGCCTTTGTCCAATTAATTGGAGAAAGACGTTCCTTTTGTCTTCACGGACGAATGCTTGCAAGCCTTCATAACTTTGAAGCAAATGTTGATCTCGACGCCCATTGTAATAGCACCGGATTGGAGCTTACCTTTCGAAGTAATGTGCGATGCGAGTGATATAGCGGTTGGGGATGTTTTGGGACAAAGGCAAAACAAAATTTTCCATTCCATCTATTATGCTAGCAAGACTTTGAACGACGCCCAACTGAACTACACAGTTACCAAAAATGAGCTTTTAGTGGTGGTGTTTGCTTTTGATAAATTCCAAGCTTATTTGGTTGGTACTAAGGTGGTAGTCTACACGGATCATTCGGCCATTAGATACTTGATGGTGAAAAAAGATGCAAAACCCCGACTAATCCATTAGATCTTATTGCTTCAAGAATTTGATTTGGAGATCAAGGATAGGAAAGGGTCTGAAAATCAAGTTGCCGACCACTTATCAAGGCTTGAGAATGCAAAAGTTGAGGAAGATCCTGAACTCATCAATGAAGTTTTTCCGGATGAACAACTCTTTGCCCTCGCACAATCTCCAACTCCATGGTACGTCGACTACGTGAACTATCTGGTATGTGGCTTACTACCCCCTAATTTTACTTATCAACAAAAGAAAAGGTTTTTACATTATGTAAAGAGTTTTGTATGGGATGAGACGTTTCTTTTTAAGATTTGTGCAGACAGGGTCATTAGGAGGTGCATTTCCGAGGAGGAAACACATGCAATTCTAAAAGATTGCCATGCCGCACCTTATGGAAGACATTTCAAAGGAGATCGTACGGCTGCAAAAGTGTTGCAATCAGGATTCTACTGGCCTACCCTATTCAAAGATGCGCACATGTTCGTGTCCCAATGCGATCGGTGCCAAAGGGAAGCATTTCCCAAAGAAATGAGACGCCACTAACGACCATTCTTGAAGTGGAGTTGTTTGATGTATGGGGAATAGACTTCATGGAACCTTTTGTACCTTCTAAGGGGAACCAATACATTTTGGTGGCTGTTGATTATGTTTCCAAGTGGGTCGAGGCAATTGCGTTTCCAACGGATGATTCGAAAGCAGTCATGAGCTTTATCAAGAAGAATATCTTCAATCGCTTTGGCACACCAAGAGCAATAATAAGTGACGGCGGTTCTCACTTTTGTAACCGTTGGCTTGATATTCTTTTTGGCGAAATATGGAGAGAAGCACAAGGTGACGACTGCGTATCACCCGCAGGCTAATGGACAAGCTGAGATATCCAACTGTGAATTAAAGAGTATCTTAGAAAAGACGGTATCGCCTAACCGAAAAGATTGGTCTTTGAGACTTGACGATGTTCTATGGGCTTATCGTACCGCGTACAAGACGCCAATCGAGATGTCTCCCTATAAGCTTGTGTTCGAAAAATCTTGCCATCTACCGTTGGAATTGGAACACAAGTCAAGAAGCTAAACATGGATGCAAGTCTAGCCGGAGAGAAACAGTTGTTACAATTGAATGAACTTGACGAATTTCGGTTGGAAGCTTATGAGAATGCCAAGCTCTATAAGGAAAGGATGAAAAAATGGCACGATCGACGTATAGTGGAAATGAAGTTCGAACCAGGCCAACAAGTGCTACTCTTTAATTCGAGGCTTCGTATTTCCCGGAAAACTCAAATCACGTTGGTCGGGACCATTTCAAGTTGTTGAAGCATTCCCCTATGGAGCCGTGGAGATTTCCGATCCCTCGACCGGAGATAAATTCAAAGTGAATGGACAGCGCCTCAAACACTATTGGGGCGGATAATTTGAAAAGAACAGGACTTCCGTGGTCCTATCATGAAATTATCATGCCTTATCCAAGTCGAGCTCACGACTATAAACAAGCGCTTCTCGGGAGGCAACCCGAGCCTATTGCTTTATCGTTTGTGTTTTGTGTTTTGTGTTGTTTTTGTTGTTGTTTTTGTTTTCGTTTTCGCGTGTTGTGTAGTAGGTAAATGAGCGCACATGAAAGATCGAGGATTAACAAGCATAATTCGAGTGAGATCGAGCGAACGAACCATGGCTTGCTAACGGTGTAACGTGAGAAGTTGAATTAATTGATCGAGTAAAGGAGCAAAAATTTTCTGTCCAACCCTTGTCATCACGAGCTCAAGGCTCGCGACCGCCGAGTGTTGGCAGAAAGTTGTCAAAACTTTCCGCCTCACTCTCGCAGCCGCGCGAGGTGTTGGCAGAAAGTTTGATCAACTTTCTGTCTCACTCTCGCGGCCGCGAGGTTTAGTCCCACGGCCGTGAGACGTTCGTCCAGATTTTCTGCCTAAGTCTCGCGGCCGCGAGACATGCAAACCAAAAAAATAAAAGAACGGTCCATTCTCGTTACTCTCCCTCACTTCTCATTTTAAACACACTCCAACCAAAATTTTCAACTCCCTCACTCCCTCTCTCAATCTCTCTCGTCCCTCACTCCCTCAAATCTTCCCAAACTCACGAAAAAACCGTCTCTCCTTCACTCTCAATCACCCAACTCACCCACATTAATCACAAAACCCGAATTTTTCCTCAAAACTTCAAAAAAAATCGAAATTCGGGGATTTCGATCGATTTTATGCATCAAGAGGTAAGTATGGCTAAACTCCTTGATGGTATTGCATGATGGTATTGGTTTGTTGGTATTGAAATTTTTGGGAGGAAGTTCTTGAAAACATTCAAGAGAATTAGTAAATTGGGGAGTGCACACAAAGTGTTTGATAAATTGCGTGTGAGAAATTTTTGCCCTCTTTGCTAATTTTCAATTTTGGAATTGCTAGGGTATTAGTTTGTCGAAATTGGGTGGTTGAAACACAAGTTTGGGGGATTTTGTGCCTTTTGATAAAAGGAAGAATACGTGTGAAGCCAAATGACGAGAAAATCAAAAGTCACGAGTTCAAGTGAACCCCCTAAATGGAAGAGGGAGCCGAAAGGAAAGAAAAAGGTGGTCGAAGAAGAGTATGACACCTATAGGTTCGTGCATAAAGACACCTCGGATGCATATATGAAAGACGAAAGCCAGTCATTCATTTCCGAAAGATTCGTGAACTACGAGAAGGAGGCCTTTCCTTATTTACAAGACCAGATTGATGCCAAAGGTTGGACTGAGTTCTTGAAAAGGCCACCTCGTGATACCTACTCCGGCGAGATTGTTAGAGAATTTTACGCTAATGTCGGTAAAAGAAGGGACGACAATGCCACATATGTGAGGGGTAGGGAGATAAAATTCGATCCGGACACCATTAACGCCTATTACAGGATCTCATGGTCTGCTAACCAAGATGATGAGCTTGAAGAACTATTAGAAGACATCAGGAGAGGTAGAAGAAGAATGGATCAATTGAAAGAATTCATCACCTTGCTCGGAACCGTCGTTCAAGGTATTCCGAAGGTGACACATAACCGGTTTACTCAGGAGGCCAAAGCCTGGTCCTTGGTCTTGCTTTCTCACTTTCGTCCGAGCAAACACAACATAACTACGGTGAGGATCGCATCCCCCTACTTTATGCACTCATCCGGGGGCTTTCACTCAATGTTGGTCGGATAATCACTGAGATGCTCGAGGAAACAATCTCGAAGAAGAATCCTAACACACGGAGTTTTGTGTTTCCGCATCTGATTGACGGATTGTGTAGAAACGTCGGGGTTGAATTCGGAGAGATTACTGAAAAGACTAAGTTGACTGGTGTGATCAGCTCGCTAACTATTTGCAAGACTTTGAAGTTAAACTTTCGAGAGTGCTTACACTGATAAAATCTACAAGTACAGTCAAGAAAATCCAGAGGGTCAACCTGATGAAGAAGGTCAACCGGATCAACAGGGTCAAGATGGTCAGGCAGAGGAGTAGGTCGAAGAGCAACCTAGCAGTCAGGCACAGATGGGTACTCGAGATGAAATTGGTAGATTAACTCATCTTGTCCAAGCCATGAACGACAGAGTCCAAACCATGAGCGACAGGCAAGACATGCTTGCTAGGTACTTCTATGCCATGAGTGATAGGCATGATGCTATGTTCCGTGCAGTTCTTGGAGATGATCGATACAATACAATGCCGTTCAGCAGCCTGCCCTTTCTAGGCGTATCAACCTACCTCCACAGGTGCCGAGAGGTCAAGATGACGAGCTACACTTTGATAAAGAAGAAGAGCAAGCCCTTAATGCACGAAACCGCTAAAGACTGGAAGCAACCACGGGATGTATACATTAAGGGACGTTGGATTTAAATTTACACAGTCCCGTCGATTTATATTAAGCTTACAATGTTTTAACTATATTTTCGTCTTGTATTGGTTTTGTTATTAACTCTCGAAACTGTTGGCATGTAAACTTGTTTAATTTTGCGTTGTTTGCTCATTGAATATTATTAGAGCCCTGTTCTCTCATTTATTGCTTTATTTTATTTTGTGTTGCTTGTGTTTTTGTTTTGTTCTTGTTTTTGTCGTGTCGTACCTATTTCTGTCATTCTTAATTCACACAATGGGGACATTGTGCATTTTAAGTTTGGGGGAGTAAAGTCGCGCTTGTTGCATGCTAAGTCGACCCACCAAAAATTTTCAAATTCCTTTTATTCTTTCAACATGCTCTACAAAGTTTGAGCACATTGGCTATAGCTATGATTCTATTTAAAGTGGATAATGAACTTTAGCGATAATAGGATCTAGGACTTCTTTTGCATAACTTAGAATCCCTCCAATCTTTAGCTTGTAATCTAAATGTGAAAAGAGCATAATTGGCCTAAGTTTGGGGGAGTAAACCCTTTTTAAGAATAAAATACCTTTGAACACCCAGCTCTTAAAAGATACAAGTGGAGAAGTTGCTAAAATGTATGCATTTCCATGAGAAAAAAAGAAAGGCAAAGCCTTCAAACGATGAAATTCATCAATCATTTTTGTAATTACTCTACTTCGTTGGAATGGTTCTAGTAGCCCAAAAAGTTAAATGTTTAGAAGCACAAACAATCATCATAATTAGTGCTAGTTTTGTATTGTAATATCATTGTAAAGCACAAAGTGCTATGTTATTATTGTAAATCAAAAGAAAAGCAAAGTATGGTGAGAAAAGAGCTAGGAACTAAAATCGTCAATTCAAGAAAAGGGACAACACTGTTAAATTGCTTATAACTTAGTTTCGTGAAGTGATTTGAACATTAAGTTTGCAATCTACGGCTAGGAGTGATTCATCGTTAAACATTAGAAGTCCATGCAAATAGAACCGATGATTTTGACTTATCGGGAATTATTCACCTAAGATAGAATCTAGCCAAAAGCCAACACACACACACACACACGTGGAGCTTGTTTTTAGAATAATTCGAAAGTGTTAGGCTTTGGTGTTTTGATCTCAAGCATGCTTGTTTTGGTCTTGTTTTGTTTTCTTTGCTCGAGGACGAGAAAGTGTTTAAGTTTGGGGGTGTTGATAACGCCGTGAAAATGTTGTTATTACCTATCTTTTTAAGCCCAAAACATCTTGTTTTGATCCGAGTTTATGTGTGTCTTCGCGTGTTTTCGTGTCTTTTGTGTTTTGGGTCCCTTTGTTCGACCTTCGTTCATTTTTCGTGTTTTGTTCGTGTTTTAATTAAGTTTATCGGTGATTTGCAGGATTCGATGCATTGGAGCGATTTCGGAACATTTCTTGTGTGAATTGCAAATCGCTTTCGACCGCAGGAGGGGCCTAACGTCAATGAAAGAGCAAAGATCAAGGAGTTAAGGTCTGCCTAACCTCGCGGCCGCGAGGTTGAGGCTCGCGGCCGCGAGGTAGTTGTAACGAACCGAGCCAAAGCTACGGCACTAACCTCGCGGCCGCGAGGTACTAACCGACTGAAGCTCGCGGTCGTGAGACCTACTCTATTTTTCAGCGCTTTTTGAGGGTGCTTTTTGTACATTACCATATATACCCCACTTGTAATTAAAACCTCCTTTAGGGACTTTTTGGCCTTATTTACCATAGTTTTTGGGGTAACTTAGGCATTAGTGGGTTATAGTTTTGCTAGGTTAAAGGGTAGAAGGTGGAATTCATTTTGACAACTCTTACACTTCACAAAATATCTTTAGCCTCCCTTGGAAGAAAAAGCTCTTGCTTGGAGCTTTGGTTGGAAGCCTACAAAAGCTTGAGAGAGGAGTTGTATTGGTTTCCATTACATAAGCTTATTCTTAACCTTTATCTTGTTTATCTTGTACTTATGACTATGTTGAATGTAATAAATATTTTGTTGATAAATATGAGTAGCTAAGCATTTAACTCCTAGGTTTTCATGAAGCTTTGATTGATCTATGATTGAATGATGAGTTAATGGTTGTTGTTATGCTTACAAGTGTTTGTTAATCTAGTTTGAGCTTTTGTCAACTTGTGGTTAGGCCAACCAAATGATGAAATGGATTGATCTTTAATTGCTAGACCTAGTTGATTAAAGATTAGATTATAAAACTAGATTGTGACTTGATTTTAGGATAGGAATATACCTAGGTCATTTCATGTTCTAAATGTTTGGAATTAATGCATCACTTAGGCTCAATCATTTTAGACATAAATTGAATTAGTCTATTTTGGTAGGTTCGTACGCTATTCGGAAGATACGTATGAATAATTTATGAAACCTTGAACAACAAACATAAGTATAGTTATCAACTTGTGAATCATTCAAGATTGGATCACTCTAAGTGACATGGAAATCTAGGAACCTTTATTAATCGAATCAAAGTATTGCAATTTTTACTCCTTTAACTTTTAAGTGTTTAAACAAACTACAAACTCACTACTTTCATTCATATAAGTTCACGTAAGATATTAGAATAGATCTTGATAATTATTCGTTAGATTCCTCGTGGGTTCGACACCCTTTACCATTTTATTACTTGCATACGACCGTATACTTTCGTGTTTGCGTATTCGTATTTGGAGCGTAACAATTGACAAGAATCAATTATCTCTAATGTCTTCCAATGAACTGATTTGTTTTCATTATAGCAAAGTGATAGATGAAAATACAATTCTCTTTAACGTTCAGTAATTCATAAAATTGTCTAACAAGTCATTCTGCTAGTCTTAACTCCAACAAAGAAGAATATATTGTAAATAGTATGAAAACATAACATGACAAAGTTAGTTAAAAAATAGTAAAGAAAAAGTTGTACCTAAGAATGTGTAGTAGCTGAAACTTCAAGTTGGTTTATGCATACAAGCTTGTCAATAACTGCTTCAATTCATTGTGGCCATCTTCTAGCTTTTGACATCGATCTTCGTAGTTTTTAGTCACTTCCTTTTGAGATTTGATAAGAGAAACAACATCTTGTAATTCATTCGTTGTCTTCCTCAGTTTTTCTCAGCTGCCTTAAGTTGTAAAGACTCACATAGCGACCTCTTCTTGCCTTTTGATGGCACAACTCCAGATCCCATACCCCTTCCATACCGACTACGTGCACCAAGTGTCTCTCCCACCCATAAGCCAACCCCGAACCCGGCCATCTCCCAGCCTTACAAATCCCCTTGAACGGACATGCTTTTGTGCAGCCTTATCTTATACACATTCTCCATCCCTCATGTGTGTGTCTCTAAAAGTTTCCAATCAACTTTGATTTTCCTGTGAAATAAACAATTATATAAATAACAAATATTATAGTTTGAAAATAAGAAAATATTTTCTATTAAGCATTACCCTTTCCATAAATCGTGTAGTAAAAGATTTTAATCCTGATGTATGTGGATATGGCATAAGTGATTTGTTCGCTGCATTGGTTTGGGACCATTTCTGTATGTTCAATTAACTATTAAAAGATCAAAAAACATATTACTAAAAAGAAAAGGAATTATAAAAAAATCAATTAATAAGCAACATAGTACACATCACTTAGTAATAGAGACATACCCAATTTCTTGAAACATTCAAGAAACTCAATTTCTAGCACACCCTTGCGCTAATAAAAGATACAAATTCATAAGTTCAAGATCTGTTATATTATATTTATACTTGCATGTTTAAAAAAAAAAGTTAAATGAATTACATGTGCCATCAACATTTACATTATTAGCAATTTCCTTCTCTATAGACTTTCCTAGACTTGCACCAAGACCTTCTTTCTTGTTGGCTGATAATAATATATTGGTCAATGCTCAAGAAGAAAATATCAAAGTACACTGAATATATTCTACTGCATTTCGTAAAGCATGCTTACATATGGTATTTGCTACAGCTGATGCAACATCTTCATTAGAATTCAACACCAGCAGTGTATTTTGAACTAAACCTATCTTTTCATCAATCAAACTCTTATCCATAGCTGCAATAGTTGATAAAATATCTCACCAACACTCAATAAAAATTCTATGATATGATTTATAATCAGTCAAACAAACCAGCATCATATTTACATAGAAACATAGCATCAATATTTTTAAGAGAACTGAAACATTTATTTATTATTAAATGAAGCAATACAAGTATGAGAATTTTTCTTAAAGATCAATTCCATAGGCAACAGATGCTATATCAGGATAAGTTAGAATATGCATATATAGATGTCTCATATGCTTATCATATATTTTAAGATTTTAAACATTTGTAGCAACACATACATAGACCATATAAACTCATGGCATTTGTAATGAAGTATGAAGAGAATCATACCAAGAATTCCAAAAAAGAGATCAAGATTTGTTGGTCCCAAGTGGTCAGATGAGGTCTAGAGGGGGGGGGGGGGGGTGAATAGACCTCTGAAAATTTTTGAACTTAAAAACTTTTCAGTCTTCTGTCAGCAGACTAAGCTGATGAAGAACAGTAAGCAGACTAGTCTGATCGTGAACAAATCTTGAACAGACGACTGACCACTCTTCTTACAGTAACTTAGCTGTTTTTCAGCAAAACAGTTTTTCAAAGAGTATACTTGCAGCGGATAGTTTTAAAGTGTTTTTCAGAAGTAGACTAAGTTCTTAAAAGATTTTATCCCCAGTTTTTAGCAAACTTCTTTTTAAAATCTTTTAGGTAATTCAAAGTGTTTAAAAAAATGCAAACTTTAAATATGCAAGAAAACTTCAAATGCAAGATAACACAAAGAATTTTTATAGTGGTTATATGGATAAAAATCCTTTAGTCCACTCTTCCAGATCACACAGATTCTGGGTTATACTATAATCACTTAGATTACAATATTTCTCCACTTACACCTAAACAACTAATGAGAAGGCTGTAAGCTCACAATAGGAAATCACAAAGAAAACCTATCCTCTGAAGTAGAATCACTCACACAGATGGATTCTCACTTCGCACAACACTCAGCTATTACAAAATCACTCAGATAATGTTTTTCTGATTTCTTCAACTTGGTTTCTGTCAACAGATGACTTCCACCAGACGAGTGAGCTGTTCGAGCTTTTGAGACTTAGAGAAATTCTGCTTCAAAATTTCGATCTCTGATTGTTGTTGTGTGTGTCTCTCTTCGAACTTTGCTCTATTTATACTTGGATTTGAATTTATGACCGTTGAAGGAAATCACATCTTCAAATCCATCCTTCAGCTCTTTTTGAAACGGCTCCCTGCAGCAATCGTACAGTGTACAGTACCTTTCTGTCCATCGCATTTAATGCTGCATTTAATGCACTCTGCTGATCCGAGGATATCTTCAATCATTTGCCATTACTACCCTTCTCTTTCAGCATTTATTACACCAGGTGCATTTATTACCGTTGGACTAATCTCTTGATCTCTTCTACTCTGCTGATCAAAACGACTCTGCTGATAGATACTCTGCTGATCAAATACTGAACTAATCTGATTTGACTCGGCTGATGACCTACCCTTCTGTTCGCTGTTTCAGCAAGAGATCACTAGTCTTCTGAGCTTTGAACTTTGAACTCTTCTGATGTCTTCTTTTACTTGTTCAAAATTCTTCTAAGGGAACTAAGCTTTCCATACTTAGCTGATTATGATGTTTTGGAAATCATCAAAACCTTCCCTTAATTTCTGACTTCTTTCATCTTCATCTTCATCCAACAATTTCCCCCTTTTTGATGATGACAAAACTTCAGCTAAGTACCTGTACCTAATCTAAAGTTTTGATCCTCAAAAATTTCTGAGATAGAAATAATCTGTTGGATTAAACTTGCAATTTTATAGATAGTGAACTGATTACATATTACAAGTTTGTTCAGATGATATGAAAAAAAAAAAAGTTACAAGGATTTTAAGATAAAGTAAGGTCTAGTCTAAACTAGTCTTCTTCTTTCTTTTCTTCTTCAGCTTCCTTGTCTTCTTTTTCTTCTTCAGCAGGTTTGGAAGTTCCAACTTCTAATTTCTGCTTCAACAGCTCTAAATTCTTCTTTTTAGTATCAGGATCAAGCTGTTCTTCAGCTGAGTCCCTAGCAGCAGCTATCTCCTTATCAGATTTAGCTTTTGCTTCAGCTTCAGTTTCTTCAGCTATCTCCTTATCATCTTCTTCTTTTTCTGTGATCTTTTCATCTGCTGATCTGCTTGTGCCTTCATTTGCTGCTTCATTCCTATCATTTTCATCAGCAGACTCTTCTAAGACTTCTGTTTCTTCAGCATCATCTTCAGCTTCCAATACAAGAGAAGTTCCAACTCTTTTCTGTCCAAATATCCTCTCTTCCCCCTTTTTGTCATCATCAGCAGGGTTGATTTGATAGTTTGGTAAGATTGGAGTAATTAGAAGTGAATCACAGAGAAGCTTGATGTTCTCTTCCATAGCATTAATATGAGCCTGTTGTTTAAGTTGATTGGCCTTAACAGTTTTGACTTCCTTGAGTAAGTCTTCTCCTTGATCACCCAATTGAATTTGAGATCCCAAAATCCAATTTGATGAAGCAGTGAAGTCTTTCATCATGTTGCCCATGACTTCATCTTCTGCTTGGAGAGCCAATTCAACAGTTTGTTCAATCTGCTTCCAACCTTCAGTAGTGCTCTGAGTCCGTCTTCTAAGAATATCCATATCTTGACAGATGGATTTAACATTATGAGCAGTGTCTTCTATCAGATCTGTTGGGACAACAGCAGCTTTCTGAACTGGTTGTTTAACAGCAGCTATCACTTCTGCAGCTAATTCTTTCTTCATATCCTTCAGAGAATTGGTGATCATTTGCTGGATGGAGTCCAACAGATTTGTCTGAACACCATGAGAAGTTGAAGGTATATCTGAAGTAGCAGCAGGTGTATCTTCCATGAGTTGCTCTGATGGTTGATTTGTTAATGCAAGAGATTGATCTGCTGGTTCATCAGCATGGCTCGGAGTGCTTTCCTTCTCCTTAGCTTGATCATCTCTTTTAGCAGCAACTTCTTTTTCCTTTAACTGATCTGCTGGAATTTCTTCTTCCTTCTTTGATTCATCAGCAGCATCAGACTTATCATCCTGCACTTTGTTTTGATCAGATGGGTCTGATGTACCCTCAATTTGCTTTGGTTGATCAGAGGACTCTGCTCCTTCCTTATCAGCAGGTGATATAATCTTCTTGACAGTTTCAACTGTCCTCATCAATCCTTCATTGTCCACTGCTGACCTGTTAGAAATCCAAGTAAAATTATCAAGAGGTATAAAAGTGGATGTTGGTTCCTCAGGCAGCTCTTCATAAGGTTTTATGTTTGGCCCGTAGACAATGTGTTTGATATTTGGAAGTGGGACCAGTGAACTTGGTTGTCCTCTTAACTTCCTTGCTTTCTTGGCCCAAAGCTCCATTGCTTGAGCAATAGCCAACTTGATAGATCTTTCTTTGAGATCTACTGAGTCATCAAAATCTTCAGAAATGGACGCAAAGATCTTCTTGGCTTCTTCCTTGACTATGTGACATATCCTCATCCTTAATCTGTCCAGAAAGAATTCTGAATCAAGTGCTTGAATGAGTGAATTTGTCTCAAGCCACTTAAGTATCCAGTCTTCTGTAGCCTTGAATTCTTTCCATTTGGCCATTTCAGCAGGACTCTTTGTTAATCTGAATTCCCTCCATCTGTTGTATTTAATCTTTTCAGAATGGAAGAGTGTCAGACGGTTGACTCTTTCATTTTCAGCATCAAGTCTTCTGAGAAATTCTTCAAAAATTGCAGGATCTTCCCTAACAATTTCAAGAGATAATCTGATTTCTTCTCTTCTTTTTGGCTTTATTTTAGGTGCAGGCATAGCTGGGATTGGTTTGTTTGGATCCCTTGGTTCACCAATAGCTATCCCACCAGTATGCTGATGTCCATGAGCATCCTTGATGCTTGCTTCAATAACAGCAGCCAACTCTGCTGCCTCAATAGCATCTCTCTGCTCTTGAGTCATTTTGCTGGCTTCTTCCTCCAGCCTTTTTAATTCTAGGCTTTTCAGCCTATCCTCTTCTGCTTTCTCTGCAGCTATCCTTTGCTTTTCAGCATCATCTAACTTTTTCTTTTCTGCAGCAGTTACATAAGTTGAAAATTTCCCAGGCCTTTGTCTGATTGGATCAGGACTTTCAACTGCTTGAAGAGGAACTGCAGCAACTGGAGTAGGATGCAACAAAGGTGCATCTCCTTCAAGTGTTGAACTAGTCTGCTGTACATTTTGAACTTCAGCAGATAGTGCAGCAGATGAGTCTTCTGTTGGTACTCCAATTTCAGAGATAACTTTAGCTTCAGCAGCAGCAGCTTTAGCAGCTTCAACAGCAGGTTCTTTAATTGTTAATGGCCTTTCTGCTTCTGTAGTTGTTTCTCTTACAGTTGCAACAGGTTCTTCAGAGAAATTTACCTTTCTCTTTGCCTTGGACTTAGGAATTCTCTTGGCAGGAGGGTTTGCAACAGGAGGTCCCCTTGCCTCACTCCTAGTCCTCAATCTCTTCAACCTTTGAATAGGAACTTCTTCATCAGACTCTGTCTTTTCAGATGAAGATGCTGTCTCCATGTTCTCAACTTCAGCTGTGAAGTCATCTATCACCTTTTCAGGGACTTCAAATTCAGGTTGTGCTGATCCAGCCACAACAGCAGACTGTGCTGTTGGCTCAGCAGATTGACTTGTCTGACCCACCTTCTTGCTCTTCTTAGAAGGGGTCTTTTTGGATTTTGCAGGAGCTTTTCTTTTAGGTTTATCCACTATTTGTCTGACTGGCTCATAGAGTTTGAACTCTTTACTACCATGAGTGGGCTTCCACCACCCATAGGGCATTGCAGGGATGCAAACAGATTACTAAGTAAGATGGCATGAGAGTGCCTTTTATCACTTAGTAGCTCATAAACATGAGCAGCCCAGTTGACCTTTAAGCCGTAGTAAATGCACACCATTGTGTGATATCTCCTTCTAGGTAACCCGTCCAGAGAGCTTGTGCTACAATCCAGTATTTTGGCAATAATATCAGCAAACCTCTGATATTCACCCTTCAGCTGGGTCTTCATCAAAGTCCCAGTCATCTCCTCTCCTTCCTTAGCACAAATAGCCCAAAATTCCTCTTCCTTTTCAGACCCAAGGTCTGTCACATCTCCTCCCTTGTTCGTCAGCTTATAAATTTCACTAAGAACAGCAGCAGATACAGCAATTTTCTTACCACCAATGACAGCAGTCATCACAGTCTCATCACTGTTGAATTTTCTGGTCATGTAGAAATGGTAAACATCCTCCAAGTAGACTCTTTCTTCGTGAGCTTCAAGAACAGGAACCAACGATGCTTCTTTGATCTTTTCCAGTAATGAACGCATCAAATCAGTGCCAGAGAAATGGAATTTGCTGTAGTTGAAGTACCTTCCCTCAATAATCTTGTCCATTTCCGAGATTAGTGAGTAGATTCTGCAAAAGAATAGTGAACTTTCGAAGCAATAGGGTTTGAGAGTTAGAGAGTTTGAGAATTTTTGAGTGCGTAAGACGACTGTACTGTTTAGATCGGATTTTATAGGTTTTCTTTTGATTAGGTTTCCGTGATTTATCTGAACCGTTGATCTAATCTGACAGTTTTTAATCGTATGGTTAGGAGAAGCGGATTTCAATTTTATTATTTTAATGTCAGATGGGCGGGAAACTCTATCGACACTAATCTGTTACTTATAAAAGCGCGTTTCTTATGATACGATTTATGACCATGCTTATATAAGACATCAGATGAGTAGAGTTTAACTTATCTGACAGACGAGTGATCTGTTATATGATATTACTAGAGAATGCCAATAGCTAGTAATCTTCCTCTGCTGTTTGTCAATCCAGCAAGATAAAATAATCTTCAGTCTTCAAGAATTAAGAACAGATCTTCAGATAATATAACTTTCACTAACTGACATTAACAGATTTCATCTTTAGAGCAGAAGTACCGCTAGTCTTACACGTTCCCCCTGTCTTTAAGAATCCATAAGCTAACTAGTCTGTTGAAAGTTAATTCTTGAATATAATAACGGATAACTAAGCTGTTGAACTCCAGTCTTCTGTTGAGTTCCCCCTCAGCTTATGCATCCAAATTAAGTAGTCCTAACTCAGCTCTTAGAGTTGAGAACCTTGCTTCACTTAGAGGTTTAGTGAAGATGTCAGCAATCTGATTGTCAGTATGAACATACTCTATCATAACATTGCCTTTTTCCACATGATCTCTAATGAAGTGATGCTTAATCTCTATATGTTTAGTCCTTGAATGACTTGTAGTATTCTGAGTAAGTGAGATTGCACTTGTATTGTCACAGTAGATTGGAATTCCACTGATCTTGATGTTATAATCTTCTAGTTGATTCTTCAACCAAAGTATCTGTGCACAACAAGCTCCAGCAGCTATATATTCAGCTTCAGCAGTAGATATAGAAACTGAGGTTTGTTTCTTACTCATCCATGAGATCAGACGACTACCTAAGAACTGACAAGCACCTGTTGTGCTCTTTCTGTCAATCTTGCAGCCAGCAAGGTCTGAATCTGAATAACCAATAAGCTCAAATCCAGATTCTCTAGGATACCATAATCCCAATTCTTGAGTGCCTTTAATATATTTCAATATCCTCTTGGCAGATAAGAGATGAGATTCCTTGGGGTTTGATTGAAATCTTGCACAGACTCCAACTGAGTACATTATGTCAGGTCTGCTTGCTGTTAGATATAACAGTGACCCTATAATGCCTCTATATTTGGTTATGTCCACTGATTTGCCATCTTCATCTTTATCCAAACGAAGACTTGTAGACATAGGAATAGTAGCAGTAGAGCTAGTTTCCATACCAAACTTCTTGAACAGATCTCTTGTGTATTTTGCTTGATTTATAAAGATTCCATCAGGTAGCTGTTTGACTTGTAAACCAAGAAAATAATTAAGTTCACCCATCATGCTCATTTCAAACTTATTCTGCATCAGCTTGGAGAACTTATCACACATCTGTTGGTTAGTTGAACCAAAAATAATATCGTCCACATATATTTGCACAAGTAATATATGATTCTCCCATTCAATTGTGAACAAGGTTTTATCTACCTTACCTTTGTGAAATCCTTTAATTAAAAGAAAATCAGATAGGGTATCATACCATGCTCTTGGAGCCTGTTTCAGTCCATAGAGGGCTTTCTTCAGACGATATACTTTGTCCTCTTCTTGATAGACTTCAAATCCAGGAGGTTGTTCAACATACACTTCTTCTTGCAATTCTCCATTGAGAAAAGCAGACTTCACATCCATCTGATAGACAGTGAAGTTCTTGTAAGCAGCATAGGCAAGAAACAGTCTGATTGCTTCAAGTCTTGCTACTAGTGCAAAAGTTTCATCAAAGTCAATTCCTTCTTCTTGACAATAACCCTTGGCCACTAGTCTTGCTTTGTTTCTGGTAACAATACCATCTTCATTCATCTTATTTCTGAAAACCCACTTAGTGCCAATTACCCTTTGATGACTTGGTCTAGGAACTAAGTACCAGACTTCATTCCTCTCAAATTGATTCAACTCTTCTTGCATAGCTTCTATCCAGAAGGAATCATTTAGAGCTTCTTCAATTTGCTTAGGCTCTATTTGAGATAGAAAAGTGACAAACATGGCATCTTGTGCAGCAGCTCTTCTTGTTTTCACTCTATCTAATGGATCACCAATCACCAACTCTGGTGGATGGTTTCTGAGCCATCTGAGATCAGGTTGCAGGTCTGAATGTTGTCCTCTGTTTTGATCTTGCAACACTACTGTTGGAGTTGCAGTAGTAGTCTGTTGAACATTTGTAGTCTGTTGAACAGTCTCTGGTCTGTCAGCTGTTTGCAACTCGTCTGTTAGACAATCAGCACTGTGATTTTGAACAGCACTTGAGTTATCAGCTGAATTTAGATTAGGTAGTATGATGGGAACATATTCTTCATTTCTTCCAATGTCTAACTTCTGTAGATCAGTAGACAGATCTTGATTAGCACTTTGATTCTTTTCAGAAGATTGACTTGGCTCATCAAATACTACATGGATAGATTCTTCTATTAGTAATGTTCTTTTATTGAAAACTCTATAGGCTTTACTAACAGATGAGTATCCTACAAAAACAGCTTCATCAGCCTTTTCTGCAAATGCAGTAAGGTGATTTTTCCCATTATTCAATACAAAACATTTACAACCAAAAATCTTAAAGTAATGAATGTTTGGTTTCCTGTTGTTCCAAACTTCATATGGAGTCTTGTTCTGATTTTTGTTGATCATACATCTGTTCTGGGTGAAGCATGCTGTATTTGTTGCTTCTGCCCAAAATCTTTGAGGCAGTTTAGCTTCAGCTATCATGGTTCTGACAGCTTCCTTTAGTGTTCTGTTTCTCCTTTCAGCAACACCATTCTGTTGAGGGGTTCTGGCAGCAGAGTACTCATGATGTATTCCTTTGATATTACAGTACTCTTCAACAGTAGAGTTTGTAAACTCTGTCCCTCTATCTGATCTGATCTTCAATATTTTGATAGTCTTCTCATTCTGGATCAGTTCCATCAGATTTGTAAGATGTTCCTTGGTTTCACTCTTTTTCTTCATGAAAATCACCCAAGTATATCTTGAATAATCATCCACAACAGCTAGGCAGTATTTCTTTCCACCATTGCTGACTGGATCAATGGGTCCAAATAAGTCCATATGTAATAGCTCCAAAATTCTTTCAGAAGATTGGTGCTTCTTACTTTTGAAAGATGACTTGATTTGTTTACCCTTCTGACAGGCGTCACAGAGCTTGTCTTTGCTCATGACTGCTTTTGGAATCCCTTCTACCAAATCATTCTTGATTAATCTGTTTATGGTCTTGAAGTTTAAGTGATTCATCCTTTTGTGCCACAGCCAACTAACTTCACTTGGTGCAGATGCAACCAAACAAACACTTGAATTCTTGTCAGCAGAATCCCAGTCGACTATGTAGACATTCCCTTGTCGTCTTCCAGATAAAATTACCTTCTTTGTACCAATCTGTTCGACAAAGCACTTATCTGTTGAAAAGATGACTGAATATCCCTTGTCACAAAATTGACTTATGCTCAGCAGATTATATTTGAGGCCTATGACATATGAGACGTGAGATATCTCTATGTTTCCTCTGATTAATCTTCCTTTAGCTTTAATCTTGCCTTCTTTGCTGTCCCCAAAAGTAACCTTTGGACCATCCACTGCAACTGCATCAGTCAGCTCATGTATGTTTCCACACATGTGTCTTGAACATCCACTGTCCAAGTACCAGATCTTCTCTACTTTACTCCTACTCCTAATCCTATCCTACAAAACAAAAATAAAATTGTTTTAGGTACCCTTATTGAGAGGGTCCTGAAGGATTAGTTCCACCTTTGACAACCCAAGATGTTGAAGTCTTAGGCTTCTTAGGTTTCTGAGTTTTCACAGGAGCATGAACAGTTTTATTTTCATCATAATTATCAGATAAGTCATGTTGATGATCAGTATGATAAGAATAATGTTCATAAGCAGGGTAAGGTGCATGATAAGCAGGATATGCATGCATTGGATGAGCAGGGTAAGGTGCATAGTAACTAGGAAATTGAGGTGCATGATACATAGGATGATATGCAGCAGGTTGCACATAATATGACTCATTTCCATACCAAGCATTTTGATTTTTCTTGTTCTTATGCTTCTTTGGTTTACTAACAGCTTGCTCAACTTGTTTAGACTTAGCTTTACCACTAGTCTGATTGACTTTAGCTTTATCAGCAGACTTCTTAGGACTCTGCTGTTTGGTCTTACTAGTCTTATTTCCTACACTAGGCTCTTTGCTCTTTTTAGCCTTAGGAGATTTCTTCTCCTTTGATTCTTTCTCAGGTGAAGTAGGTCTAGCAGTTTGAACATACAGAATGACCTTACTATTGTCAGCTGATATAAATTTTTCAGTATGGTTCAACTCTTGCTTATCCTGTTCTAAAGGCATCTTCTGTTTACTGGATTTATGCGTGGATGCAGCAGATGATTTCTCATGAGACTCGATAATCTTTTCAAGTTCCATGATTTTTCCTTTATAAACTTCACATTCAGCTTTCAGAGATTCATGCTCTTGCTCAAGCTGTTTATACTCGACTGATTCTTTTGGCTTTTCAGCTTTAAGTTTCAGTGAGTTATTTTGCTCTTTTAGCAAGCTCATCTCTTCCTTAAGCTTAACAAATTCTCCAGCAATAGTAGTATTATTTAACATCATTTGCTCTAGAGAATCAAACAATTCATTATTTTGAGGAGTTACCTCATCCTCAGAGTCATCAGAGTCCTTTGCCATCAGGCACAGGAGAGCAGGTTTCTCTTCATCAGAAGATTCTTCATCAGACGAGTCCGAATCTGAATCAGATGAGTAGACAGCAGCAAGCTTTTCTGCTTCAGCCATCATTGCTTTCCCTCTCTGATGCTTTCTTTCTTTTCTTACTTTCTTCTCCTCTTCAGTGTACTTTTCTGCTTTTGGATATGGGCAGTCTTTGATGAAGTGTCCCAATTTCCTGCAGTTGTAACACATTAGTTTTGATTTATAATCATCTTTATCTTGAGAAGAAAAGTTAGGTTTAGAAGTAGAAGCATTGTTGTATTTGTTCTTCATTTTTCTTTTGTAGAACTTCTTGAAATTATTCATCAACAGTGCAACATCTCCAGCAGTGTACTCCTTCTTGTTGAGTAGAGTGGCTTCATCAGATGAGTCCACTTCTTTGCTTTTCTGTGCTGGTCTTCTGGTGTTTTCAGCAGCAACAAGTGCAGCTGTGGGTCCTGAAGTTGAGGTTTCTTCAATACCCATCCTAGGCAGTTTATACTCGAATGCCTTGAGTACAGAAAACAGCTCAGTAAGAGAGATTTTTCCCAAATCCCTTGATTCTTCCATTGCTGTCACTTTCATGTTGAACTTTGGGGGTAGAGCCTTTAGTACTCTGACGGTGATCTCCTTGTCAGTGAAGGTCTTTCCCAACTTTAAAACTTCATTCAGAGTTCTGGTGAATCTGGTATCCATCTGATCAATGGTTTCTCCAGACTTCATCTTGAAATTGTCAAGTTTTTCCAAGGCAACAGTGAGCTGATGCTCCTTTATAGCATCATTGCCTTCGCTCATATCTCTGACTTTGTCCCACATCTCCTTTGCAGTCTTGCAATGTTTGACCTTGTCAAACCGATCATTATCCAGGGCTTTAGTCATGATGAATCTCCCAACTTTATCAAGATTGTAAAGCTTTATCTCCTCTGGAGTCATCTCATGAAGGTCTTTTTCCACAACCGTATCTACTTCATTTATTTTTATGGTCTTTGTGAATCTGAATGGACCTTTAATGATACATGTGTACATGTTGTCATTATAAGCAGCAAGGAAAATCTCCATTCTGATTTTCCAGTCCTCAAAGGACATACCAGCAATGTGGGGAACATGGCTGATACAATCCATTTTTCAAAAAGTTTTAGTTTTTCAAAAAGATGCTCTTTTGAAAAAGTTTTCAAAAACCTTTGAAAAACACTTGGATCAAGCTCGTTGATCAGGCAGCTGATTCAAATGAACCACCTGCTCTGATACCACTTGTTGGTCCCAAGTGGTCAGATGAGGTCTAGAGGGGGGGGGGGGGGGGTGAATAGACCTCTGAAAATTTTTGAACTTAAAAACTTTTCAGTCTTCTGTCAGCAGACTAAGCTGATGAAGAACAGTAAGCAGACTAGTCTGATCGTGAACAAATCTTGAACAGACGACTGACCACTCTTCTTACAGTAACTTAGCTGTTTTTCAGCAAAACAGTTTTTCAAAGAGTATACTTGCAGCGGATAGTTTTAAAGTGTTTTTCACAAGTAGACTAAGTTCTTAAAAGATTTTATCCCCAGTTTTTAGCAAACTTCTTTTTAAAATCTTTTAGGTAATTCAAAGTGTTTAAAAAAATGCAAACTTTAAATATGCAAGAAAACTTCAAATGCAAGATAACACAAAGAATTTTTATAGTGGTTATATGGATAAAAATCCTTTAGTCCACTCTTCCAGATCACACAGATTCTGGGTTATACTATAATCACTTAGATTACAATATTTCTCCACTTACACCTAAACAACTAATGAGAAGGCTGTAAGCTCACAATAGGAAATCACAAAGAAAACCTATCCTCTGAAGTAGAATCACTCACACAGATGGATTCTCACTTCGCACAACACTCAGCTATTACAAAATCACTCAGATAATGTTTTTCTGATTTCTTCAACTTGGTTTCTGTCAACAGATGACTTCCACCAGACGAGTGAGCTGTTCGAGCTTTTGAGACTTAGAGAAATTCTGCTTCAAAATTTCGATCTCTGATTGTTGTTGTGTGTGTCTCTCTTCGAACTTTGCTCTATTTATACTTGGATTTGAATTTATGACCGTTGAAGGAAATCACATCTTCAAATCCATCCTTCAGCTCTTTTGAAACGGCTCCCTGCAGCAATCGTACAGTGTACAGTACCTTTCTGTCCATCGCATTTAATGCTGCATTTAATGCACTCTGCTGATCCGAGGATATCTTCAATCATTTGCCATTACTACCCTTCTCTTCAGCATTTATTACGCCAGTGCATTTATTACCGTTGGACTAATCTCTTGATCTCTTCTACTCTGCTGATCAAAACGACTCTGCTGATAGATACTCTGCTGATCAAATACTGAACTAATCTGATTTGACTCGGCTGATGACCTACCCTTCTGTTCGCTGTTTCAGCAAGAGATCACTAGTCTTCTGAGCTTTGAACTTTGAACTCTTCTGATGTCTTCTTTTACTTGTTCAAAATTCTTCTAAGGGAACTAAGCTTTCCATACTTAGCTGATTATGATGTTTTGGAAATCATCAAAACCTTCCCTTATTTCTTGTCTTCTTTGCACTTCATCTTCATCTTCATCCAACAC